>JAPQVY010000144.1:5405000-5430000 GCA_028535165.1 Quercus tomentella
CATTACTTACCATTGGAGAAGGCCATTTTGGCAGTGGTGCTTGGCACGCGTAAGCTCCCCCATTATTTCTAGTCACACACAGTTGTTGTTTTGACCCAACTCCCATTCAGATCTTTACTTCGGAGTGCTAACTATACAGGGAGAATAGCTAAATGGGGCACAATCCTAGAGGCTTTTGATATCAAATATATGCCCCGCACCTCTGTCAAGGGTCAAGTCCTCACCGACCTGGTGGCCGAGTTCACCGAAACACCGTCAGAAGATGAATTAGAAGAGCGAAACATGGATGGAAAATTGGTTGGCGTAATCTCCTTGCAAGAGCCCCTGCCATGGATGGTCTACATTGATGGTGTAGCTAACCACAGAGGATCCGGGGTGGGACTCGTTTTGATATCTCCAGAAAAGATCACAATTGAAAAGTCCCTGAGATTGGGATTCTCGGCTACGAACAATGAAGCCAAGTACGAAGCTCTATTGGTAGGGATGACCATGGTTTAGAAGATGGGCGGAAAAACAGTGGAGATTTTCTCTGACTCAAGGCTGGTTGTAGGCTACGTCCAAGGGGAGTTGGAGGCAAGAGATCCCAGAATGCAGGAATATTTGTGTCAGGTTAGACACTTACAGTCTAATTTTGAGTCTTTTGTTTTATCACAAGTTCCTAGAAGTAGGAATGCCTATGCGGATTCTTTCGCCACATTAGCAACATCCTCGGCACAAGGCTTGCCTAGGGTAATCCTTGTGGAAGACTTGTGCAAACCCTATGAGGAGGGAAGGCATGTGGTCCATGTTCACCAAATAAGGGCGTGGCCTAGCTGGATGCACCCTATTGTGCTATTCCTTAAGGAAGACGTCCTGCCTGAAAACAAATTTGAAGCTGACAGGATACAGGGAAAAGCTCCTCGGTTTTGGCTGTCTGTGGACCAAAAGCTGTATAAAAGATCATTTTCTGGCCCATACCTGTTATGCGTACACCCTGAAGCAGTTGAATTACTCCTAGAAGAATTGCATGAGGGGATTTGTGGAAGCCACACGGGGGGCAGATCTTTATCTCACAGAGCTCTCACACAAGGTTATTGGTGGCCGAGCATGCAGAAAGAAGCACAGGAATATGTGAAGAGGTGTAACCAATGCCAAAGGTTTGCGCCAAACATTCATCAACCAGGAGGAGTCCTTAATCCCTTGACCAGCCCTTGGCCTTTTGCTCAGTGGGGCTTGAACATTGTGAGGCCTTTCCTTAAAGCAGCAGGGAATAAGAGGTATTTGTTGGTCGGCACGGATTATTTCACTAAGTGGGTTGAAGCTAAGCCTCTGGCGAATATCAGGGATGTGGATGTCAAAAAATTCCTTTGGAAAAATATTGTCACCAGGTTTGGAGTCCCCCAAACCCTCATCTCAGACAATGGATTTCAATTTGATAGTAAAGCCTTCAGAAGATATTGCTATGACCTGGGCATAACGAATAGATACTCTACCCCGGCGAATCTGCAGGGAAATGGGCAGGCCAAGGCTGTCAACAAAGTCATAGTAAGTGGACTTAAAAAGAGACTGGATGATGCAAAGGGGAAATGGGTAGAAAAGCTATCCCATGTCCTATAGGCCTACTGGACTACACCTCGAAGGTCCACAAGGGAGACGCCTTTCTCTATGACTTATGGGGCCGAGGCTGTTATCCTTCTAGAAACTGGATTCCCCACGTTGAGATCAAATTCTTTCATTCCAAGCAAAAACGATGAGTTGTTAGGGAGGAGCTTGGACTTAATTGAAGAACGGAGAGAAAGCGTCATGGTCCAATTGGCCTACTACCAAAACAAGCTCAAGCAGAGGTATGATGCCAACGTAAAGTTAAGGCCACTAACAGTTGGCGACCTGGTCTTAAGAAAGGTCCTAGGAACGACAAAGAATCCAGCATGGGAAAAGTTGGGACCCAACTGGGAAAGGCCATATCGTATCACATCGGCGGCTGGGATAGGTGCCTATTATCTGGAGGATCTGGAGGAAAAAGCTGTACCACGTCTCTAGAATGTAAACAACCTTAAGAGGTATTATTATTAATAAAGGCTTCCTTCACCCTATTTGGGTTTGTTATATTATGTGTCATGCGTTATTAACATCTATCTAAGAATCAAACGGAACCTTGGTCATGCCTGGCTCCTCGGACCACATACCTTGGGAAAATTGATATCTTTCAATTATATTTCTAAGTGTTAAACAGAACCTTAGTTATGCCTGGTTCCTCGGACCATCTGCTTTGGGAAAATTAACATATTATGACAACTATCTAAGAATCAAACAGAACCTAGGTCATGCCTGGCTCCTCGAACCACATACCTTGGAAAAATTGATATCTTTCAATTATATTTCTAAGTGTTAAACAGAACCTTAGCTATGCCTGGTTCCTCGGACCATTTGCTTTGGGGAAATTAACACATTATGGCAACTATCTAAGAATCAAACAGAACCTAGGTCATGTCTGGCTCCTCGGACCACATACCTTGGGAAAATTGATACCTTTCAATTATATTTCTAAGTGTTAAACAGAATCTTAGCTATGCCTGGTTCCTCGAACTATCTGCTTTAGGGAAATTAACACATTATGACAACTATCTAAGAATCAAACAGAACCTAAGTCATGCCTGGCTTCTCGGACCACATACCTTGGGAAAATTGATGTCTTTCAATTATATTTCTAAGTATTAAACAGAACCTTAGCTATGTCTGGTTCCTCGGACCATCTGCTTTGGGGAAATTAACACATTATGGCGACTATCTTAGAATCAAACAGAACCTAGGTCATGCCTGGCTCCTCGGACCACATACCTTGGGAAAATTAATATCTTTCAATTATATTTCTAAGTGTTAAACAGAACCTTAGCTATGCCTGGTTCCTCGGACCATCTGCTTTGGGAAAATTAACACATTATGACAACTATCTAAGAATCAAACAGAACCTAGGTCATGCCTGGCTCCTCGGATCACATACCTTGGGAAAATTGATATCTTTCAATTATATTTCTAAGTGTTAAACAGAATCTTAGCTATGCCTAGTTCCTCGAACCATCTGCTTTGGGGAAATTAACACATTATGACAACTATCTAAGAATCAAACAGAACCTAGGTCATGCCTAGCTCCTCGGACCACATACCTTGGGAAAATTGATGTCTTTCAATTATATTTCTAAGTGTTAAACAGAACCTTAGCTATGCCTAGTTCCTCGAATCATCAGCTTTGGGGAAATTAACACATTATGACAACCACCTAAGTATCAAACAGAAACTTGGTCATGCCTGACTCCTCGGACCGCATACCTTGGACGGATTGACACTTCCCTTCAAATGGCTAAATGTCAGGGCAAAACCTTGAGCATAGCGGATTTTGTGAAATGTTTGTTTACGGTAAGTTAGTAAGCTTTATTAACTATTTTGGCATTAGGTGTAATTACTCCCAAACAACAATGGTTTTCATTGCAACAAAAGGTCCCAAATGGATGCTCATGAGCATCACTTAAAGCATTTGTAGGCATGTCCATGTCTGTACGAAAGTGGCCTGCCCCTCAGGTCTTATAAAGTTGTTTTTAAGTAAGGCAGATTGTAACTTTGAAACCTATGTTCGCGTCACAATGTTGTGCAAGTTTTTCAAGTTTGAATTCAACATGGCCGAGGTGATTAACTTGGCAAATTTAATCTGTTTTAATACTGATCATATTTTTGCATAAGATATGTGTTTTTACTTAGATGGATTGGTCACTCAAGATATATCCCATCACAACAAGCAAAGTTTAAAGTAGGGACAACATAAAAACCAAAATCATAAGAAGAAAATCTGCAACTTCCATTAAGTTTAGGCCTCTAACAAAGGCAGCTAAATAACAAGAAAAAGATACAGCTACTTTTTCATCTTTATTACAAGTTTTTCCTTTGCATCTTTAGAAGGCTGGGTATCTGCTGCTGTGGGGGGTACTTGGGCCTTATCCTTTGGGTCCACTTTTGGGGGTATGGCAAGAGTTGCCAACACCAACTCCATGCTCTGGGAAGTTTCTTTTTCTTTGAGGAGATCCCCTGGAATAGTTGGAGCTAAGTCAGTGCCTTGAACTGTGCCTTCGTTGACATCCCCAGCTCTGGTAGTGTCCTCGGCCTGCTCCCCACCCTCAGAAGAAGTACTAGCTGCAGGAGGGGCTTTGGGTGGACTTCCTTGGGCTTCACCTGCTTCCGAGGGTGCTGGGTTGGCCTTGGAATTTGAAGAGCTCGCAAGGTGTATGACTGGCGGGTAGTAGACACTTCCTGCCTTCCTGAGCACGAAAGAGGCCTCAACCCCAGCCTAGTTGAGGCCTTCGTCCCATGTCAGGGCACAGTAAGTTCTGTATACAGCAGGGACCTCAGCCCTAAGGGCGTCCTCAGTCTCGGCCACACCAACGTTATAGCTGTGCTACTCTGCTTCATCTTTGGTTTTCTCTGCCTCCTCTCGAGCCTTCTCGGCGAGAACTCTGGCCTTCTCGACCTCCTCCAATTTCTTTTTTAGTGCAGCAATTTGAGTCCTGGAGGTGGCCAAGTTGTCCTCAGCAGTACGTAGTAGCAGCCTTTAGTTTTCAGCTTACTTTTCAACATTCTCCAGAATTGCCACAGCATACTTCCTTTCTTTCTCCTCCTTCTGCAGCTTCTTCTTGAGCTCCTGGTTGCTCTTCTCGGCCACGCTAGAGGCCTCCACAGCAGTGTTACGCCTCCCTTCCTCCTCTTTCATCTGTCGATGGTAGGAGTTAGCTATCTCCTCGGCCCGGAAAGAGGCTTGAACAGCTTGCCAAAGAAAGAAACAAGAGTTAGAAGGGGAAAGTGAAGAGAATAAGTTAGAAAGAAGGAAGGGGGACATACCATAGCAAGATATCTTTTGAGATTGAGGAAAACCTCATGTCTCCTTATATCACGTAGCTTGGCCATATCCTCAGGGAGCAGCAAGGCTTGCTGCACTGCGTCGGCCACATAACCGGCTACTCTTCCTGGAATGTTGCGAAAGGAGGCGTTAGCGAGAAGAGGTTCCCCATTCAGCATTGGGGCAGGGAGCAAAGCTAGAGGCCCAACTTGGGGATCCCTCCTTTTCTCAGCACCCCTCTCGGTGCCCCTCGGCCCTGTTCTGGCTTGTTTTGATGCCTTTTGAACATTGTCCTCAAGAGGGGGAAGCGTTTGCCCTGCTCCCATCACCTCTTTCCCTTTCGCTCCCTCTTCCTCTTTAGGTCGGCCGCCTGGGAGGGCAGAGTAGGTGGAGGGGTGGGAGGCTTGGTGCGTGCTACCTTCCCAGGTGCATCCTTCCCGGGTTGGGACTCTATCAAGTCCAGCAAACTGGACTTAGGTTTGCGTTGTATCCCCATTTCGTCGATTATTGGTGAAAATGGGGGACCGAGATTAGGGTGTGAGATCTCCGGGGACAGGGCTTGGCTGAAAACTTCGAACTCGTCCTCGGAGTCAGCTACTTCTAACACTTCTCCTTCTTCTATGTCGGCAAGGCGAGACGAAGTGGTTGCTCCGACCGTTCGTTGTTGTGACGAGACTCTTGCCTTAGGAATACCTTCAGGGATAGGAGTTGTGATCTCTACGCCCTCTACTTTTGGACCAGGAAGAAGGAAGCCTGGCGTAGCTACGCTTATCCGGTGAAGGCGGTGGTCTCTAGCCTTGATGACACACTTAGGAGCTTGGAAGCTTGACGAGATTGGCGCGTATCCTAGGATCAAGTGAGCCGCTCGTAACTGGTCGTCTGAATTCACAAACACCTCGGCCTTAAGGATTTTCTCTAAGCTATCCTTGTTGACCAGGTTGAAATTCGGTTCAGCAGCGCGTCTGTCTACAAATTCATCAGGGAAATAAAATTTTATCAAATATGAAAATACAGTAAATCAAAGAAAGAACTTATAAATGAGTACCCTAGACCTAGTACCCCACCTAGTTCTCTCTCTCTCGTCGGGCAAGGGAGACCATCACTCCACTCCCCTGACAAGATCAGGAAGTCTTTGTTCAACCCCTTGTTGGATTCGGGGAGGCATTGAATGAGCCTAACCTCGAGATACCTTGATTTCAAGTAGTATCCCTGCCTCTTTAGACGGTGAAGGTTATAGACCCAATTGACATCGTGGTGGGTTAGACCTAAACCCATTTTTTCGTTGAGGGCATCCACGGAGCCTAAGATCCTAAACATATTAGGGGCACACTGAGTGGGAACCAACCTATGAGCTCTAAGGTAGTCTCTAGTGACTCCACCCCTGGGGATTTTCATCACTCCTTCTATGAAGACAATCATCGGGATTACTACCTCCTCGACTTGCCTATCCTCGTGCCATTGACCCTCATCACAGTACCTAATTCCTACTCCTGGAGTGATCCTATAACGAGCCCTAAAGCTTTCTATCCCCTCCTCGGAATCTACTAAGCTCTTAAATCTATCAATTTCTAGAAAAGGCTGGGAAAACAAAAGAGATTGAGAAAGGAAATTAGAACCGAGGAGAAAAAAGAAAGAACGTGAAGAAAAGAGGAATGTGTAGAAAATTAAAGAGTAAAAGTTCAAGAAGACTTACGGAAAGAATAAAGGTGCCCTCGGACGGGTCTTTAGTATTTGTAAGGGCTCAGGTGAGTTGAAAAGGTGTGTAGGTTCAAGGTATGAGCGCTAGAACGAAATGAATGCTAAAGTGAGAAAAAAAAAGTTGATTTAATAGATATTTATACCAAGGAGAGAGCAGAGAGCGGGAAAGTTCCCGCTCAATTCCCAATGAAGCCCTCAACCTTATGATTCGCATCATGCCGTAGAACATGAAGGACAAAAAGCCACTAGAATTTAATAAGGACATGCCTCGAATGCTACAGCGCCAAGAGCGTGTCTTGCACAGACAAAAGGGCGTCTTCATAAGCACGGAGCTAATTTAGAGACATCGAAATTCTCCTTTCTTCCTGAGGAGCCAGAAAGGGGAATCTTAGGGGGCTATTGTAGGGCCCCTAGGGCCCAGAAGTTCATTATTTATCCATATATTGGGCCTGTGGCCCAAGCCGAGAACAAGGATCTGCCCAAGGAGGAGAAGTCTTCGTCAGAGGAGATTGCACTAATAAATAAAAGGTGGGGTTTGGTCATAATAGCTCCGGAGAGTGTGCCGAGGATGAAAACTTCCTCGGCTAGACTTGGCCGAGGTCCTGGAAGATGGTTTGATAGCAAGGATGACAACCTCAGAAATTCAGTTAGGGTGGACAAGCATTGCAGAGAAATAAGATAAGGAAGAGCCCCAAAATATCAAGAGAGAAAGCTGCTACCTCCGCATTAAAGGCACTGCAGCTAACTCCCTGGCCGCATTAATGTAGAAGTGATACCTGAACAGTGTATTTCAGCCTTACAGCTACTACATGAGCACTTATGGGAAGTGCTAATGGGACAAGTATCAGCCCTAACCATCTAGCATACAGGTGGAAGGTGGAGATGAAAATGAGGGGGAGTATAAAAGAAGAAGGTGGAAACAAGATTTGGGGGATCGGAAAAAGGGGAAGAAAAAGAGAGAAACAAAATAGCATTCCAGAATCAAACTTGTAATCGGACTTGTGAGTAATATAAAAGAACAGACCTCCTCGGACTTTGCCGAGGATGATTTTTTCAACACAACCCTTTTTCTTTTCATTCTCTTATCATTTGAATCCCTCCCAGTGTTCGTTTGATTAACTAAAGCCCAATTTTCCTACCCACTCTCTACAAATTCATTGTTTTGGGCTTTTTAGGCCTAAGTCCATCCATATAGTGGGCTGGGAACTCAAATCTGGTCCTTACAGCTTGTATCTAATATATATATTGAAAAACAATTATTCAAAAACATTTTATTTAATCTAATATATTGATTAATGTACTTAAGCTAATATGTAGGCTTATAAAATATGTTGATTTTAAAATTTATGTTGATAAACATAAAATTTCATAAATTCATAATTACATAAATAATACAAATATATATTTAAGTATAGAAATATATAAATAGTAGTAATCTCGAAACGGTACACCGATATTAATCAGTACTGACATATTTCATTCCCCTGGCCAAACTGAAACAGCCTTAGGTACAAAATTGACTCCCTTGGTTCATGTTCATCTACAATTTAATTATAATAGAGTTGCACACAAATTATATGAGTCAGCTTGGGATGGCCAAAGCTTCAGGAGCATCCTAAATAAAAATTTGCCCATTATAAATAAAATTTCACTTCTCCAAAATTTTGGTCCATTGAAGATTGAACCAAAAAATTGCGAGAAATGTTATGTTCACAACATGTCCTCAACGCTTTCATAACAAATTTTAAGTGGCAGGTTGTTACTGGTGGACAAATTTATTTTTAATGATATGTAAATTTAAACTAGTAACAATTGCCAACTAGGATTTGTTGTGAAAATATTGTGGACGTAGCGATTCTCAAAAATTGTCTAAACAAAAAAATTAGCCTAAAAGCCCAAATCAAATGTTTAATTGTGATATTTTAAATTGTGTTTTCAAAAGACATATTATAAAATTGCAATTTTTTTAATAAAAAAATGCATATTTTCCAATAATGAGTCAGTTAGTGCTTGCTTTAGTCTTTAACTGAATTTATTGGATTTATGTGATACATCTTGTACATACACATATGCACTAAGATAATACATCAATACTTTGTTGAACATGATTAATGTAACGGTTTAATGCCTAAGTTGAATATGATGAATGAACTTGTAGCTTACCCTTTATTTTTTTGTTTGCACTATGGACAAATTTCTTATAAGGAAATCACTTTTATTGTAAAATTTATCTTCTAAGCAAATTCGTATTCACTTGAATAATCTTCTTTTAGATCTTAGGCTATGAGAAAAAGTCTCATCTTTTCATCCTAATGATCGTGAGAAAATAAAAAGAGCATATTTACAATAAGATGTTCTTGTCAAACTCTTAGCCATGATTTCCCTAAAAAAGAAATTAGTGGAGCATTGCATTGATTTAGGGTTTGTTTGGATTGAACTTATTTTTGCTGAAACTGAAAACTGAAAACACTGTAGCAAAATAATTTTTAAATGTGTGAATAGTGCTGTGGGATCCATTTTTAATATTTTTTTTAATAAAGTAGTTGTGGGTCCCACGTGAACAATACTGCTACAGTGCGTGAACAGTGCGCGTACTGTTCATAAACAGTGGATTTTGTCTCTAAAAGCGAATACAAGTGCAGGAAAAAAAAAAAAAAAAAAAAAAAAAACGCAAACTTGTAAATGCAGACGCCCAATCCAAACCGCACCTTAATCCAAATTAGTTTAAAGAATACAAAATATTGGTTGGAACATATCATAAAAAAGGATGATGCATTTTGTTTATATTGTTACTTATTTAGCAAGATGTTGGTAATTGAAAGGGAAATCGGTAGTTTAATGATTACTTGGTTCTTTATATTGAAAAAGATGTGGCTAATAGCATTAATAATGAAGCTATCATACAACAATTTCAAAATATGAAAAACTTGTAGGAGGAAATTTCAAAACTTTATGTATATGCGACAGTTTTTTTATGTCAATATATTCAAGTTTTATTTTATTTAAATTTTTTTTAATTTAAATTTATTAATGACCGCCCTGAACAAAATTTCTGGAGCCACCATTGCAAAGCTAGCTTGGGATACAGCGTATGAGCTGAAAATGGATGTATTCAATTTATGTAATTGTGCCTGTTTTTTTGGTAGCCTTTTTTCATTTATCTGTAGTTGAGCTTCAGTCTAACTTAAATAAACTATAGCTTAATACATTATGCAATTTTTTTTTCCCCATTTTTTAAATTTAGTAAATAATGGTTTTACTGCATGAATTAATAGAAAAATAGACAAATGAGGAAGAGTTACATAACCCAAAATTCTTTTATTATATCCCAAACCCTCTAAATTTAAAATGAGTTACATAAGCAATCGTTTTATTTTATTCTAGTTATGATTGCAAGGAGATAACCATAGCAAAATGACTAGTGCTTCAAGGCACTTGCAAACAATTTTTTTCTACTTTTCAACTCCAAATTCTTTCTGAAGCTCTTCAACCACATTTTTGTCGAGTTGGAAGGCCTTGGTGAGAACATTAGGATTAATGGGAGGATTGGATCCAAAAACAGCATCTGCTATTGTGATTACGCCTGCATTTTGGCTGCTTAAACCCGAAATGGCAATTGCATTAGTTTTTCCCACATTGAATTGGAAGTGAATGAGACCGACTGGAAAGACAAACACATCCCCCTTTTTTAGAGTTTTGGTGAAGAGACGATTATCTGGGTTGGATGTTACAAAACCAACGAAGAGAGTACCCTCCAAGACTACTAGAATTTCAGTGCCGCGAGGGTGAGTATGGGGAGGATTTTCTCCATATGGTGCAAAGTCGATTCGAGCCAGGGATATGCCAAGAGTATTGAGGCCTGGTAATGTGTCTACATTCACGGTAGTGACGTTTGACCCAACTTTATTATCAGTGTTCCCAGCAATGTTCAATCCCTTGAAGAAGAAATCTTCAGGTTTGACAAGCTTTGGATCCTTGCAAAACTTTCCATTAACGAATACTGCAAAAACGAATTTTTGTTATGGACAATTTAAAAAGAATGCTTAAGACTTCGATGCAGAAAATAGTAAGGCCAGGTAGCTAATAATATTTCTTCCATTAATATTCTGGTTAGTGTAGATTCTTCACATGAGAAAAATAATGCAGAAACTTGAAAAAAGAAAAAGAAAAGTTTGTACCAGCTGATTTGTAGTCCGAGTAGTCCTTAAGTGCAACACAGAAGTCCTGCAGGGGATCGGGGTCAGAGGCAGAGGCAAGAGAGAATGCCAAAGCGAAGAGGGCAACAGTTACAATGTAAGCTTTCCTCATATTTCAGGCATACTCTATCTTCTTTTCTATATATTTTTGTTTCGGATGAGGGATGAGAAATGTTGCATGGAAGGCATGTCTATTTATAGATAAGACACATTGAATAGGTCTATGGTTTTCCGTACGTGAATAATATATAGACCTGTTCAGTCTTCGATTATTACCAATTCTCTTTTGATTGCCAAATTATTCTTTAACTACTACCCTGTGCCTTAAAGTTTCAACAAATAAGACCAGTTCAATGAGAAAATATTACAATTCTATGTTACTACGGCACAACCAATAGATTGAATTAGTATGTGTACTAAACCTGTACTTTGTTCTTACAATGTACTTCATCGCTCATCTCTGTTCACAATTGATCAAGCTCTGAACTAATTGAACACACCATGTCTTGTATACAACTGATTGAATGTGTTGGTATTTCAAGGAGTTGTTAATAACTTAATCCTTTGGTGGAAAGTTTCTGTGTGGCTTTTGTTTGCCAAAATTAATCAGAATGGTTGATAATTACTATTGTAGAAGCAATAATTAGATGGATTCAAAGCTTCTAGTGTATTAGGTAACTGCTACAATCAACGTCCATATGAAAATAGTCTTTGTCCATGGGAAGATACTTAACCTTTCAAATGTGTTAGGTCCATGTTTTTAGGTTGAAAAATATGAACAACAGTAACAAATTAGAACCCAGTTTTTCTAGTTTAGTGTATAAAGATTGGTATTGTAACAATAAGACAACTAAACTTTTTATGTTGTTGCAACTAGACCTCTTCTTTGCAAATTTTTAATGATATGGAGCAAAAAGGGGTTAAATTGCAGATGGAGTTATGGGGGTCATGCTAGTACAGTGTCAAAGTCTATTTACCACACTGGCAAAGAAAAAATAAGGGGTACTATTTGGTACTTTGGCAGTTTATGTTCTAAAATAAAAGCACAAGGGCATAAGGGCATTTAACACAAAATGTTTAGTGATTTATCATTACTGATAGTTAAGACAAACATACCTATATATATAAATGTTTTTCTTTTATAAATCTATATATGCATATATAAAAACTTATAAAGGTTCAAAGTGGAAGTTCTCGGCGAAACTTGTTTCACTAGTGCCACCATTATGAAAATTTTGTAAATGACTAACAGCACTAACTTGCGACCAGATTGTTTAGGAACGACTTACAGTGGTTGAACTGAGAAGTCAAAGCTTTAATGGGCTAGGCCTCACCACAGAAAAATTAGTCACATAATAGAAACAGGGGGAACAAAAAACAATTTACCAATGGCACAATCAAATTCTCCCGAAGGCACATTGAAATCAACTTAAGAAAAGTGAGTCATATCACACCAAAAATGGAGCCACTCCCTGCAAGGGAGAATCCAATGGAGAAGGCAAGAAAAAAAAATGCCAAATATCTACAAACATGAAAGAATTGTGGAACCATCAACTGAATGCCCTTCATGCATCACACATGGGCCTTGCTTAGGCTAAGATTCATACATTACTGTACCATTGCTCATGTAAATCGACACAAGTCTTGAGTAGAAAACCTTTGTCCACAGAAGCACAGCATAACCATTCAAAACAAAAATTATTGTCCAACTATCAGATAAGATAACAACAACACCTACATAATTCAAACCTAAGCATTTTAAAGATAACTATGACAACAACAGTTCTTTTTTGAAGATAATGGAAGAAGCAGAACGGTGGGGGGAAGGGCAGTGGGAGAGATGTTAGATGTAGATGTAGTTATTGAATTTGGATAGAAATAGGAAATTGTGGAGTGACAAGCAAGTTGTAGTTATTGACACTCGTCGCAAACCCACATTATTAGTGGGAATCAATAATCATTTTGTATTGTAATATAATGTATAGTTTTTTTCTCTAAATTTTTTGAAGATGATTTGTTCTCCATAAAAATTATACAATTTTTATTCGGTCCGATTAGGTCCACTTTGGTCCAATTTGGTCCACTTGGTCAATTTCGGTCCTCCTTCAGTCCATTTTAGACTAATTGGGCCTTAAACTGATTCTTTTGTAGGTTTTCTGTTCAAGTTTAGCTAAAAATTCATTTTTATTTTCTTAATTTTTGGGTTGAAAAGTATGAAATTTTATTATATTTGGTCTAAACTCTTTAGTTTTGAGTTAAAAAATACTATAAAATACTAGAATAGACATTAGAAATTAGAAATATGAGCCCAAAAAATGCAACAAAAATGATAAATATTCAAAAGTCTTATTCGGTCCACATTGTATCTATTTGGTCCAATCAGTCCTCTTCGGTCCAATTTGGTCCTATTGGATCCTATTTAGTCCAATCTGTCCACTATAGTTCTATTCGGTCCAATTCGATCCATTCAGTCCACATTGGCTCTATTCGGTCCACATTAGTCCTATTCTGTCCACTTTGGTTCTATTCCGTCCATTCTGTTCATTTTGGTCCAATTTGGTCCATTCTGCCTACTTTGGTTCTATTTAGTCCTATTCGGTCCACATTGGTCCTATTCGGTCCATTTTGTCCCCTTTGATCCACTTCAGTCCTATTCATGCTATTCGGTCTACTTTGGTTCGATTCGGTCCATTCGGTCCACTTTGGTTTTATTCAGTTTAATCGGTCCACTTCGGTCCTATTCAGTCCACTTCGGTCTGATTTGGTCCCGTTCAGTCCATTATGTCTACTTCGGTCCTATTTGGTCCATCTTGTTCCTATACGGTCCATTCAGTTCTATTAAGTCCATTTGAACCACTTTGTTCAATTCGGTCCATTCTGTTCATTTTGGTCTATTTCGATCTATTGTTGTGCACTTACATAATGGTAAAAGACATATTTTGGTTGAAAGGACCTAATCTAAATCCAAATTTATTAAAAATATATATAATCTCAAACTCATAATATCTTAAATCTTAAACATAATATTTATTGTTACTACACTTTTGTTGATCCACATTAATGTAGCATTTCTGTCCACTTCGGTATGGCTAATTTAAGTGCAAGTCTATCTAAACACAATGGCTATGAATATACAAATGTAATCTTTAGGGAAATTATTAATTTGTTTTAACATCATTACTTTTAAATGAACTAGCTTGTAACCCCATGCATATGCATGGATACATTTAAAGAAATACAATAAGATGCATAATATAATTCCTATATATATAATGTAAATACTATTGATAGTCATTTTTATATTTTGTTTGTAACTCTTTAAAAAAATTTGTAAGGATATTATTAGTTAAAAAATGTAAATTGTCTATATTTTTAAAAAAAAGAAAATATTGTGAAGCACTTTTTTTTTTTTATGATTCATTTATTCTAGACTCTTTGGTTTTTGTACTTAATAACTCACTTGAATGAATATTTATGATGTGGTCTCACATTTAATTCTAAAAGTAAGAAATAAAGCTCTTTAAGAATAAATAATTTAGGACACATGGCGCAAAATTGAAACTCTAATTTAAGGGCTGTTTGGATTTTTTTTTGTCATCACTCATCACTCCTCACTCAATTTTTGTCACTCATCACTCATCACTTAAAATACCCCAATTTCCCCAACCCCACCCGTTTGGCACTCATCACTCAGTTTTGCCGTTAACTTTTGTTTCAAAATATAAAAAAAATAAAAAACTGAAAAGTCAAGATATGCGGTTGGGCTTTGTTTCAAAAAAAAAAAAAAAAAAAAACCAAAAGTCAAACATTGCGGCTGAATAGTGAGAGAGTTGTGAGCTTAATTACGAAAATGCCATTGAAAACTAAGTTATGGGAACTGAGAACACCTAAAATGTGTTTTCAATTTCCATAACTCATCACTCAAAAATCAGAAAATTGAGTGATGGAAACAAAATCTAAACGGACTTCTCAGCCATGGGTCCCATCATTTTTGAGTTATGAGTTATGGAAACAGAGTTATGAGTAATGGAAACAGCAAATCCAAACGGCCCCTTAGAATCTAATTTGAGTTTCTCTCACCTTCACCTATTATTATATATATAGATATATAGATTGCATGAGGTTGATTATACATTTAAGTAATATATATATATATATATATATATATATATATATATATATGTATGTATGTATGTATGTATGTATAATTTTTATTTAAATAAATTATTCAAATTATATATTCATTCTCTTAAAAGAGATTATCATGATAATCAAAATTCATATCAAGCTTATACTGAATATGTATAGTTTATTCTCTAAATTTTATAGTAGAGAGAGAAAGATTACTTGTGATTGGGAGCTAAAAAATACAACACCAAAAAGTATGAACCCAAAATAGAGTTTTAAAAATCACAATGATTCATCACTATAAAATAGAGTTGCAAAAAAGAATAAAAAATCAAGAGAAAGAAAATAACCACTTTTCAAGAGAGAATGTGAGAGAGAATAATAAGAAAATTATAGAAAATAATATGGGAATAAAAATAGTATATATATATATAGTAATAAACATCAAATTATCCAAGTCATGTTATGCAATTATATTCTTATATACTATCATTATAATGCATTATGATAACATCTATGAAATCAAAAAAATATAAAAAAGATAACAATTTAAAAACACAAAACTTAATCACATCAATTCAATGTAGAGTTTCAAATAATACAAAAATTCATCCAATCTAAAGTAGAGATGCAATAAAAATATTTGAAAAATCTGCCAAAATTGAGAAAGAGAAAGATAGAGAAATGACCTTTGGTGTGTGGGAAAACTATGTATAAGATGTGAAAGAATTGTAAATTTATAATAAGAGGAGGGGAATAAGAAAAGCAAAAACTAAAGGAAGATATAGGGATAGGGGAAAAGTGAAATTAAGATAGATGGTAATGAGGAGATGAAAAAGGTAAAAGGGAGAGGAAAAGTTAGAAAAGTATAACAATAAGTTGGGAAATTAATAAGAAAGAAAGAGAGTTAAAAATAAGAGGTAGAATGTTGAAAATTGGTGAATGATGTGACCGTTAAAGTGGCTCAATAAGAGCGTAGTAATAATAAATATTACGCTTTAGCTTTTAAATATAAATAGATATAGATTGACATTATCTTATGTTATTCTAATCATATTATGTATTTATAGGTTCCAAATAGTTAAATTGATAAAGTCTTTAATGGTTGAATAAAAGATCTGGGGGTTCAATCTCCGCCTACACCAAAAACTGATTGGTGTCTTGATCTGATGATAAAGAACTTTCATCAAAAGCAGCCGTCATAAGTTGAAACTCTCTCTCAAAAATAAATCCGTATTTAAACTGATGAATTTTCCTGTGCATTACACAGGTTAACGACTAGTAGTAAAAATTTTCCTATGCATCAAACGGGTTAACGACTAGTTGTAAAAATATAATTGACATTAAGTTTTTCTATCATAATATTTAGCTAGAAGGCTGTCCAAATAATTTATCCCAATTTTAGTTTTTACCAATTATTTTCAAGGAAAGTACCGAAGTAAAATGGATTTTAAAGTGAAAACAAACGGACGCCATTTTGAACCACAAAAAGTTATCGTCCTCCTATTCACAACTTTTTTTGCAACCATTGGGAAAACATCATTAAAAAGAATCCTTTATTTATTTATTTTGATAATAAAAGAATTTGGCTTATCAAAAAAAAGAATGCACTTTGTTGTAGTGATATAACATGTTAGACATTCAATTTTGGTTTTCTTTTTTTAAAGAAAAAAAAAAGGTGGTGTTTAAGCTTGGTACGTATGTGATTGTTGTGACTGCATTTCAACTTTCAACAATATGCTGGGTCGTATATGCCTGGGTTTCAAAATTCAAATGTTTATCTTAACTTCAGAGTGTAATCCATTGAGTTTTGGATAAACATCAATCAACATGAAGTTGACAACATCAAGCTCTCCAGTCTTCACCTGCACCATGGAAAATAGGTTTCAATAGACTTCAGTTCAGCCTGAGCTTATGGCCAGCTTTGTTTATATTGCAAATCTGATTTAATGAAATTAAATCTGATTGTTAATGCATTGATTACTCTCAACTTACACTATTTTTAATTCATTTTATGCCAAAAAGGATAGAAGAAAAAAAAAAAGATAAAGAAAGTGATAAGTTTGGTTGGTCTTCCTAGCTTATTATTCATGGACAAAACTTAAATATAGCTTTTCAATGTGCCTAAATTGAAACACATGTCAGTAATCTATATTGACCATTATAGTATAAAATGTATTATATTTTTAAAGATATATTAAATTAGATTCACTTATATATTTGAATTTAATTAAGAAAATGTATTGCATCTGACTAAGAAATTATATCTAAGTTTTATCGATTATTTTTTTGAACGACTTTTTTTTCTTCTTCTTAATATTCTTTAACCAATTCTTTCTTTACTACTTTTCAACTCACATGATAACCAAGACAAATTTGGAATAGGCAATCTCATCACCAAAACTCAAACAAGGAGCCTACCGCCTGCATTATACGTAAGCTATCCTTAATGCTAAAGCCACTCTAAATTTTATTACAACAAGTTAACAAATTGACATAACAATCAATGTAATTGTTGGATTTCAATAACATAATAAACAATATCATTTTATTTTGTTGTTTTGTGAGAAATGAATTTATAAAAGTTATTTTGTTATTTTGTATTAATCGCTTCGAAAAAATCCATTGATTTCCATTTTCTTTTTCTTTTTTCCTTTTTTTAGCAATAAAGAAATAGCTAAAACTTTCAAGTTCAAAACTCCTATATTCTCAAAGGGGCTACAATCTCCAATTTATGTCAATAATTAAATCACTTGAACTTGATTTATTTTATAATTAAAAAAAATGTGGAGTATGAACCATGTCATTTTCAGGATCAAATATTTAGTTCACAATTTGGTATTCAAGATGGAAATTTGGTCATATATAAAGAAATTTAATGCGGCACTATGTGTCGTACGACAGCATGGAAAATTGAAGCACATGACAAAGATTAGGCTAATGATGAGAGTTCCAAATCCTTGGACATGCAGACAATTTTATTCTTCTTCTCATGATGAAAACACATAACATCTCATAATAAATTTCTTGAGCACAATTTCCACGTATTTTTTCTAATCCAGGAACAACAAATTCTAATCTCATTTCTATTTTAGAGACGTTTATCACCAAGACAAAAGTTGTCAAACTCGTGTCTTTATCTTCAAACTTGAATTCCAAGAAATTATGACTTAGTCTTCTCGATATGTTTTTATCCATGTATAATCTTTCTAATCACGTAAACAAGCTGGTCTACAATTTAATTATTATACAAAAATATTATAATTAAATTGTACATGAACATGTTCATCTACAATTTAATTATAATAGTGTTGCTCACAAATTACGTGAGCCAGCTAGGGATATGGCCAAAGCTAGCTTGGGATACAGCATGTGAGCTGAAAATGGATATATTCAATTTATGTAATTATGCCTATTTTTTTGGTAGGCTTTTTTCATTTAAATGTAGTTGAGCTTCAGTCTACCTTAAATAAAATGTATCTTAAAATATTATGCATATTTTTTCCTTTTTTTTAAATTTAGTATATAATGGTTTTACTGCATAAATTAATAGACAAATTGACAAATGGGGAAGAGGTACTAAACCCAACATTATTTTTATATCCCACATCCTCCAAATTAAAAAAGAATTACATATATAAGCAATCGTTTTATTTTATTCTAGTTATGATTGCAAGGGGATAAACATAGCAAAATGACTAGTGCTTCAAGGCACTTACAAACATTTTTTTTCTAATAATTGTCAACTTCAAATTTTTTCTGAAGCTCTTCAACCACATTTTTGTCGAGTTGGAAGGCCTTGGTGAGAACATCAGGATTAATGGGAGGATTGGATCCAAAGACGGCATCTGCTATTGTGATTACGCCTGCATTTTGGCTGCTTAAACCAGAAATGGCAATTGCATTAGTTTTTCCCACGTTTAATTGGAAGTGAATGAGACCAACGGGAAAGACAAACACATCCCCCTTATTTAGAGTTTTGGTGAAGAGGCGATTCTCTGTGTTGGATGTTACAAAACCAACGAAGAGAGTACCCTCCACAACTACTAGAATTTCAGTGCCGCGAGGATGAGTATGGGGAGGATTTTCTCCATATGGTGCAAAGTCAATTCGAGCCAAGGATATGCCAAGAGTATTGAGACCTGGTAACGTGTCTACGTTCACGGTAGTGACATTTGACCCAACTTTATTATCTGTGTTCCCAGCAATGTTCAATCCCTTGAAGAAGAAATCTTCAGGTTTGACAAGCTTTGGATCCTTGCAAAACTTTCCATTAACGAATACTGCATAAAGGAATTTTTGTTATGGAAACTTTAAAAAGAATGCTCAAGAATTCAATGCAGAAAATAGTAAGGCCAGGTAGCTAATAATATTTCTTCCATTAATATTCCGGTTAGTGTAGATTCTTCACATGACAAAAATAATGCAAAAACTTGAAAAAGAAAATGAAAAGTATGTACCGGCTGATTTGGAGTCCGAGTAGTCCTTAAGTGCAACACAAAAGTCCTGCAGGGGATCGGGGTCAGAGGCAAAGGCAAGAGAGAATGCCACAGCGAAGAGGGCAACAGTTACAATGTAAGCTTTCCTCATATTTCAGGCTAACTCTATCTTCTGTTCTATATATTTTTGCTTTGGGTGAGGGATGAGAAATGTTGCATGGAAAGCATGTCTATTTATAGATAAGACACATTGAATAGGACTATGGTTTTCCGTACGTGAATAATATATAGACCTGTTCAGTCTTCGATTATTACCAATTCTCTTTTGATTGCCAAATTATTCTTTAACTACTACCCCATGCCTTAAATTTTCAACAAATAAGACCAGTTCAATGAAAAAATATTACAATTTATGTTACTACGGCACAACCAATCTTAACAACCGATAGATTGAATTAGTAGGTGTACTAAACGTGTATTTTGTTCTAACACTGTACATCATCTCTCATCTCTGTCCAGAATTGATCAAGCTCTGAACTAATTGAACACATCGTGTGTATTCAACTGATTGGATGTGTCTGTATTTCTTCAAGGGGTTGTTAATAACTTAATATTTTGGTGGAAAGTTTGTCTCTGACTTTGTCTGCCTAAATTAAATAGAACGGTTGATAATTACTATTGTAGACCCAATAATTAGATGGATTCAAAGCTTGGTACGAATGTGATAGTTGTGGCTGCATTTCAAGAATATGCTGGATCGTATATGCCTGGGTTTCAAAATTCAAATGTTTATCTTAACTTCAGAGTGTAATCCATTGAGTTTTGGACAGCATCAATCAACATCAAGTTAACAACATCAAGCTATCCAGTCTTCACCTGAACCATGGAAGATAGGTTTCAATAGACTTCAGTTCAGCTTGAGCTTATGGTCAGCTTTGTTATATTGCAAATCTGATTTATTGAAATTAAATCTGATTGTTAATGCGTTGATTACTCTCAACTTACACTATTTTTAATTCATTTTATGCCAAAAAGGATAGAAGAAGAAGAAAAAGATAAAGAAAGTGATAAATTTGGTTGGTCTTCCTAGCTTATTATTATTTATAGACAAAACTTAAATACAGCTTTTCAATGTGCTTAAATTGAAATATGTCTATAATCTATATTGACTAGTACAGTATAAAATGTATTTTTTTTAAAGGAAAATTAAATTAAATTCGCTTATGTATTTGAATTTAATTAAGAAAATGTATTGCATTTAACTAAGAAATTATATCTAAGTTTTATTGATTATTTATTTTTTAATGACTTTTTTTTTCTTCTTCTTAATATTCTTTAACCACTTCTATCTTTACTACTTTTCAACTCACATGACCAAGACAAATTTGGAGTAGGCAATCTCATCATCGAAACTCATACATGGTGCCTACATTATACATAGGCTATCCTTTATGCAAAAGCCACTCTATATTTTATTACAATGACTTAAAAAATTGACATAACAATGAATGTAATTGATGGATTTCAATAATGTAATAAACAGTATCATTTTTTTGTTTTGTTTTGTGTGACATGAATTTATAAAGGTTATATAGTAAAATTTGAATTATCCCTACTCTCTATCACTACTCACTTCGAAAAAAAAAAAATCCTGTGCACTTGTGCTTACCATTGATTTCCTTTTACTTTTTCTTTTTTTAACAATAAAAAAATAGTTAAAACTCTTAAGTTCAAAGCTCCTATATTCTCAAAGGGGCTACACTCTCCAATTTATGCCAGTAATTAAATCACTTGAACTTAATTTAATTAATAATTTTAAAAAAAATTGTGCAGTATGAACCATGGCATTTTCAAAATCAAATATTTAGTTTACAATTTGGTATTCAAGTTGGAAATTTAGTTTACAGTATGAACCATGTAACTGAATTTAAAGTAAGTTTTATGAACATGCAAACATATTATATAAAGTGTCTTAATATTTTCATCCTTTTGAATAGAATTAGCTGCTGCTGCTGTAGTCTAAATGATGGTAACTTATGGTCTAAGTGTATGATAGTCTGTAGATTTTATGTCATACTTTGAATGGATTAAGTTTTCGGTTTTAAATTTGAAGATTTATTTTGTTAAGTTCTGTAATTGTGGCTGTCAGATCAAAGCTAGAACAGGTTCATGTCAAGGAAGTCAATACCATACAGGTACTAGGTAACTATATCATACCAACCATTAAACCGGAGAGTGTGCCGAAGATGAAAACTTCCTCGCCCAGACTTGGCCAATGTCCTGGAAGATGGTTTGACAGCAAGGATGACAACCTCGAAAATTCAGTTGGGGCGGACAAGCATTGCAGAGATATAAGATAAGGAAGAGCCCCAAAATATCTAGGGAGAAAGCTGCTACCTCCGCATTAAATGCACTGCAGCTGACTCCCTGGCCCATTAATGTAGAAGTAATACCTGAACAGTGTATTTCAACCTTACAGCTACTACATGAGGACTTATGGGAAGTGCTGATGGGACAAGTATCAGCCCTAGCCATCTAGCATACAGGTGGAAGGTGGAGATGAAAATGAGGGGGAGTATAAAAGAAGAAGGAGGAAACAAGATTTGGGGGATCAGAAAATAGGGAAGAAAAAGAGAGAAACAAAATAGCATTCCAGAATCAAACTTGTAATCGGACTTGTGAGTAATATAAAAGAACAGACCTCCTTGGACTTTGCCGAGGACGATTTTTTCAACACAACCCTTTTTCTTTTCATTCTCTTATCATTTGAATCCTTCCCAATGTTTGTTTGATTAACTAAAGCCCAATTTTCCTACTCACTCTCTACAAATTCATTGTTTTTGTGCTTTTTGGGCCTAAGTCCATCCACATAATGGGCTGGGAACTCAAATCTGGTCCTTACAATTGGCGTCATCTGTGGGGAAGACTGGTGTGATAATGAGTTAGACGCTGAATGGTAGGATCAAGTCCAAATCCAACAGAATCTATGGGCTCTCAGCATCAAGATCATTTCTGTGAACTTGAGCGAAGGAGAGACTGAGAGGGAAGTGTACGCACTACCCACACCAGTAAGAGTCAGTCTCGAGGTAAAAACCATATCTCTCATAAGGAAAATGCCAGAAACATGCAAAAGGAGATTTATCACTTAAAGAGAAGCTTACGCCTCGAGCGCAGAAGGCGAGCTCCCTTCAATTTTGACTACTATTCCGATGATGAGGAGGACGAAGACTATAAGCAAAGATCAAGAACTCCCCCCAGCGAATCTTTCTCGTATGATGAAAATTACCGCCATAGACGCAAAAACAATAATTCATTTTCGAGAGGCCTAGTAAATGACGCTATGAGTAAAGCACTCAACCAAATTTCTAAATCACCCTTCACCTGCTGAATTGAGGAAGGAAGACTTCCTCGGCGGTTCACTTAACCCACTTTCACCTTGTATAACTGCAGAACGGACCCTGTTGAGCATGTTAGCCACTTTAATCAAAAGATGGCTGTACATTCCAAGAACGAAGCCTTGATGTGCAAGGTTTTTCCGTCCAGTTTGGGGCCTGTGGTGATGAGGTGGTTTGATGGTCTGAAGGCAAGATCCATCAGTTCCTTTAAGGAACTCACCCAAACGTTTGGGTCCCATTTTATTACGTGCAGCAGAGCTCTTCGTCCTTTGGCTTCTTTGCTATCTCTGTCCATGAGAGAGGGAGAAACTCTGAAAACATACTCTGATCGATATTGGGAGATGTTCAACGAGATAGAGGGTGATTTTAAGGACGTGGCCATCAGTACTTTCAAGCTTGGCCTGCCTGCAAAGCACGGCTTAAGGAAGTCTTTGACGGGGAAACCTGTCACCAGTATACGTTAACTCATGGATCGGATTGACAAGTATAAGAGGGTTGAGTAAGACCAACTGCAAGATAAAGGGAAGGGCAAGGTTATCCTTCAGGAAAGGAGGGATTTCAGGTCGGAACGTTACAATAATAACAAACCCCAGTGAGATTTTGCCGGACAATCTGGACTTGCGGCCCCACAAGTGGTAAACACCATGTTCCGAGAACCGGTGCATCAAGTTTTAGAGAAGATCAAGAACAAGCTGTATTTTAAATGGCCGAACAAGATGAGTGGAGATCCTTCAAGGCGCAACCAAAGCCTCCATTGTCAGTATCACCAAGACCGAGGACATACCACTGAGGATTGTCGAACATTGTCGAACCATCTGGAACAACTAGTTAAGGAGGGGAAGTTGCAACAATTTCTGTACCGACCCAACGGACAGGGAGACCAGTCAAGGTCAAGGGGTCAAGGGAATGCTTCTTCAAGGCCTCCGTTAGGCACAATCAATGTCATATTTGCTGTACCTAGAAGGATTGGCTCTCAACTTGCCAGGTGATGTCTATGGCCAGGTCACCAGCCGAGGACCCCAACTTCGAGCCAAAGAGAGCTAGATTAGAGATCCGACCTTCATTAAGTTTCTCGGATGAAGACAAGATCGGAACTATCCAACCACATGGTGACGCTTTAGTGGTCACCCTTCGAATAGGGGGGTATGATGTGAAGAAGGTAATGGTGGACCGAGGCAGTTGTGTAGAAGTCATGTATCCTGACCTGTACAAAGGATTGAACTTGAAACCTGAAGACCTGACAACTTACAATTCACCTCTGGCAGGCTTTGATGGGAAGCTTATTGCCCCGAAGGGCCAAATTAGGTTGCCCATGCAGGCCGACTCAGAAGTGGTGGAAGTGGACTTCATAGTGGTGGATGCATACTCCCCCTATATGGCCATTGTCGCCAGACCTTGGCTTCATAACTTGGGTGCCGTTTCTTCAACTCTACATCAGAAGGTTAAGTATTTGTCTGGAGACTGGGTTGAGGAACTAGTAGGGAACCAATCTATGGTTAGGCAGTGCCTCATGTCTGCAATTTTGCATCAGCCAACAGCTGAGTCCTCGGCCATAGTCAAGGAAGGTTTATAACAGTCAATATCTCCGGAATTACCAACGAGGGGGCCTGCCGAGGAGGCCAAATGTGAGGATTTGGAGAAATTCCCCATTGGTGACGATCCAGAAAAGTTTTTTTAGGT
Organism: Quercus tomentella; assembly: GCA_028535165.1. NCBI lineage: Eukaryota > Viridiplantae > Streptophyta > Magnoliopsida > Fagales > Fagaceae > Quercus > Quercus tomentella. Next base: position 5,429,398 of record JAPQVY010000144.1, read on the forward strand.
TGGGGCTCAGCTGCCACCTCAGGAGAAGGAGGAGTTGGTAGTCTTTCTTAAGAACAACATTGATGTATTTGCTTGGATTGCTTACGAGGCTCTGGGAGTGGATCCGAGCTTCATCTGCCATCATCTGAATGTCAATCCATCTGTCACTCCTAGGAAACAACCACCTTGGCATTCATCCAAGGAACATTCGGATGCTGTAAAGGACGAGGTGATGAAACTTAAGCGGGCTGGGGCTATTAAAGAGGTTTTTTACCCTGAATGGCTGTCTAACACCGTAGTTGTCAAGAAGAAGATCGGGAAGTGGCGTGTATGTGTAGATTTTACGAACTTGAACAAAGCCTACCCAAAAGACTCTTTCCCTATGCCTCGGATTGACCAACTGGTAGATGCAACTGTGGGCCATCCTCAAATGAGCTTTCTAGATGCCTTTCAAGGGTACTATCAGATACCTTTAGCCTTGGACGACCAAGAGAGGACATCTTTTGTCACTCCTATAGGAAACTTCCATTATAAAGTGATGCCCTTTGGTTTGAAGAATGCAGGGGCTACCTACCAAAGGATGATGCCCAGGATGTTTGAGCTACAGTTAGGGAAAAACATTGA
>JAPQVY010000144.1:6632500-7185000 GCA_028535165.1 Quercus tomentella
TTTTAAAATGCATCTTCCCTTCAAACAACCAATTTACAATGGGTTTGCACTTTGCATGATCTACCTACCTCTAAATAAAGAGAGGACCATCAGCAATTTCAATCATAAGAATTTCACAAAGCAGAAAACACTTTAATTTTTAACTTTTTAATCTCTCCAGTGTCATCAAATGCAATGCTAACAAACCAACATCAAATGCAAGCTTTTTAAATTTTTTATAGTTCACACGTTACAAGTGGGGGAGAAGGGATTTGAACCCTAACTCTCCTTATAAAAGATAGCCGGCAATGTGGGAAAGATGAAGAATGTAAGCTTCTGATGCATGTGGGCATGTGGGAAAGGCGAAGAGAGGGGGAAGGGGGGAGGTGGAAAAGAGAAGGTGAAGAATGAGGGGTGATGAATTTCTTAGAACTTAATCATACTAACTAGGGCTATGAACTTACAATCCAACTCGATGACAACGATCTTGAACCTCATACACATCTTTCCATGATTTTGAACCAACAGGAGCATAGAACATGGCATGATCCCCTCCCCATCTTTCCCTAAATAGGTTAGACCATAGATTGTTGTCAGAGGCCAAGCCCTTCCACTTCCTGCATACTTTACAGCAGCAAAATCCCACGTTTATTAAAAAAAAAAAGAAACTCAAGCTGTGAATCAGAAAAACGAAAAAGCAATGAAAACCAGCACTTAAAGCTGGAAGTTATAAATTATAGAATTATTACAGTCCAATCAAATCATTGTTCTGGAGACCAACAGACATCAGTTAAATCAATTTTAACCACATTTATGTTTGTTTTTCTTCATGCTTCCTACTTTATCATCATCACTAACCAAAGGATTTCAAGGCAGAAATCCAGCATTATGCAGTGGGTGATATCTTAACTAAGGCTAAGCACATAATGTTGTGGAAAATGATTTTTTCTATTTTGTTCACCATGCCAAATAAAGGGAAAATGGATGGCTAAGAGAACAAAAACACCAAACATAATCATAGAGAAATCTGATCTAAGATGAAACTGTTAATAAGATATTTTCCTTTAACAATATAAATAAGAATGTAATTTTCACACAATATGTTGTAATCCTATGAATACAATAAGAAAATGCCAATGAAAACATTGAGTGTTTTGCGTATTGCAGCATATTGTATGAGGATTTTTCAGATGAAATTTTACTCTAGGTTGTAATTTAGATATTCCCAATATTAATTCCCCTTGTTTGGTTAACAGAGAACTTGATTCTGTGAATTTTTTAACTTGATACTTTCAAGCATCCAAATCCTAAGTTCAAATTCCTTGGGATAAAGTGTTATTTACAAATTTTACCAACATTACTATACCATGCACCGTCATCACTATTCGTACTGTTGTCCCCATCAACACCACGATGTCACCACCACCGGTCTGCCACCATTACTGTCATTGTCCATGCCATTGTTCCTGCTATCAATTGCTCTTTTTTGGGAAATAAAATAACAGTTTTTTTTCACTTAAATTTAAAAACTTTCCTTCTGGCAAGTTGGCTACTCAAAATCCGTAACTGGAACTAGAACAATTCCTCTATTTGAGATCTGCATAACCGTGTTCACAATCAGGTTTTCAAACTTTCTAAGTTTCTATTACCAAATCGTCATTGATGATTGATCCCCAAGCATAATTTAGAACTTGCAAAAGCTCAATCAGTCATGAACATGATCCAATCAACACTAATACCTAACAACCACCAGCTCTCTACTCTCAGACTCTGATCTATCCTAACCACTCAATCAAAAAGGTAAATCGAACATACATCACACACCCCATTGACAATTAACAATTCCACTAATAAACAAAGTGGATTCAACAAACCCTCTTCATATATCATAAATAAATAAAAATATCTAACAGACAAAATACAACATTTCAGGTTGAATTCTCAGAACCCAGTTCAGATCTGATCCCAAATTCAGAAATCAACACAAGAAAATAAAAATAGAAAAAGCCAAAACCTGGATTTAAGAGAGAAATTTTTTGAAGTTACTAACCTTGTTGTGCAATTGCAAGATTCTGGTGATCCAAGAAACAGAAAATCTTAAGACAGATTTCCACTGGTAAACTCTCCATATCTATTCTATGACAAAAGTCTTATGTAAGATCAAGTTCATGTGTGTCAGCAAACATAGTTCTTTTTGATGGTATGCTTTCTTTGTGGAACAGTTTCTAAAAATAGTTATTTATTACAGTTTCTTTCTATTACACGTGTAGCGTTTGTACTTTGTAGTGAGTAGTTAAAACTAGGCCACGTGTCTAAAAATTTCCCAAAGAGGTCTGCTTCGGACAAATTTTAGTTTACAGTGAATTTTTTTTTTTTTCAAAAATGAGGAAACATTTAGTGGATCAGTGTCAAAAATGTGTGGTGTTTTCTGGACTTGAATAAGGCCCACTAATAAGAAAAATTTATTTTGGACCAAGTAACTTAGTTTACAATCCTTATATAAGAACAATATTGACATGGCCCATCCCAAGTTTGGGCCAACCTAGTCTTGAGAAGGGATGGTTGAATTAAAAATATAGTATGAAATCCCATATTTGATTTATTTATATGAATAAAATTGAATTACCTTAATAATATATACTAACCTCATCACACGCACTTTGCATGTGTGATGAGGCTCTCTTTTTATTTTGGGTTTAATGTAATTTTTAAATCTAAATTTGTTTGTTGTTAATGAAATTACATAGGAAAAGATTTTTAAGAAGTTAAAATTTAGGATTTTGAAAAGTAATAAACTGCGATGCTAATTTTTAAGGAAAAATATATCAAACGTTATGTGTGCTAATTTTTTGGGAAAAAAAGTTTTTTTGGTAGTCTCTTTATATTATTTTGTTGAATTTCAATTTTAACCTTATTTTTTATTTTTAAAAAATAAGGATTATCTTAATTATTAGATTAGAGGTATTTTTGAAAATTTTGAAGATATAACTAACTTTATGAATCCTCTTAATATATAGAGATATGTGTGTGTATTACTTACAACCTCAATATTATAATTTTTATTTTAAAACATCAATTATAAATAGGTGGAGGAGGGAAAGATGGGTTCAAACAACAAAAATGAGGCATCACAAATGATGCCATTACCACTAAGATATCAATTTGAACAAAAAAAACTTAAATGAAATTAATAATTAGAAGAGAGTGTTTCACTTGAATGAAGATAATCCATTTCACTATTGTGATTTTATTTCTTCAGCCCAACAGTGTACATATTAAAATATCATTTAAATTTTAAATGACATTATATATTATATACTTTTAGATTTGTAATATTTAATCTATATCATCAAATGGATCCATTTCAAATGGAGATGATGTTTATCTTAGTGGTTGCATGAGATGAGAAAAAGATTTATTTTTGTTAGTTTAAGACTTAAAGGGACATTAAAGTAAATCCCTAATTCTAAGAATGTTGATACTTTTAAAGGGACTTCACATTCCTATAAAGGTGAGACCATGGGTGTTTTTTTTTTTTTTTTTTTTTTAATGTTTGCAAAATATAAGAGCATGCTAAAAAAATATTCTTAGGATTCAATTCTAAAGAAAGATAATCCAAACCAAAATTTTACATAGGGTTCATGTGCACTGACTACTAGATTTAAAAAATAATTTAGGTATGAATTTGATAAATTTTTTTTTGGAAAAGTTAAATGGTTAATGTAAGGACTCAATTTGTGATGACCACAAAATGATATTGGGCTCGCACGTAAAAAATGCCCAAACAATATGATTTATAGAGCATGGGTTTGAAAGGCTAGGCCTTGATCACTGGACGGTGGTTAGTCGTGGTGTTCGTGATAGCAGCGCGTTTAGTAAGACCTTTCCTCCGGCATGGCCTATGCGGCTCCGGTCCTTTGGCCTTGTCCGAGGGGTTTGGTTTTCTCATAATTCTCCCTTGTCTAGGACTTAGGGGGATGGGAGACGGTTTGTCCCCCTTTTTTTGGCGCACAAGCCTTTATATTATATAGCCCTCCTTGGTTGATCCTGACTCTCCATCTGTCGATCAGGCAGGTGCCTATTCGAGTGCCTGTCCCATCAGCCGCCTTTCCCTACTTTCTGTTAGTTGCAATAACCGAAGCCACACTGTTCAGGAGTCTTATCCCTTCAATATGGATAGGACGTTTGTGGGCGCATTCATTGTAGAGGTGACCTCCTCTCCTTGAACCACTCTCACTCCGTACCCCCACGTGTGACCCATTTAATTCGCCTTTTCTTCTGGGGGTGCTTTTGAGGCTGCCTTTGATGACACGTCGTTCTTTCTTTTGAAGTCTTGAGATGCCGAGGACAGGGTCACCCTCGGCTGCAACTCTAGGCTATTTGATCTTTCACCACTCGTCCTCGGCAATTGCTTTCGTCGGCATTGGCCCTGAGTCCAGATGGAAAGTGGGCCGGGTCATAAATTTTCTGGCCCCACAGTTAAGAGTAAACATGGTTAATATTCTTCAGCTTCCATGGGTTCATAAATAAATAGAGCCTTCTAAAAAAATCATTTTCTAGCTAAATCTTCCATCAACATACGATAGTCAAAACACACAGAATCTACATTTTATAGTAGTAGTGTGTAATGTAGATTCTTTAGACAAAAACATATTGTTGGTTCTACTTTTAATTGGGTCATAGTCATGAATAACAACTGTGAATTTGGATATACTTTTAAAGGATGCGATTTTTTATATATGGACAGCAAGTTATACAATCATTCTCAACTTTAAAATATATGTATATTTTTTACGAAGACAAATTGAAAGGGATTACTGCTAAAAAGTAAACATTTCATTTCACATGCTTTCTCTTTGTTAGTCTAACGGTTTCTCTGTCGCAAGGAAGGTGGTTCTCTCCATCTCCTAGACAATAGAATTGTCGTATCTTCCTGTAAGGTTTCTTCTTCCCTCTCGTGACAGTGTCACATGTAGGGCTTGTGGTTTTCTCTTTTTTCAGGGTTTGGGAAACAGTGTTATCTTTTTTCTTCCTCTCTCCCTTTATTGTTTTCCTCTTCCCCTTTATTGTTTTCCTCTTCTTTCTTTCCCATTCTTTTCTTGTTTTTTCTTTGGTGTGCTATTATGGAAGATCTCACACGGCATTGGAATTACTTATCTCTATTCGAAAGGGAAGGAGATGATTTATGTTTCAAGAAAGATAGATGTTCCAAAGAGTATATCATAGCGGCATAGTTTCTCACTAAGCTAGCACTAAATATGGAGGTGATAGCAAAGACTTTCAAGCCGCTTTGGAGGGCAAGTAATGGTTTTACGATGAGCAAGGAAGGATCCCATAAGGTTCTATTTGTTTTTGATAACAAGGAGGATGTTGACCGTATACTCTCCAGCGAACCATGGAGTTTCGACAAAAACTTGGTGGTTCTTGAGAGGTATGAAAGACAAACTCCCCTAGATGACTTAAAATTTGACAAGGTGACCTTTTGGGTGCAAGTACACAACATCCCAATTGGTTACAGAAGCAAATCAGTGGCTGAAGACATATGTGAGGCGATAGGTTGGGTGGATAGATCAACCAGAGCCTCAGACAGTGAGAGAGGAAATTATGTTAGAGTAAGGGTAACAATGGATGTCTATCAACCACTCTGCCATGGGAGGGTAGTTACCTTTGAGGAAGGCAAAAAAACATGGGTAAGTTTCAGGTATGAACGCTTACCTAACATATGTTATTGGTGTGGCTGTTTTGATCATGGTGATAGGGATTGTGATATCTGGATCCAAAGTAAGGGCACTCTCAGAGCAGAGGACTAGCGATTTGGTTCCTGGATCAGAGCCACTCAGTCAGGCCCGTCAAGGAAAAGTGTTGTTCAGGTATCTGGGTTCTATGAGGATAGGGTGGAAAACATGTCTACTTGGCGGCGAAGGGAGTCAAAATCCAGATCGGCGACAGAGACGATGCCAAAGTCAAAACCTGTTCACCAACCCAATAAGGCAACGCCAACATGAGTGCGGATTATGCAGATTTCCAGGCTTCAAAATCTCATAATCCAACGCCCATGAATAGCAATAACTACTCTGCTTCCCAGGATCATGGAAATAAGGGAGAATCTCTTACGTAGAAACTGAGGGAAATGGACAAAGAGCTCGGGATTTATGAGGATCCACTCAATTCTGGAATGACCAAGATTGATGCTATTCAAAAGGAAAATGTCCAGAATTTTAATATGGGTGAAATAATGTCTGAACTGGCACCCACTCAAAACACGTCACTGACCCTACCAAGAATGAGTCAGCCACTCAAAACTCATGCATCTGTTCTTCATGACGTGACAAATTTTCCCCATGCTCCCATGCATGCAGAAAACCCATCCCAGACCAAATGGAAGCGTCTTGTGCGTGAACCTGTTGGCACAACACACACCCAAGAAGATTCCATTGGTTTGAAGCGTCCCAGTGATATGGTTGTTGATCCCAGTGAGTTACAATGTAAGAAAATTTTGGTTTTGCACGAGGATAAGGAAAACTTTCAGATAATGGCGGAGGCTGTTTTTCAGCCTCGCCAAACGCAATGAGTTGCATTGTTTGGAACTGCAGGGGGCTTGGAAACCAACTAGCAGTTCAAGAGCTTGCGGATTTGGTGCAGGCAAAAGCTCCCGCTGTCGTGTTCTTAGCCGAAACACTGGCAAACGAAGCAAGGCTAGAGTACGTGAAAGATCGGATCCGTTTTGACAAGAAGTTTGTTGTTCAGAGGATAAGTAGAGGTGGAGGCTTGGTGGCTTACTGGAAGAATGATATTTCTGTTGATGTAGTGTCATCTTCCTTGAACCATATTGATATGGTCATCAATAAAAACTCAGAGGCAGCTTGGCGGTTTACCGGCTTCTACGGTGAGCCTGAGACACACAAAAGACATGAGTCATGGGATCTTCTTCGTCACTTATACCAACAAAACTCGTTACCTTGGCTGTGCGCCAGGGACTTCAATGAGATTGTTAAGCAATCGGAGAAGCTTAGAGGGCGGATGCGACCGCTCGGTCAGATGCAGTTGTTTCGCGATGTATTGGACGAATGTGGGTTTGTGGATTTAGGCTTCAAGGGTCCTTTTACTTGGAGCAAACACTACAGCAATGGAGCTTCAATATGGGAGAGGCTTGATAAAGCTATGGCCTCCTACGATTGGCTTGCAAAATATTCTGCTACAAGGGTTCATCATGTGGACAGCACAACCTCTGATCACAAGTTTTTGTGGATAGAGCAGTCGGAACTGGATTGTTTACCGAAGAAAAAATTGTTCAGGTTTGAAGAAATGTGGTTAGGCGACAAAGGGTGTGGGGAAACTGTGGAAGAAGTTTGGCATGCCAGGTACAAAGAGGATGGAAACACAAGGGTGATCCGGAAAGTGGAAAACTGTGGAAAAGCACTTACAAGATGGAGCCGTGATTGTTTCGGCAACATTAGGAGAGAGTTGGAGAAAAAAAGAAAGGAGCTAATACGGGTAGAGAACATGGCACTCCAAGGAGGAAGCTCGGTCAGACTTGTTGCTTTAAAAAAAGAAATTAATTCCCTTATGGACAAAGAAGAGCGAATGTGGTGCCAGAGGTCATGCACCATGTATCTGAAAGACGAAGATCGAAACACCCACTTCTTCCATAGTCGTGCAACACAGAGGAGGCAAAGGAATCTTATTACTGGGATTAAAGACCAAGCAAACATATGGTGTACCAAACCAGACCAGATTTCGGCCATTTTTCTTGCTTACTACCAACAATTATTTTCGTCCTCCAACCCAGTAGTTTCGGTGGCAGACTTGGATACCATTCCCCAGATTGTTACAGAGGACATGAACGAATGTTTGACCAATGATTTTCATGCTTGGGAAGTTGAATTGGCCTTGAAACAGATGGCGCCGCTCAAAGCACCCGGGCCGGACGGAATGCCTCCACTGTTTTATCAGAATTTTTGGGAACTGGTAAGCGATGATGTAATTCATGATATATTGTGTTTTTTAAATTCGGGTAGCTTGCCTAAGTCTTTAAATCACACATTTATTACATTGATTCCTAAGACTAAAAATCCTGAAAGTGTTAACGAGTATAGACCCATTAGCCTTTGCAATGTGCTGTACAAAATCTTTTCCAAGGTTCTTGCCAACAGGTTGAAGAGAGTACTCCCTAAGATTATCTCAGAACATCAGAGTGCTTTCCTAAAAGGCCGTCTTATTACAAACAACATCCTAGTTGCTTTTGAAACATTACACTATATGAAGAATCACAACTCTGGTAATACGGGGTTCATGGCTCTCAAACTTGACATGAGCAAGGCATATGACCGGGTTGAGTGGTCTTTTTTGAAAGCGGTGATGATTCAGATGGGTTTTAATGACTGGTGGGTGGCTTTAATCATGGAGTGTATTTCCTCAGTTACTTATTCTCTGCTAATTAACGGGGAACCTTTTGGAGAAATAAGACCGAGCCGTGGTATTCGCCAGGGTGATCCTCTGTCTCCCTATCTATTCTTGCTTTGCTCAGAAGGATTACACCGGATGATCCAAAAAGAAGTTGATAGAGGTGACATCCAAGGTGTTTCTATTTGTCGCAATGGCCCTGAACTAACCCACCTGTTTTTTGCAGACGACAGCCTTTTGTTTTGCAGGTCTACCATCCATGATTGTCAAAAAGTAATAGATATTTTATCTTCTTACAAGGAGGTGTCGGGCCAGAAATTAAATAGAGACAAAACTGCTTTATTCTTTAGCAAGTCTACACCAGGCGACATGCAAAGACAGATTATGGAAATCCTTGGAGTAATAGAGTTGAACCAATATGAAGAATATTTGGGTTTGCCAGCTATGGTGGGTAGAAACAAGAGAGCAAGCTTTGATCATCTAAAACAAAAGGTCTGGAAAAGGCTACAGGGTTGGGAAGGCAAGCTTTTATCTCAAGCCGGGAGGGAAGTCCTAATCAAATCAGTCATCCAGGCAATACCCACCTATACGATGAGTTGCTTCAAACTCCCCATCACTTTATGCCACGAAATTGAGTCCCTTGTAAGGAAATTTTGGTGGGGTCAAAGAGGAGATAGGAGGAAGGTTCACTGGGTGAGGTGGGAAGACATGTGTCAACACAAAGATCAAGGGGGTATGGGTTTTAAAGACCTAACAATGTTTAACGAGGCGATGCTTGCTAAGTTAGCTTGGAGATTGCTTCACGATGATAATTCTTTGTTTTGCAGAGTTTTTAAGGCCAGATTTTTCCCTAGAGGTACTATCCTAGAAGCTAAGGACTCATCCTCGGCTTCATATGCATGGAAGAGCATTTTAAAAGGTCGGGAAGTAATTTTGAAGGGAGCTCAGTGGAGGGTGGGAGATGGAAAGCAGATAAGAATTTGGGGGGATAGTTGGCTGCCTTCAAAATCATCAGCCAAAATATCAACCCCGGTTCTATTTGGACAGGAAAATTCATGTGTGGGAGTATTAATAAACCCGGTGACTAGAAGCTGGAGGAATGAGGTTATTGACCATGTGTTCAATGTTCAGGAAGCAGAGATCATCAAGAGCATTCCACTTAGTTCCACAAACCAACCGGACAAACTGATTTGGCCGTTCACTCCCTCGGGCAATTACTCAGTAAAATCGGGTTACCGATTCTTACTTGAGAATTCGGAGCAATTTCAAAGTTCAACTCACGATACAACATTTTGGAAGAAAGTATGGGGTATGGAAGTCCCTAGCAAGATTAAAATTTTTATATGGAGAGCTAGTAGAGAAGCACTGCCTGTCAAAAAGAATTTGTGCCGCAGGAAGATTACACAGGATGGTCAATGTGAAACCTGCAAGGAGAAGGACGAAGACTGCTCACATGCCCTTTTCTTTTGTTCTGATGTGCAGGTTATGTGGAACATGGAACCTCAATGGAGATGGCTACCAGAGATGGAAGGCAGCGGCGTTAAGGACATTTTCAAGCGAGCCTTTACAGAGAAGCTAGACGCTACGCTCTTGGCAGTCACAAGTTGGAGTGTATGGAACCGGAGGAATAAGATTTGTTCCAAGGAAGCAGCTTGTCCGTTGGATCAGATTCATACTTTGTCAAAAGAACAAAAAACAGAGTTTCAGTCACTTTATCCTACCGTAGGGAAGCTTCAGCACAGGAAACATACAAGATGGAAGCCACCAGATCATGGTACCTACAAAGTAAACTACGACGGGGCCACTTTTTCGCAATAGGATAAAGCTGGAATCGGCATCGTCATCAGAGATGAAGAAGGAGCAGTACTGGCATCAATGTCGCAACAATTGCCACTCCCAACAACAGTGGCTCAGCTCGAAGCGCTAGCTACTAGGAGAGTTGTAGAATTTGTTTTAGAACTCGGCATCACCAACGTCGTCATTGAGGGAGACTCGGAATCCATTTGCAGAGAGCTCCAGGACCCAAGTCCTTCTCTGGCCCTACACAGCCACCTGATACAGGATGTTAAACTTTTTTCTAACTCTTTTCATTTTGTTAGTTTTTCTCATGTACGCCGTGAAGGGAACACTGTTGCTCATGCTTTGGCCAGAAGTGCTATTAATAGGCCTAGTTTAACTGTCTGGATGGAAGATGTACCACCAGACATTCGCCACCTTGTTCAGGCTGATTCCAGCCTTAGTTGATGAATAAAAGTAGTATGCTTCATTCTAAAAAAAAAAAAGAAAAAAAAAAGCAAAAATAAACCAGTTCTACAACCTTCTCTCTTTTTTTTTTCTCTCTCTCTCTCTCTCTCTCTCTCTTCTTTTTGAAAATAGTAACGGGTGTCTTAAGAGTATTAGTTTATGAATTTTTTTTTTTTTAAATTTTAATGGGAAAAAAAAATTTTATTTTTTGACAATTTTTTATATTTCCTATAAAAGTGGTATCAAACCTTTTCTAAAATTGTTCATTAACAAATACCCAAGAGCATTTGCTAACAGGACCATTTTTTTAATCTAATGATGCAAGATTTTATTAATGAGCTAGTGTTACATCAGGTTTAAGACAACTTGCCAAAAAAAAAATGTCACCTTCTCAATCCATACATCAGCCTCTATTGCATATTGTGCATTAACAAATACCCAAGACCATTCGCTAACAGGACCCTTTTTTTTTAAATCTAATGACGCAAGATTTTATTAATGAGCTGGTGTTACATACTTACATCAGGTTTAAGACAACTTGCCAAAAATATTGTCACCTTCTCAATCCATACTTCAGCCTCTATTACATATTGTGCATGCCTAAGTGATTTGTGAATAGCCATATTTCTCTTCTCTCAACATAAAACAAGCATAACCTTACCTTCACTTACATGAAAAGCCCATGACTCTTCATCTACTTAACCATTTAACATATTGATGTGGGTAAACTATATAACTTTTGCAGGAGATAAAAATTGACAAAGCTAGCATCGATATCTCGCTTATGGGAGTCTGTTCTAGTTTAAGTTAGAATTTATTTTATCATTAATGACAAATTTATCAAAGCAATTGACTAAATTTTTCCAAGTTAGAAATTACAATTTACTGCAACAACAGCACCATTTAAAAAAAAAAAAAAAGATATTTTTTTTAATACATTTTTTTTGAAAAAGCAGAAAACAACATAGGGTTTACATATATTTTTTTTGTAAATAAAAATAATTCATATCCTGTATGATACTAGTGCAAGTGAATCTTCTACCAAGATTTCGAAGAGTTTTAGATAAAAGACAGTTGAGTTCCATATATCTTAGTAATATCAAAATTAATTATGAATGATATGGACCCGAGATGTGACATAAGGCATTGTAATTTTATATGTCATACACAAGGCTCCGAATTGGTTTCTGGTTTTTGGCTAGGGTTACAAACAAATCAAGTTATTTATAAATAGTTTCGGCTTTGACAAAATTTAAAAAAAAAATATATATATATATATGTGGGGGCAAACTTTGTCAGTCAACAGTGGGCCTTGGGACTAGGATGAAGCCCAGCCATAGCGGGAAGCGAAAACAGGGTCGGAAGACTTTTAGCCCAATCCTGTTGGGTCGGGCCGGGTTTGTTTAAGGGTCGTCCGAGGAGGAGTGTCTCCTCGGACGCACTAAATGGAAGTCCAGCGCGCACCCTGTCCATGGTGAGGAATCATTCTAAATGAAAGGAAAATGCTAAACGGGCAGGGAGCAACCACTACTGCCGCATTAAATGCAAGGAAGCTACTTTTCCAGCCGCATTAATGTGGATTGGACAAGAAAATAGTATTATCTCGGCCATTGCAACTCACAGAAAAATGAGGAGGATGTCCTTTGGGACAGACACTCAAGTAGAGGCCTAGATGGTTAACAAGTGTAAGGTCATTATCAATTGAAGGAGGATATATAAGAGCAGAAAGTCCCCATAAGAAAAGGAGAGAAAAAAGAAGGAAAGAAAGATTTTCTAAAAACAGAGCAGAAGGAACACTAAAGCAGCCCCACGGACTGTTATCTCATGAAACTTAACAAAACATTCCCACGTTCCATTTGTTGCATGGTTCACCAATAATCACGTTCACTCTGTCAAGACCTAGCTCTGAGACCCACTCTCTACAAATTCATTGTCGAGGGTCTTTTGGGCCAGAATCGCTTGCTTGCTGGGCCTGGGCCCCAAAAACCGCCCTTACAATATATATATATATATTTGTTCATTTAAGAAATGAGCCAAACTTAAGCCTAAAATTAGGCTTAATTATTAAACAAGTCAATCTCAAACATAAAAATGTGTTTGTAAACAAGTTCATGAATCGTGAGTACGGGACTTGATTAAATAAAGCGTATAATATTATTTTTAATATATAAATATTTAAAATATATTTATACATACTTGAGATTTATATAGTATAAGTTTGTAAGCAAGTTAATAAGATATTAAATTATTATTTATAATTAATAATAATATAAATAGTCCATGTTAAGGTACCTTCCTTTATACCACCAAAGTTTATCAGTAAGGTGGTATAAGCTCGGATTCTTTACCGTAAACGCTTGAGTTTGAGTCTCATCAATAAGTGGAGTGAACGTACAAGCTTAATTCTAAAGTTTAAAACACTCTTATATTTGGTCTGCGTTGCATTATAGGAGACGCTACCCTCATTTCACTTTCCGGATTTGTTTCAAAATCGATCGAGTCAGTTGTTCACTTTAGGTAGTCAATAAACCAAAAGAGGGGGACCTTTTAATATTCATGGTAGGTATAGGTAGGTTAAAGAAGATTATGTTGTCCTATATATATAGGTCCAGTTGATTAGATTTCCCTATATCTTTATATTATTTTCCTTCGAGAAATTAGCCACATTCCCTTCAGCTAGAGTAGAAAGACTGTAGAGAGAAAAGTTCCATTTGCTCAGCCAAAAAAAGAAGAAAAAAAAAAAAAAAAAAAACCATGAGAAACGTGTCCTATACAATACACAAGTAGATGTCTGTTTCTCATTCCATATGATTAGTCCTATTCTATCTGTAATAATTACTCATGCCACAAGTAGTAGAACCCTTCGTATGCTTTTCATTTTATTAGGTGTACTTAGTAGAACTTGCATGTTTTGTGGTGCGTGAACTAATAAATATATAATAAACACACACACTCTCTCACTCACACACACACACACACACATATATATATATATATATATATATTAGTTTGTGAATCACAATACTATTATTTAATGGATTCCTAGATCCCATATAATGAATTGTCTCCTTTTCTCGATCTTTCTATCAACTTAATGGATTCCTAGAAGATAATTCACTAAAAAATTGATTGAAATCCATATGTTTGAAATATAAAATTAGTATGCATGCAGGGCGTAGCTAGGATATTTTGCTAGGGGGTAAATTATATATTCTTATGTTAAATTTATAAATATATGGTATACAAATTGATTAAATTTAAAAAATAATAATATTATTTATAAACTCAAATTAATGCATCTAAAACTAAATTTGAAAGATAAAATTAGGTAGGGTAAATATGAAATGATGACGAAAAGATTAAATTTGTGAAAAAAAAAAAACTCATAATAAATTCAAGCAGTGTTGCCAATGCATAAAATATACAAATGAACACAGTGCATTTTTTTTTTTTTTTTTTTTTTTTGTTAACAACATTGTACTTTTAGATGCAAAGAACACAATACACTGCACTTTTGTATGCTTATAAAAAAGAAAGGACACATGGCGTATTTGTTAGGTAATTATTAAGTACTCCCGAAGTACCATAAATGTGTACTCCTTTCTCTCACATAACTGTGAATTTCACTAATTAAATTTATGGTTAGACTCACAATTTATGTGAGATGGGGGAATACGCATTTATAGTACTCTCAGAGTATTCAATCATTTTCCGTATTTGTTAAGCTTTGGTAAAAGTTTATGCTTTAATTGAGTGGGGTCTACTTGATAAACTAGGAATGGGGCAAACTAACTAAAGGGGCAATCGTTTGATTTTAAAGGAAATAATAAGCAAACTTACGCAGATTGGAATTTATGAAATTTTTGTGAAGACTAATCATTACAATTTTAACAACCCAGCCTATTTTAATATGGATTTCAAAGTTTGGAGGGGGGGGGGTGGGGGCATGTTCCCCATGTGCCGCCGCTCCTTCATGCATGATGTTATTTTTGCAACTATATATATATATATAATTTTCTCATTTTCTAGATCTTTCTAGCAATTTAATGGATTCCTAGAAGATAATTCACTAAGAAATTGATTGAAATCCATATGTTTGAAATATAAAATTAGTATGCATGATGTTATTATTTCAACTATCAACAATGGTTTTTTTTTTTTTTTCCTTGCTGAATGTATCAAACAATGGTTTGGCACAATGATTCAGTACCCCCATCATCTGTGCATTTTTTACAGTTGCTAGTCATAACATGTTCATTCTTACACTATTTTTGGTAGTGAAGCCTGCAATTCGTACAATTTCACATGCGAGAATGATTCCACCAATACTCAGGTTTCCTAAACAGTGAAAAAGACAGCTAGTGGGATTCGTATATTCTCATTACTATAATGTTTTGCCATATTTCTTAGAAGTTTGGAATTGTACAGTACCCATATTGTTGCTTCTTGTTAATTTTTAGCAACCACCAAAGTTTAAAGATTCAGTCTCAAACCCCTCTTCAGTCTTATTTATTGAGCCTCTAAAGTCCAAACTCTCCTAGCTATGCATTGAAGGAGATCATCATCAAAGTTGTAAGAAGCCATATCTGGGGAAGTAGACGTGCGTGATATTGATTTGGCTCTTCTTTCTCATCACATAAGAAAAGCTATGACTATATGAGATGAGCCGAATCAATATCACTCTTGTATTCTTTCCTTGCATTGTTCTTCTTTTGAAATGGTGTATTACATATGCTTGATCATCACTGTACCCTCTGGAGTCCCTCTATTTTCTTTCATTTACATATGTTTTTAGATTTGCAGAGATGTTCAAACAAGAAATTGTTGCAGCAAGTGTTGTCTATATCCTTCATATTTGTAGCCAGAGAGAAGATACACTAGTTTCACATCAAACTCTCTCCAACACCATAAGTAGGGTACGTATTGAATCTGTATATATATACCTATGAGTTCATATGATTCTGAGTTTAAAATATTTTCATTGGTAATAACTTGTCTAAACACGCTATTTGTTGACTACTTCAACATGGTTTTATTTTCTCTCTCAGTTCATTGCACTTACAATTATTATTGTTGTTGTTGTTGTTATTATCATCATCTTTCTTTAATAATAAAACAAGAACATAGCTTCATTACCTTAAAAAAAAAAACAAAAACAAAAACAAAAAAGAAAAAACCTCACCTATAATCACTTTGTTGCCATACTCCTTATTCCTTTCAGTTGGTCTAAATAAATTAAGTAGACTTGTTGTTGAGTCGTAATGTTTGCATTTTAATGGTTGCTTTCAGAGACTGATTAAGAGATGGTAGCTAGATTTGTCAAATTTGTTTTCTGCACAATTGGTCATTTTCCCTTCTATATGATTGAAGCAATGTAACGAAACAGCTTTGACATTACACTTAATTTCAAGAGACATAAAATACTAATAAACTGATCCTAAATCTAAATCTAAATCTAAATCTGGATTTGATGAATGATTGAAAGTTTCAATGTAAGAAACTAAGTGGAAACTAATAATGAAGTGGATACAAGTATAGGTCCGTACGTATAAATAAAATAGGATGCATAAAAACTTGCTAGTTTTAAGTACAATTGTAATTCTAATATACTAAGCTCCGTATTTGCTTTTGGACCGAGCTATAAATTAAAATATTTATACAACGTTAGTCTTAGTTAAATTGACTGTAAGCTTTTGGTGTTTTCCTTTGTCCCCCACATGCAAATCCAAAATTTCATCATTTGCAGATCATTCAAGTTTTATTTCTACTCTTTGCAATTTTTTTCAACCAAAATTATTGACCATTATACAAGGAAGTAGAACAACAAGTAACCTTGGAATGAGTCTCCCTATTTTGTATTGGAGTGGAATATTTCTAGATGATCTCCAAAAAGTGAAGATTTAGAGTCAAACTCGTGTATCTACCATGTCTTTTTTACCCGACTGTTAAGTCTCTAGATGTCGTATAAAATAAATCACACTAAATTGCTTATCTTTGGATCTGCTCAAACAATGAAATCTCCAAAATGCTGTGCTAAGCTTACCAGGAGACTTGTCTACGAACATTGACATTGAATCTATACTCTTTTTAAAGGAAAGGTGGGTTCACCCTTTTCTTCTTCACCAATGCAAGCTCTTGGTCAAAGTCCCTCGTTTAATAATCGTGTCATGGTGCCAGCAAGGACTTAGTCCACTTGAAAAATCTATCATAGAGTGATGTACATTAAGGATACAACAAGTTTTACTATATAGATTTTACAAACAATGTGTCACCAATTAAAAAAAAAAAAACAATTTTGACATTCGCTAGATTGTTTGAAACCTTATTATTTTACAAATCATTATTTCAATATATTTTTTTAACTGAATTTAAACTCTATTCTATATTTAAACATTCCTATAGAATCTTAGTAAGTCATATTTTATTTAAATAGTATAATATATAATTTCATTTACAAACACAAACATAATAAATATTTAATACTAGAATATATAGTTCCATATAAAAAAATCATAATAAATGTTTATTAATAACCATTAATAAATTTAAATTATATTCTATATTTAAATCATCCATTAGAATTTTAGCACGTTTTATTTATTTTTTAAATGGTAGAATATATAGTTCCATACTTCTATATATAAACATAATCCTAATAAATTTTTAGTACTAGAACATGAGAGCCTTGTAACTGAATTGACATTTCCTCGTGCACAAAATGCTTAAGGGTTTAAGAGGAAAATTGTTCAAATTATGGAGTTAACAGCATATTGTAATTACATTGTGAACTAGCTTCAACACTTACACTATCAAGGACATTGGTGGCTCTCGTCAATTCACTTTACAAACTAATTGCGATCATCCAAGAGACAATGTCGAATTTTTTGGATTAGTGGGGATTTGGGTCATATAGTTTAATTGAAAAAAAAAAGTTTCTACATATTCTAATATTAAAATGAATCTATTTTTATTTAAATTAAATATTTATATATTATTAAAAACACTATAAATGTATTTAGGAATTAGGATTTAGCATCTAGCACTGATATCAAATATCTTAAAATAGGATAATTAGAGGAGAAAATAAGGAAGCAAATTTCAAAAACACCCAATAAAACAACTCATATAAGATTATCTATCCTTATCCTATTTTAGGATTTTGCTACAATGCTTCCTTATTCTCGAAATCACTATTTTTTTTTTTTTTTTTGTGTGTCTTGGACCGTTGGTAATTGTGATAAAGAAAAATGAACTTTTTGAAAAGTGAGAAAAATAATAAAATTTAAATAAAATAGGGTTCAAAATAGAAGATTTGATATATGTGAAAATAAAGAATTTGACTAAAATAGGAAGAAAAAAAAGAGTAGATTTTTATCTTAAAAGAAAGAGAAATTTTTTGGTAAAAATACTAATATCGTAAAGATTATAAATTAAAAGACAAAATTTAGGTACAGTACTTAAGAGCTGTTTTGTTTTTAGTTTCTCATCTTAAGATTTAGTCATGTGACTTTTTTCTCATTGGATGAAAGTGTATTTTTAATTAAACAAACTCATATAGCTAAATTTTAAGATAAGAACTTAAAAAACAATTTAAGTTATACTTTAATTAAGTTTTGCACTAAATTAAAAATCAAATAAACTCTCTCAATAAAAATCCTAGAAAACATGTATACAATAATAAATTATTTTATCAAAAAATAAAAAATTTATAAACTTTTTAAAAATGTATGATTAATATATGCATTAAGCGCCGGACCCATGAATTTAGTTAGGAACTTTCCGTCCACACAAGGCCACCTGTATTTTGCCGTTATACTGGCGCCAATTCACACCTTAACGTCCTTTCAACTTCGAGTTCAAGCTCAGTACCCCCACTCCTAACATACGTTTTTACACCCGCGGCTCAAACTCAGCCACGTGGACACTAATGCAAAAAAAATTTCTGCAGAACTGACGTGGCATCATTTCATTGGCTGTGAACATGGAACACTATAATAACTGTACAAGGTAAGAAACACTTTGACTTGTCTTCGATCAGCCGCTGTCTTTTTATTATGTAATTTATTTCAACGTGAATGATTTGAAACTTTTCCGAGGAAAGAAAAGTATTATATTTCGAACGTAAATAACATTTTTCTTTAACTTTCTCGAAAGGGATAGTCTGTCTTTGTGTTTGAGTTGTGTGACTTGTGTCTGAGAGAGAGAGAGAGAGAGAGAGAGAGAGAGAGAGAGAAGCTGCTTTGGTTTTTGAAGCTCCTTGACAACCCTCTTTTCTGGGAAAGTTTTTGTTTGCTCATTTTCCTGGAAAAACTTACCAAAATAAATAGACCCATTGACTTGAAGCTTGTATCTCGGGTCAGTCTCTCTCTCTCTCTAATTTGCATTATTTGGATTTGATTCTGTGTTAATGTGGTAGATAGATAATATCTCTATGTTTTGTTGGCTGAGTAAATTAAAAATAGGTAAAAATAAAAGAAAATGTAATATTGGAATTTATGTTTGTATGTTGTTTTGGTTTCTAAACAATGGAAATCTCAGCTTTGAGTATGCCATAAGAATTGGGTCCTAAAAAGTGAAAAGTTTAGGATATGGTCTTTTTTTTTTCTTTTTTCTCTCTCTCTCTCTCTCTCTTGTTTTTCTGCATTTTCTCTTTGTCCTGATAGAGATTATATTTCAGCAGGCTTCATTGTTTCTTACCCTTGTCACGCTTATGAAATTTAGACCACACCATTTGAATTTACTTTTGTTGTTGGTTCCCGAACGACATGTTTGGCTGCTGAGAAAAGGTAGGAAAAGAAAAGAAATTGAAATATCTGGGGCATTTTTTTTTTCTTTTTGATATAAGACATGGGGTTCAACAACCACCACAAGTCATAGTCCCAAAACCTTTGGGTTAGCTATGGATGCTCAACATGTTAATTAGGGCCAACCATATGTATTCTTTTTTGTTATGCTATTTTATTGAAATTCATATTCTCTGACACCTCCCTAATTGACATAAGACATTTGTTTCAAATTCAATATTTTGTTTTCTTCTATTTTCTTCACTATTTCTCTGCAACTAAATATGGGTAATTCTCATCTGTTTAATACATGATCATTGAGAATTAATACCTTAATGACTTAGTTTCTTTTCTAAATAGAAAATACTTATAGGAACTATGACCAGAGTTTAAATGGGTGTTTCTAATTGTTTTCCTACTAATTTGGGCAGGCATCTGTCTTTCATGTTTGGAATGTGGTTGATGGAGCTGTTGACAATTGTTTATAGAATTTCCTGAGTAATAAGATGGCAACAGGAGTGATTATTAGAACCACACCAATTCCAGTATCTGACTTATTCTCCCAGACTGTCCTGGCAATATCTGATACAGTAAATGCAGCCAAGGATGTTCTCATTCAGAAGGAAAATTTCAAGAAATTCTCGACATATTTGGAGAAATTAAAAGAGCTTTTGGAGCTAAATCTAGACCATTCCAAGAGCTTAGAAAATGCCCTGGAAACTATCAACCGAGAGATTAAAGTTGCTAAGCATCTAGCACTTGAATGCCGTAAAAGAAACAGGATATATATCCTAATCACTTGCCGGAAGATTGTTAAGCTTTTAGAGGGCAGTACTAAAGAGATTGGTAGGGCGCTAAGCCTCATTCCTTTGACATCTTTGGATGTTTCATTGGATATAAAAAACCGGGTTATCAAGCTGTCTAAGGATATGCTAGATGCAGTGTATTGGGTAACTGCAGCGGAGGATGAAGTTATAAAAAAGATTGAGTTAGGAATAAAAGGGAGGAACTTTGATCGGTCATGTGCAAATCAATTGTTAGTTCATATTGCTGAGGCCATTGGGATATCCCCAGAGCAGTCTGAATTGAAGAAAGAATTTGAAGAATTCAAAAGAGAAGTTGAAGATGCAACGCTGAGAAAAGACTTGGCAGAAGATGTTCAAATGGAACAGATCATTACATTGCTTGAAAAGGCTGACGCCACAACCTCTCTTGATGAAAAAGAAAAGAAATATTTTGAAAGGCGAAATGCTTTAGGTAGGCAACCGTTGGAACCTCTCCAGTCTTTTTATTGCCCCATCACTCAGGCTGTTATGGTTGACCCTGTGGAAACTACCTCAGGTCGGACATTCGAAAGGAGTGCCATAGAGAAGTACTTTGCTGAAGGGAACAATCTTTGTCCCTTGACCATGGTTCCCTTGAACACTTCAGTTATCCGGCCCAACAAAACTCTTCGAGAATCAATTGAAGAATGGAGGGAAAGGAATAACATCATTAACATTGTCTCTATTAAACCCAGACTCCAGTCAAGTGAAGAGACAGAAATGCTTCAGTCATTAAGCAAACTGCAGGATATATGTACAGAAAGAGAGTTGCATCGGGAATGGATGACAATGGAGGACTACATTCCAGTTCTAGTTGGACTTCTCAGTGCAAAAAATCGTGAAATAAGAAAGCGCTCTCTGTTCATCTTATTAATGCTTGCAAAGGACAGTGATGACAATAAGGTACCTTCAAACTCCTGTTTTTGTTTTTATTTTTTAAGAGGCTAAACGGTTAATCTAATCTTCAAGCTATAGTACTTTATCTGGTGATGAAGTAGATATGCGTGATTTCTTTTGAATGCTTCATTTTAAGAATTCAAAATGTGTGATTACAATACATAGCTTTTTTACTTATGGATATAGGCTGACCTTATTTTTATCAGTTGGTGATGGAAGGGACAGTTAAATATTAAATGAATCATGCTTTTTGGCAGGAAAGAATCTCGAAAGTGGATAATGCACTTGAATCCATTGTTCGCTCACTAGCACGCCAAATTGATGAAGGCAAGTTAGCATTGCAGTTGTTACTTGAACTGTCCAGAAGTAATGTGGTACGAGATTCAATTGGATCAGTTCACGGCTGCATACTTCTCCTGGTGACCATGTTAAGTAGTGATGATATTCAAGCTGCCAAAGATGCCCAAGAGCTTCTGGAGAATTTGTCTTTCCTTGATCAGAATGTTATAGAGATGGCCAAAGCAAATCATTTTAAACCTTTGTTACAGCTTCTTTCTTCAGGTATGCTGGAACTCCAGTCAGGTTGTTAGATTTTTTGGTGTATGGTTAAAATAATAAAATTTGACCAGAATTAATTACTTTGGGAGTTATGGAATTTCTTTTTAAGTGAACGTGCTAATTATATCTAGTTTAATTTTTAACTTTGAGTATTATTCTGATAGTCTTTTGTGCAAAAAGAGAGCAACCTTCAGTGATATTCACACTATAAAACTATGTATCACAGGGTATTTATAGAAAAACCTAGCCTAACCTCATTTTAATCCTAGTAGTACTAGGTTACTTGTTGTGCAACTAGTTTGGGCCCTAATACAACTAGCATCCCCCTCAAACTCAAGGTGGCAAATCTGAGACTAGCTTGAGTTTGGGGAGAAGCATGCAAAAAAGTGACTAGGAGCAAAGGACTTATGGCCTGTTTGGAAGTTTAAAAAAGGAGGGGGAGTAGAGTAAAGGGAGGAAGAGTAATTCAATTACCTTATTTGGAAGTTTTTTAAGGAAAGAGGGAGAGGGGCCCTAATACAACTAGCATCCCCCTCAAACTCAAGGTGGCAAATCTGAGACTAGCTTGAGTTTGGGGAGAAGCATGCAAAAAAGTGACTAGGAGCAAGGGACTTATGGCCTGTTTGGAAGTTTAAAAAAGGAGAGGGAGTAGAGTAAAGGGAGGGAGAGTAATTCAATTACCTTATTTGGAAGTTTTTTAAGGAAAGAGGGAGAGGGGTTTGGAGGGGTTTCAACTACCTCTAACCCCTTATTTTTAATTCCCCCAAATTGGAGAGATTTGGAGGGAGAGTAAAGTAGATAAATTATTGAATAAATGAATTCTCCAATTTACCCTTTCTAAATTAACAAAATTACAAACCAAAAAATTAACATAGATCCTTCTTTTCTTTTTTTTTGATAAAACATAGATCCTTCTTTCCTTTTTTTTTCCTAATATTTTCCTCAATAACTACTAATTAAAAAATTATTTTCCACACAGTTGGGTGAGTTTTTTTGTCTATTTTTAAGAAAGTACCACACAGCTGGGTGTACTTACTGTTTGGTTGCATAGAAAAAAGTGTAGGAAAATCTAAAGAATAGATTTATTAAGATTTTGTTTGTGGTTGGTGACCTGTAGTTTGCAACTTTCTTTTGTTGTTGGTCAACAAACATCAAGTTTACTTAACCACCCTTTTGTTTTCATGTTTTTTTATTTTTTTATTTTACTGTTTGGTTGCTGGAGAAAAAAAATTATCAAAAAAAATATTGCATGCTATAGTCATAATTATTTAATCTAACAAATTAATCATAGATCAATGTTGCAAGTTCATTTTCAAATAGGGGTAAATTTGTCTATTTAAATCATTTCCTCTCCGTTCCATCTTAATTTTTAAAACATCCAAATTAGAGGAAAGGCTAATTACTCCCTTTTCCCTTACTAATTTTAAAAACATCCAAACAAGGTGGAGGATAACTATTCTCCTCTACTCTCCTCCCCACTACTCCCCTCTACTCTCCTTCCTCTATAAACTTCCAAACAGGTCATTAGTGAAAATGTCAGCATGTTGTTCATTAGAAGAGACAGATTAGAGTTGGAGAAGGTCGTGAAGGAGATGATGATGGATGAAGCAACAATCGATCTTAATATGTTTTTTCTATTTATGGAAGACATCATTGTGGATGAATAGCACTCTGATTATCAAAATAAATAAAAGTGTTAATAAAGACTCTTTTCCTTGAGAGAAGAGAGTGCAACCAAGTGAGCTCAGCAGTTGTGTCAGTAAGAGCATGGTATTCAGCCTCAATACTAGTGCTCTAGCAACAAGAAGTTGCATTTCACTTAGCCAAGAAATCAATACATCATCTTGCAAAAAGCAATATCCAATGGTGGAACAACTATGAATGGAATCACATGCCCGATCACCACTAGAATAGGCATGCAATATGGAATTACTGGTAGAAGGGAAGAAAAGTCCATGAAAGTGTGTCCTTGAGATAGCGCAAGATGTAGAGAACAATACTTGAAGTGAACAGGGTGTAGAGAATATATAAATTGACTGAGGATGTGTACAGCATGAGAAATATCAGGACAAGTAACAGTTAAGTACACAAGACTAGTAACTAATTGCTTGTAGAGAGTAGCACCATGAAGAGACTCATCATTTGTGGCATGAAGCTTGATATTGTAGTCAAGAGGCACGTTAGCAAGTTTGCAATTAGTGAGACTCGCATGAGAGATGAGAACAGAGGCATGTTTTGCTGGAGAGAGATAATAGCTGTCATCAAAGGAAGCGACCTTCAGATCAATAAGTAGCTGAGAGTGCCCAAATCCTTCATTTTGAATTGGTGGCTGAGCGATCAATTTAGTTCCTCAATCCCTACAAGGCCATCTCCAATAATAACAATGTCATCAGCATGTAATAGCAATTGACTAACACTGGTATTTGTGAGATGAAGAAAGAAGGCAGAGTCATTAAGACTGAGAAGCTGGGCTGTAAAATTATAGCACTAAATTTGGCAAACCAGGCTTGGGGAGCTTGTTTTAGGCCACAAAGGACTTTGTGAAAGTGACAAACAGTGTGCGGTTGGTGATTATAGCCAGGAGGCTGCATGTCCACTATACCATCAGACCAAGTTTCAATCTTCTAAACTCATTTACAATCAACTGTAGACTTTTCTGGAGGCAAAAATGAGACCCAAAATATAATTCCATGTGAAAAGAGAGTAAAATTCATTGATATTGTACATCAAAGGGTATTTATAGAAAACCTAGCCTAATCCTATTCTAATCCTAATTGGACTAGGTTATTTGACCTGCAAGTATAGATTTTCAAAGGCTTGGGCTTTACAATAAGCTTGGGCCCTAATACATTTAACATTGTGCCTTTGAGGAGCAAGATCACTGACTTAAGGAAAATTTCATATTTCTGAACTTTGGAGTTATTCTATGTCATCATCTGGAACCCTTTTCTTCAATTAACTCTATGAAGTGACTTGTATGAGCAAGAAATGCAAATATGAAAGAATATATTTTTAAATTGGTCTTTATTTATTTATTTTACTCTAAGCCTGCGGAAAACATCATATAAAATTAAAAGAAATGTGCAAAAGGTCATTAAGAGATTAGGACAAGAGACACAAACTAAAATGCAGGCTAAAGACAGTGAAGGCAGGAAAAGTGCGTCCACAGTTGATGTTTCCTATTTTTTTTGGCAAGATGTCCTTATATGTAGGTTATCCTTTCTGAGGTTCAATATAAAATACTTCCACACTTGAAGAGAATTCTTGATATTATGAAAATATATTCACGTGGTAATTGTATGAAGCTTTTATTTGGACTTTGAGTCTAGCATATGCAAATGTCCACGAGGTTGGATATTGGTTTACAACTTGTTACAGCTGGCTTAACTTGTATAGTGTAACCAGGAAAGTCTTAAATTTGTTACTACTAAGTTATGATTTGATGACTGCCTTGATGCAGGACGTGAGAATGTTAGATTGGTCATGGCTAAAACTTTTTCAGAAATTGAATTGACCGATCACTATAAATTGTCCATAGTTAAAGATGGGGCATTGAGCCCCCTTCTTCAAATGCTTTCTCATGGTGACTTAGAGATGAAGAAAGTGGCTGTTAAAGCTCTTCTGCAGCTCTCAGACTTGCCACAAAATGGCCTCCAGATGATCAAAGAAGGTGCAGTTGGGCCACTATTTGAACTTCTGTATCGTCATAGTTTATCATCACCACCTCTACGTGAGCAGGTAGCCGCCACAATCATGCACCTCGCAATATCAACCACTCTCCAAGAAGCTGATCAGGAGCAGATTTTGTTGTTAGAATCTGAGGAAGATATTTTTAAGCTCTTTTCACTTGTATCATTAACAGGACCGGACATACAAAGAAGCATTCTCCATACCTTTCAAGCACTGTGCCATTCTCCTAATGGTTTAGACATCAGGATGAAGTTGAGGCAGGTAATTGTTAAACTCCTAGGATCCTATTGGGAAACTAAAAAGGATTACAACAAAAACAGCCTAAACACGATGTTCACATTTTTTTGTTGAACTAAAATTTTATTTTACGTATAAGTTGATTTCTCTTGTATCTCCCCATTTATTGCGGTCCCTCTATTAGTCGAGGAATTTTTACACTTTACCATCTCAGATGAAATCATGCTTATCCTTCTTGATTGATTTTAGAATTTCTAACGGAAGTGATTAGTTGGAAGCAACCACTAACTGGCATGTCTATAATTCCCAGCTCTCTGCAGTTCAAGTATTGGTTCAGTTATGTGAGGTGGATAACCATACTATACGGGAAAATGCTGTAAAGTTGTTCCATTGCTTGATAGAAGATGAAGATAAAGACACCTTTTTGGAGCATGTGGGTCAGAGATGCATTGAGACATTGCTCAGGATAATCAAAACTTCCAATGATGTAGAAGAGATTGCTGCTGCAATGGGTATTATCTCTAAACTTCCTAAGGACCCACAGCTCAATCAGTGGCTTATAGATGCTGAGGCAGTTCAGACCATATTTGCGTGTCTGACTGATGGAAATAAAAATGCCTTACACAAGAGGCAGGTAATAGAGAATGCTGTTGGAGCTCTCTGTCGTTTTACTGTCTCAACAAATCAGGAATGGCAGAAGATAGTAGCTGAAGCTGGCCTTATCCCTGTGCTGGTACATATGCTGGCTTCTGGAACTGCTTTGACAAAACAAAATGCAGCCATTTCACTTAAGCAGTTTTCACAAAGTTCAGTTAGCTTGAGCAAGCCAATGAAGAAGCGTGGGATTTTCCAGTGTTGCTTGGCTGCACCCGAAACTGGCTGTCCTGTACATTTAGGAATCTGTACAGTTGAGTCTTCATTTTGCATTTTACAGGCCAATGCTCTGGAACCTCTTGTGAGGATGCTTGGGGAGCCTGATCTCGGACCCTGTGAGGCTTCCTTAGACGCACTGTTGACACTGATAGATGATGAAAGGTTGCAGAGTGGCAGTAAAGTGCTAGCTGAAGCAGATGCCATTGTTCCAATTATAAAATTATTGAGTTCACCTTCTGAAAAATTGCAGGAGAAATCCCTTACTGCTTTAGAAAGAATTTTTCGGCTGGTGGAGTTCAAGCTAAAATATGGAACTTCAGCACAAATGCCATTGGTAGAAATAGCTCAGAGGAAAAATAGTCATATGAAATCTCTGGCTGCCAGGGTACTTGCTCAGTTGAATGTGCTTGGTCAACAGTCATCATTTTTTTGATTGATGACATTATTCATTTTGATTATACATGAATCACGTTGATTAATAATCCGTAGGTTGTAATATAAGATGGGAGGAATACAGCATAAGATATGGTGAAGTCTTTTTCTTGAGATTTCAATGAGAATTTTCCTCAACAGTTGCAGAAAAGGCTGAACTAAATTCACTCACATAGAAGTTTAAGCTTTAAGGTGTCAAAGCTAGTAAACAGGCATATATACGAATGGAATTTTTTTTTTTTTTTTTTTTTTTCTTTTTTGGAACTGAATTCAGATCAATTTTCAGAAGACAACAACTTTGCACTAAACCTCACCGTTTTTCTTGCTAACTGTTTTGTTGTATAAAATAATTAATTTAGAAATAGCTACGTGGCACAGTATAATTAAAGAATACTCTAGGAGTAGTCTCCTTTCACATAATAATGAGTCCCACTTATTAAATTTATGGTGGAACCACAGCCGGCTCTAGCATATAAGCAAGAGAGGCAGTCGCCTAAGGCCCCCGGGTAAAAAAAAGCCCCCTAATTTTAATCAATAGAGTTATTTCTTTCATTTTAATATTATTAATTAAGCCCAAATATTAGTCAATAAATAAAATAGTATTTTTTTACGAAAAAGAAATTCTACGTTCACAATAAATTCTAAGTAGAAGGATGTTACTGGTGGTTAAAAAAATAATTTCAATGGTAGGTTCAAATTAGAACTAGTAACAACTTAACATCTAGAATTTGTTGTAAAAATGTTATAAATTTAGCACTTCTAAAAAAAAAAAAACAATACACAAAAAATTTCACAAGATTTTTCACAACAATTGAGTTGACAAATTTTTACTAATTCTCATCTAGGTTCACTACTAACGTTACTTTTTTACTTACCATTATTAATCTGCCACATCAACAGGTGTGAAATGTTTTGTCAAATTTTTTGTGTCTACAGACATTCTAAAAAAAAAATTCTAGGTGGTTCATATTAATTAGTAATTTTGCATCTAACAAGAGAATAGAGTTTAAGCAATATTTAGATTATTTTTTTTAAAAGTCATTTATATATATATATATATATATATATATATAAAGGCCTCAATTCATTTTTCGCCTTAGGCCCCTCAAATGCATCAAGCCGCCCCTGGGTGGAACTTGCTATGCATTTGTGGTACTCTGAGAGTATTCTATAATTTTTCTGTGGCACAAAGGGAACACAACACCTGTCAATGTGTTTAAAATGAGTCAAATACATAATCACCATGTGCTAAATGGAGTGGCAGCCATATATTGGCTGATCAAACAACTATAAAGAAGCAAAAATATGAATAAAATGGAGTTAGACTCGCAATTCGGTAACTGCCTCAAAAATCAGTAAAAGAATTTCAAGATATCAAGACAGGTGTCCCAAAGAATCAAGATGTGTGCAACATGTGATTTATATCAATCACCAACAACCATCAAAGTCTCAAGTATAAATAAGGCTCGCAACATTGATATCATTCTTAATGTGCGCGACACGTGATATATATCAACCACCAACGACCATCAAAGTCTCAAGTATAAATAAGGCTTGCATTTTAGGGGATCAAATCATCAAACATTGATATCCTTCTTGTTTATTCTTATAATTTCTCTTTTAGATTTTAATTAGCCTGTAAATACAAGTTTCTTTCCAATATTTAATCTTTTATGCAAGTAGTTTGTCTTATTGAATTTATTTTCTTGTAGTGTAGATCTTATCTATTCAACAATTGATTTGTTTGATTGAAAGTCTGCACTTAGTCATAGTTAAGTTGACGAGGTTAAAGTAACTTAGCCTCGAAAAGTTTAATTCAACATACTACAACCGTTGAATTTACTTTTTACTTGTATAACTTGCTAAAGTGCTCTGCATTGAGGTATTTTTGGCCCCAGAGGCCTTAAACACGAAATTAGATAGCATTTTCAAGACTGACCAAGAAGTAGCCTCGAAGCTAATTTTTATATATATATATATATATATAGAATTTCAACCTATGATGTGCTCTTTATCATCACACCTCAGGTATAATAATATTCCAAAACTTCTATAAAAAATAATAATAATAATAATATTCCAAAATTAAACTCGGTGACATTGACAGGAACTAGCAACAATAAAATTGTGAGTTCACCAATTTTTTATTTTAAATGACAAAAAAAAGCATTATGATTCAACTATCCTAATCCAGTGATATTCCCATCATAATTTTTATTATAAAAAATAAATAAATAAATAAATAACAAAAGAAAACCATTTTACTCATCGTTGAGAATGAATAATAGATAATATTCTGATTATATAACCTGCTTACATAACACAAGAAACAAAAGCAATTGGACAGTGACAATGAAAGAGAATGGTATCACTACCTTGAAAAGCAAAAAATCTATCATATATCCAAACCAAAAACAAACATTAAAAGAGTATGTATCTTTAAAACCCATAATTATTTACAAGAGATGGTTCAACAAAACTGAAGGCAGTCAGTGATATGATTTTAAGAAAAAACTGGGCAACCATCAACAGCAATCCCCTTTGCAGTTGGGCAAGAAGCTAAGGGGCAACCTTCCCCATTGTTTCCCCACCATTGAATTTGCGTGGCACCCAAGGCAAGGAACAACAACACAGTCATGAAAGCAGTTCCAGCATCAAGACCACCAGAGAGGACATAATTGTAACGCTTCCACATATCTGGTTTGTATTTGAACACCACATATCCAGAGAGAAACCCAACAATGATCCAACTAGTGAAGCTTACCGCGCTAGCTGGGGGCATCATTGATGTGGCACCCAACAGCACAGGCATGTGAATCAATCGGATCCAATTTTGCTTTGGGAATGCCTTGTGTGCAAGCCAAACTAAGAGAGGTGCAATTGCTCCACCAAGAAAGAACCAATTGATATTTCCATATTCGCCAAGGTCTCCAAAGATTCTACGAGGTCCAACAAGTCCCCAAATGACGGATGCATCAAAGAAGACATGGTCCATTGGACAAGTCCAGGGGCTATCCTTAGGCAACATGGAGGTGTCACAGAGGTGAGGAATGGTTTCCATCAGCCACCATGCAGTTCCTGTGTATACTATTACTGCTAAGATTGTCCCTACTACCTGGAAATGCCACCAAATTTAGTTATGGAATATTGTTATTACTCCTACAATGTGCTTATATATATATATTAATGAATTTGCGAAACTAAGAAAACAAAACTGACCTGTGCCATAAACATTGATCTTGGCGGAATTTTCATGTAGTGGCCAAGCTTAAAGTCTGCCAAAAAGTTTAGACCTTGAAGCATGCTGATGTATCCATACACCTTGAAGCACATGTTAGCAACGGGGCGCTCTGGATACATGTACCCAATAACGTATTCTGTTATAATGTTCAAACCTGGTGTCTGTTTTACCAGAGATTAAAATTCAGTAGATTTTTCTTTTTCTTTTTTTTTTTTTTAAAGTAAAAAAAAAAAAAAAGTTAAAATCGTCAAAAAAGTTTAATATATCTACCTGGTTTGTGGTGGCACTGATAATACCAATTGGGAGAGTGAAGAAAACAGCAATGGCACAAGCTAGAAGTACACCCCACCAAGGCAATTGAAGTGACTCGTTGTAATACTCGCATGCAAACATTATAAGACCAATGTTAACCACAAGGATGACAAGAAACCACCACATGGGAACTTTTTTATACTTCTTCATAAGCTTGGTATGTATATCAATTTTTGTTTTCCCTCCAAAGGCGCTTTTGCTTTGCTTCCATAGGTCTCTGTATGTGAGAAGTGAAAATGAACTTAGCTTCCAGAAAACTCTTACCAGAGCTTATATTGTCAAAAACTGGCATTTTGCACCAAATAGAATTTATTTTACAGAGACTAATGATATCAAGAGGAATTTAAAGAAGGGAAATCCAGTGAGTTGAAAATAGCAAAACATCTGTAGTAGCAGGATGATTAACAAAAGTTGGAACAACAATTAATTTACCATTAACGCAAACTTGCTGCAGTCAATATTTAAGAAGAAAAAAAAGATCAGAGAGAACAAGCAGAAATAAACCCTTTTTTCCTTAGTTAAAGGAGCATAAGAAATTTAAGAATGAAAAAGAAGTGTATCCTTTTTGTGCATTATCTGATTTGTTTTTTACTTATTAACACAATTAGCAATTCCTAAAAGGACTGTGAAGTTTCATCATTCATGGAATGCTTTAAGTAATGCTTACCTTCCACTGAAAAGGAGAACATGCACAAGAGTAGCACTGAGTGTAGCAAATCCAAGTCCGTATGTCATTGCAAAAAATGTGCTTAGATGAACAGGCCCCATCTGTGCATAAGTAGCACGATCAAGATGAAAATGGGAATTAATGATGCTCAAAATGTCATATTCTGAACCATTTGTTGTGTAAAGGCCGTTAGAATATATTGGGAAGGTCTTGGCATTGTAAACATTGAACCAGTATGTGATGGGTGTCATCACATACATTACAAGGAAGAATCCCACAGCAATATTGGCAGTGGCAAACCATGGACTAGCTAGTGGACTACTAAGGTATGAGGAAATTGTAGGCCAATCAATACCAAAGGAACCAATTCCAAGGCCTTGTAAGCCAGAACCCAATTGATGGACAAGAACAGACTTAGGAGCAATCCAGCAAACCCAAGAGAAAGACGTTATCATGACGAAAAAATAGCCTGGAAAGACACAGTAAGCAAAGCTACAGATCAAGACTATGAGAAAGAATTGGGTACTTGTCACGCCGCCTTTAGGCCTTTTTTCCTTCTCATGTAGAGCCCTGTAATGGTGATATTACATCCATCAAGATACAGCAATTTTATGAATATGAATATACCTATTCATTGATTATGATTACCAAATATTACAAAGGTACAATTACCTGAACAATGCAACCTGAACAAGGTTAGATGGCCACCACATTTCCCCTGGCTCTACCAGATATTTTCGGAAAAGACCCGCCCAACCAAACCCTAAAACCTACAGTTTAAACAAGAGAACTACAACATTAGACTTCGATTGTATTTATAAGTAATCCACTGCACACTTCTATATACCAACGTTGGACAATTTATTTATTGTTCAAAATAAATGAAGGATTTGAAATTTTCAAATTAACATTTTAATAGCCATTATCACAATAAAATCAAATTTACATAAATAACATTTTTATTTTTACATTTACATTAGATATCTGGAAAGTGAGTTGATAGCAAACAACTTATGGACAGATATTGCAACTTAAAATCACAGGAACAAAATTCTTCATCCCAAACGATCCCATGTTTATTTAACTTTTTCATCATACTGAGTAGCCTACAATTACCCTCAAAATCAACAATAGCTAAAAGTATTACATGACAGAGTTTCCAAGATTCTCTTCCTGACAAATTATTTAGTGCCAAATTATATTATTGTTCCAGATCTATTCTTTTAAATTTTCAAATTAGGCTGGAAGCATGTGCTAAAATTCCCACTTTAATTCTAATGTCCCAGAAAGCATAAAACATTACAACAGTCAAATATTCCACAATCCAGCATGTAAATCATCAAATAACCATTAAAAATCCTTCCTTTAACTCTTTGAAATAAAAAAATAAAAAATAAAAAAATAAAAATAAAAATAAAAAAATCAAATTTAGAAATAAAGGAATAAAACCTGTGTTGTTAACATAACAATGAAGGCTGGAAGAAATGTGAGGCTCCTCTTGTAATAGAGCCTAACTGCAGACAATATATGAACAGCATAAACTGTGCCAGCACCCGAGTTTGCAAAGATTGTGATCAAAACATGTTCCTTGATGTTAAAAGGCCCTGGATTCATTGTAAACTCAAACCGTGTACCCTTAAAGAAAGCATCTTTTGGCAACACCTTGGCCATGAAGTGTCCAATGGGTACCACAGCAATCTGGGCAGATATTGAACTCACTGTCAATGGCATTTTTCTGTACCAAAAGAACTGGTTCACAAATGACAGTATGACACATGCAGCAACACCCAGAACCCACATCCTGAATGTCACTGCAGGCATAGTAGGATCATCAGTTTTGGGCACTGTTAAGTCCACTTGTTTTATGGGACATTCTTCCTTAACCTGCAAGGAGTCATCCTCGATCCCATCAAACACTTCACCCATGATTATATTGAGCAAAACTTCAATGTATGTGTGATTGCTGATTTTTAGAGTAAACAGCACAAATAACTGAGAAGAATGTGAGGTATCCAATAGCAATGGACTATGTGCA
The DNA here is from genome assembly GCA_028535165.1 of Quercus tomentella. Classification (NCBI taxonomy): domain Eukaryota; kingdom Viridiplantae; phylum Streptophyta; class Magnoliopsida; order Fagales; family Fagaceae; genus Quercus; species Quercus tomentella. The sequence continues at coordinate 6,665,676 of JAPQVY010000144.1, forward strand.
TGTAGGCCTGGTGTCTATATATAAGGAGAGATTCATAAGGAGAGTCGGTTTCAAAATAGAATCCGAATCCTAACAAACATAGAATCCTTTTCTTTTATTCTTTTCCTTTTTGTGTTTTAGATAAAAACAAACACTACTTTTTTTCTTTTCCTTTTTGTGTTTTAGATAAAAACAAACACAGTAATTCTAACCCTTGGTAATTCAGTACTAACCCGTAAAACTCGACTAAGTCTATGATTCTAAAATATTCTAAAAAATATGTGTAAAACTAATCAGTACCATACAACCTTTTTGACCATCTATTTCAGATAAAATTATTAGCTACATCAGAATTCAGATGGTATTTCTTCCTTTTTTTTTTTTTTTTTTTTTTTTTTTTAAGAGTTTCATCATATTTATCATCATACCAAGACATTAATCGGTTTTTGAATTTAGATGGTATTTTTTTTTTCTTTTTTTTAGAGAGTTTCAATTTATTTATCATCAGATTAAGACACTAATCAATTTTTGATGTAGGTGAGGATTGAACCTCACATCTCTTATTTAACTATAAGAGACTTTACCCGTTGAGCTAACTGAAACTTGATAATAATTATTTAAGATGGTATATGACACCAAAGGAAGCAAGCCATCCAATAATTTTTGGATGAAATTTCATCTAATTTTTATTCAGTTTATCTTATATTATTTTGGAGAAATTTTATAAACTTCTTAATTAAATCCAAAGTCCAATCACAGTCTTGTATTTTCTTGGAAATATAATAGTTGGAATTTTGAAGTAGTAACTGTAATTTCTTTTTTTGATTATGTGTTTGAAAGTGGTGAAGTGATATAGAGAAAATATTGGGTAGGAAAAATAAGATGAATGTGAGGGGAAAGAATGCTGAATTTTAGGAGTACTCTTAGTTCAAAAAAAAAAAAAAAAACTAAATTTTAGGAGTTCTCTTTTTTAATTCAAAATGATAGTAGATGTAAGTGTTGTAAAAAGTATAGATAGATTGGTTATTTGTTTGACATTTATGACCATATTTCTAAGAAAAATTATCATTCATTAATGAGGGTATTTTTGAACAAAATAAAAGTCCAGTTCAAAGTTTTTTTTTTTTTAGTCTAGTGTCATAATTTTTCATTCATTTCAATTTTTAGATTATGACACAACCAAAAAAAAAAAAGCATTAGAGATGTCATTTAGAGAGATTATACTATTTAGATTAAAAAAAATTAAAAAAGCATAAAAATTACACTACTTTTCAAAGTGGATTGAGAAGTTTTTTTTTTTAATTTAATTTTTTCCTTTTTTGGATAAGTTTGTTTTGAAGACATAGATTAGTAGGAGTAGGACACTTTAAGTTGAGTTGAAAATATATTTTTATTGGGTTGTCCCTAAATTTTGTCTCTGTTAAACATAGGATCTAGGGGTATCTGAACCACATAAAAATCTAGTCCAAGGAGGGAAATCATCTTATAGATAGTATAGATTAACCTATCTACTTTTCTCCTCACATATAAGTAAATAAATAAATAGTGGGTTCCAGTTAGCTCAACTGGCAAAGTCTTTGATGGTTGAATAAGAGATATGGGGTTCAATCACTGCCTACTCTAAAAACTGATTGGTGTCTTAGTCTGATGATAAAGAGCTATCATCAGGAGTGAACATCATAGGTTGAAAACTCTCTAAAAAAAAGTAAATAAAAAAATAAATTACAAATTATGGTAGTTCACTTCATATGTGAGATGGTAGACTAATTTTAGAATATTATGAAATTATTTTAAATTTTTATCATTCCCCTAACTATTTTTTAATAATATCTAACTATTCCTAGTATGTCCTAATTAATAATCGTTGTGCATCAATTGTAGTAACATTTTACCTCAAAAATTGTGAAATAAAAAACAATTTACCAAAGAATAAAGAATGACTGTTGTGTCATTAGACTAAGACACCAATCGGTTTTTAATAATATCTAACTATTCGTAGTATGCCCAAAAATTCAAAGATCACATATAATACCATCATTTTAGTCACAATTGTCTTCATAGCATATTGTAAATGGTAAAGAAAAAATAATGGATTCATACGGAAGTAATTTGTAATCAATTATAATCATGGTGAGTCCATACAAAAATAACTTATAGTCAATCATAGTGTGTAAAATAATTACAACAAAAATTGTGATGTTTTATATAATACTGTGTATGCTCAATGCTAGGCACAAGCATTGCGCATCGTGATGAGAGCTAAAATGGCCTTGTTATTTCAAAGGCAATTTGGCCAACTTTTCCACTATACTATTACAAACTAAAGTTGCAGCTTTTCGGCTGTATCACTTCGCCTACAAAATAATAAAGAAATCATCAAAAGAAACAATTCGGCGCCCAACATGATTAAAATTATTTTGCCCATAAAAAAAAATTTGTTTTGCTACAATCTACTAAGACCACTATGTGTAGTTTAATTTTAGAATTTTAATTGCATAATTTTTAAATTATTTAACGAATTATGCAACTTGTTTAAATAATACAAATAAATAATTTGGTAAAATATTATTTTCATCTCTAAAATATCACAAAAGCTCGTTTTTCGTTCTTAAACTTAGTAAAACGTTCTAATTGTTGTCCTTCTGTCTATTTCTGTTAGTTTATGTCTTACGTGACTTGATGGAGTGCTGATGTAGTACCTAACTTAGACTAATTTTCATTTTATACCAAGTCAGGTACCACATCAGCACTCCGTCAAGCCACATAAAACATAAACTAACAAAAATAGACAGAGGGATGAAAATCAGAACGGTTTACAAAGTTCGGAGATGAAAAACGAACTTTTTGTGATAGTTTCGGGACAAAAATAATATTTTACCCTAAATAAATTTATAATTTACTATTAGGTAATGGATTGGAAAATTAATGAATACAAATTCTTGGAAAAGATATTGAGCCAAACTTCATCCCTATAAAAAAGGGTCATCTCTTCCTAAAATTTAGGTAAGTTTGGCAAAGAATCTTGAGGAGATAAGGAATGGAATTTGATCGTATTTCCTGCAAAAATTTTAAAAAAAGAGAAATCTTTTCTTTCTAAAAATTTTTTGTCTCGTGTACTGTTTTTCCAAAAAAAGAAAAGAACAGAAAAATGAAGCACCAAAAGATGGTGCAGCTTCCACATAGTCAAAAGACCTTTAATGACTCAAGCCACTAGGACCACCACAGGTCAAGCGACAACCGCACCGGTTCACTGCCGCCAATATAAGTGACCTACCCACATGGAGTCATTAGCTACCATTTAATGGTTTCACATGGACCACCACCAACACCCAACTTATTAACCACCATTTATTACTCACATTTTCAAAAGAGTACTACTTATCAAAAACTTTCAGCGTGACTTTATTAAAAGGACCCCACATCTAGAAATTAAAACTTTCTTACTAAAACATCATTACATTTTGAAGAAGTTTGTTATTGGATAAGATGGTGATGAAGATGTATTTAATGCTTTTTGTTAGAACATATGTGAATCATATTAAGAACATATGTCATTTAGAATTGGCTAATTTTTTGACAAAATGCACTTTACTTGTAATTAGGTAGATCTAGGATGGGTTTAAGTCTTCAAGAATCATGTTGTTCAAGTCAAGAGTTAAAGCCATGTAAATCTGTTCAAGAAACAAGTGAAGAAATGCTGTATTTTAAAACTCGACAGCTAGTTCAACAGATTGCATCTATCAAGGTTTAAAAGACAGTTTTAGTTCGATACTCGACAGCTGCTCGATAGATAACCTATCTATCAAGATTTACGAAAATCAATTTTTCAGATCTAATTTCATGCATATTCATGTGTATATGTTCAGGCTTTCTTTTCTCACAACCCTAAACATAAGTAAGGACTATTTTAAGGGCCGTCATAATGTTGTTGCACTTGTTGTTGCAAGCATATTGTGACCGGAGACAATTTGCCCTAGTTTATCTTTCTCTTGAAGAAACTGCTGCATTTGTACGCCATAGGGTTTTGTAGCCAAGGAGTTTCGTGGTCTTCATCGTGTAGATGAACTGAAGAATTTTGCGGCCAACATCCTTCTTAAGTTGGTGTGTTAGTCACGTACTTGGATCCGTGCATCGATTGGTTAGTCACGTACTGAGAGTCGTGCATTAAAAAGGAGAGATTGTCACTACAAAACAAGTCCAATTGGGTATTAGGGTAAGGGTTCAACTGTAGATTGGTATAAGGTACTGGGATTCCTTTACTTGTAACCGCTTGTTGTGATAATAGTAGATTCTCGGGAGTGGTGATCTTAAAATCACCCGGTGGAGTTTTTGCCTTAGAGGTTTTTCCTATTCGAAAACAAATTACCGTGTCAACTTTATTTTCCGCTGCATTTAACTTAGTTGGTGATTTGTTTGTGCTACCACGCGTATTATATGTTAATTAACTTAATTAATTCACTTGGCTAATTAAATGGTTAATTTATCACAATGGATCAATACATTCTTGGCCTATCACTTTTAAATAATATTTTTATATATTCTTTGAAATGAGTAGTTTTTTTGGTGTTCCTAGAATACGGAGAATGATACTTCATCATCTCACATCTATGTGGAATTTATTTATGAAATTTATGGTGTGGTCCACCATGAATGTAAGAGAAAAAAAAAACATCATTTTTCGGTGCTCCAAGAATACTTAAAACTAAGAGTTTTTCCTTTAAAAAGTTCATGTTAAAGAGTGGCCTTAGAGCAATTGTTAATAAACAATTTAAAAAAAAAAAAAATTATACCACTTTTATGGAAAATTGGAAAACCATTAGGATATGTTTGGTAACTGTTTTTTCCCCTTATTTTCTGTTTCTAAAAAAAAACTTCTATTTTTGAGACTAAAAAACTTGTTTGGCAACCTAAAATGGACAGAAAACAAAAATCATTCTCAAAACTCAATTTGTGAAGGAAACTGAAAACATGCAAAAAGCTGTTTTCATTTCAGTTTCTAATTTTTAAAAGTCAATGAAACACATATTTAATTTAATAAATCTGGCTCATTTAATAAGTAAGCATTAGAGTTCAAATCCTAATAACAACATATTTTAGTATTTTCTATTTTTTTTTTCAAAAAACTATCTTTTTTAATTTCAACTAACTAAACATGTTTTTGATTTCAAAAATACAAGAAATTTATTTTTTCTTTATATTTCCAAAAAAAAGGTTTTTGAAAATAGAAAACAAGAACTATTACCAAACATAACCTTTTTTTTTTCTTTTTTCATAAAAACTTTCCTAAATTGATTCATTAACAAATGTCCTTAGGGCATTCATTAAGTTTTCATTTTTAAAAAATAATAAAGTTAAATTATACACATATATCCAAAAAAAGACATACAACCACAATAACTTTGTAAGCATTTATCAATCTTTAACCTATGTCCTTGGGGCACTCGTTAAAAAATTTCCAATTTTGAATACATTATATTAAAAATATATATATAATATATGAAATCTTAAACCAAAAAAAAATCTTATCAAAAAAAAAAAAAAACCAAAAAACAAAAACAAAAAGTCAAGACTTTTGCTTTGCAACCTTGATGAAGGAAGCAAGTATTTGATTATGAACATGAACAAATAGAGTTTACTATCGATTTTCCCTTAAAAAAGAGTTTTATTTTGTTGTATTATTCTAATAAATTGGTGTTAGAATTTCAAAATATTAATCTACCAAAAAAAGAAGAACTAATGTATTAGTTTTTAATTCAAGAAAAAACTCAAAGTACAATATTCGTACATACATATATACATACATACGTATGTATGCATGTATGTATGTCTCAGTACATTAGTTTTATTTTTTATTTTTAAGCCATAAATTTTTAATTCCAAGGTAAGATATATATGTGTGTGTGTTATATGTCTACAAGATTATCTTATATGAAAACTTTATATCTTTCTAAACTCTACATAATATACACAAGTTTTATAATTTTTTTATAGACATGTATTACATATATTCAAGATTTGTTTTTCCAAATGTCAAATACAAAGACAATTTGAATAGAAGCCAATATAAATTCAAAATAGTGAATAAAACCTATCAATTGGCTAAAATAAATTAAAGGAAAGAAAATAAAATCATAAACTATAAGATAAATAAATAGAAATTAAAAAAGAGAGGAAGAATTTTATACCCCTCAAAAAAAAAAAAAAATCTTTGGTGACTAGCCTGTTAATTTTGCTTGAGAACACTATGTTACCAATACCATTTTTATTTTGGCCTCTTTTAAAGGGTATTGGTAATCAAAGATAGATATTGAAGAGAGCTTAAACTAATATGAGAAGAGTAAATCACCAAGTGATGATGATAAATGATGAGAGATTTTTTGGGTGGCTAGTGAGGAAAATGAAGTTGAAAAAAGCTGTAGGGAAGGTGATAGAAGTTTCTAAAGGAATTTATTGCTAAAAAAATAAAACTAAACTCTGACTAAGGTGTTGGGACTTGGGAGGGGGATGTTGAAAAAGGTTGTAGGGAAGGTGATGAAGTTTCTGAAGGAACCTTTTGTTAAGAAATAAAACTAACCTCCTTGACTAAGGTGTTGGGACTTGGGAGGGGAATGGAGAAAGTTTTACAAAATTTAGTCTAATAGGGAGGAGGACATGGACAAGTAATTTTGGGGGGGGGGGGGGGGGGGGGGGGGGGGGGGGGTGTGTAAATCTATTAAAAATCATATTTTAGTAAATTTGGATGCACTTAGTTCCGCTCTTGTCATTTTAATCTTATATTTGTTTTGAGGAGAAAGAAGAGGAAAATGAAGATAAATTAAGCCTTTTTCACTGTTTGAATAGCATGAGAGAAAAGAAAATAAGCCAAATTTAATGAAAAATCTATCATTTGGGCTCACATTCTCTCAATCCAAAATTCCATCGTCTCGATCTAAACATAAGGTAAAGTTAGTTGACACAAAAGTTATGTATACAGTATTCATATCTTTCTAAATTTGATTATCCGTTAATTATAGATACCTTTTTTTAGCTGTGATGTTTATTGAATGGGGCACACATTAACCATTTATTTTGCAAAAGCTTTTATGAAAAATTGAAAAAATTATCGAAACAGTAAATTATTTTTTCATTTTTTATAAAAAATTTCTAAAATGATTTATTAATGTGCATCCTAATAGTACACATTAGTATATGAAGTGACTGAAAAGACTGAAAATGGAAAATTAGAAGTCTTATCAAACTAGCAAGTCTGGCAACTTTTCTGCCACTTGTATTCTATTCACAATGGTCTCCATACAAACAGTGTTGTAGTTTTGGACTTTTTGACTATGGATACTTGTTTCTCAAACCAGCTATTAGTCAATACAAAAAGTCTAGAGTAGAGACGAAATCTAGGAAAATCTCTATCTAGAATGGCCAAGTCTCTTTCTATATATGGATAATTGGATGTTAATTATTATTCAGCAAAAAAAAAAAAAAAATTGGATGTTAATTATTAAGTCTCACAACAATATTATGACCTATGAGCATCCCTAATTTCACAATCAAATCTTCAATTTACTCAAGTTATAGATTTTTTTTTTTTTTTATACAAGATAAAATTTCTACTATAACCTAATCTAAGTGTACATGTATGTGAAACTCCCTTCTGAAGACTTGAACCCCAGCCCTTATCCCCCACACCCCACAAACACTTATACTTGTAGAGTGACCACCGTACCAAGAATACACGATGGTAAAGTTATAGATTATTAAGTGATTAGAAAAGTGATGGACCCATGTTAAAAGTGGTGGGCTAAAAGTATCCACCATGCACTTACAATCGGTCATATCAACATATTATAAAATTGAATGTATTCCTGCCAAACAATAAAAAATTTGAAGTAAAGATGAATTTGGGAAAAATTTTAAAATTTTAAAATTCAAGGTTTATTGACACATTTAGTACGTGTTTGGCTCCAAATTAAAAAGTCAGTTTATTTTACTATTCAGCTTATTTTTGCTACTATTCATGAGCCCCACTGCACTTTTTTGTACTATTTATTGGTCTCACTGTATTATTTCAGCTAACTTTTACCTTTGTCTACAGTACTTTCAGCAAAAAAATTTTAGTTTCAGCAAAATAAGCGAATTCCAAACAGACCCTCGCAATTTTTGTCTCATGTTTCAAAATGGTTCACATCCATGTTGTTAAGTTTAGTACACAATTTCATTTTAGTCATTATATATTAGAGTTTGTATCAAAAATATCCATGTTGTTAACACACTCTCTCTCTCTCTCTCTCTCTCTCTCTCTCTCTCTCTCTCTCTCTCTCTCTCTCTCTCTCTCTCTCTCTCTCTCTCTCTCAATAGACATAAAAGAAGTAAACAAAAAATTTGAATAACCAATCCCTTCCCTACGTTGTTGTTATCAAAGATTCAAAATGCATGGGATTTCATTGAATAATCTCAACTCAAAATCAAAACAAGAATTAATAATAGGGACCTTTTTAGCACAAACTTCAAATATAAGGACTAAATCAAAACATTCTAAAGGATAGAGATCATTTTGAAATATGTGGCAAAGGTTAAAATTGAACTTAGTCACTTCAATTGTCAAATTAATTTGTGAGGTTTAATTTCGGTTAATTTAATCCTTCGTTTTATCAAAATGAGTCAATATGATCCATCCATCCAAATGTGTCTGCATAAAAAACTATTTGATAATAACCTTGAAAAGGAAAAATATCAACAAACATTAAAAGAGTATATATCTTTAAAACCCATAATTATTTACAAGAAATGGTTCAATAAAACTGAAGTCAGTCAATGATAGGATTTCAAGAAAAAACTGGGCAACCATCAACAGCAATCCCCTTTGCAGTTGGGCAAGAAGCTAAGGGGCAACCTTCCCCATTGTTTCCCCACCATTGAATTTGCGTGGCACCCAAGGCAAGGAACAACAACACAGTCATGAAAGCAGTTCCAGCATCAAGACCACCAGAGAGGACATAATTGTAGCGCTTCCACATGTCTGGTTTGTATTTGAACACCACATATCCAGAGAGAAACCCAACAATGATCCAACTAGTGAAGCTTACCGCGCTAGCTGGGGGCATCATTGATGTGGCACCCAACAGCACAGGCATGTGAATCAATCGGATCCAATTTTGCTTTGGGAATGCCTTGTGTGCAAGCCAAACTAAGAGAGGTGCAATTGCTCCACCAAGAAAGAACCAATTGATATTTCCATATTCGCCAAGGTCTCCAAAGATTCTACGAGGTCCAACAAGTCCCCAAATGACGGATGCATCAAAGAAGACATGGTCCATTGGACAAGTCCAGGGGCTATCCTTAGGCAACATGGAGGTGTCACAGAGGTGAGGAATGGTTTCCATCAGCCACCATGCAGTTCCTGTGTATACTATTACTGCTAAGATTGTCCCTACTACCTGGAAATGCCACCAAATTTAGTTATGGAATGTTGTTATTACTCCTACAATGCGCTTATATATATATAATGAATTTGCGAAACTAAGAAAACAAAACTGACCTGTGCCATAAACATTGATCTTGGTGGAATTTTCATATAGTGGCCAAGCTTAAAGTCTTCCAAAAAGGTTAGACCTTGAGTCATGCTGATGTATCCATACACCTTGAAGCACATGTTAGCAACGGGGCGCTCTGGATACATGTACCCAATAACGTATTCTGTTATAATGTTCAAACCTGGTGTCTGTTTTACCAGAGATTAAAATTCAGTAGATTTTTTTATTATTATTAAAAATAAGTAAAAAAAAAGAAGCTAAAATCGTCAGTAAAGTTTAATATATCTACCTGGTTTGTGGTGGCACTGATAATGCCAATTGGGAGAGTGAAGAAAACGGCAATGGCACAAGCTAGAAGTACACCCCACCAAGGCAATTGAAGTGACTCGTTGTAATACTCGCATGCAAACATTATAAGACCAATGTTAACGACAAGGATGACAAGAAACCACCACATGGGAACTTTTTTATACTTCTTCATAAGCTTGGTATGTATATCAATTTTTGTTTTCCCTCCAAAGGCGCTTTTGCTTTGCTTCCATAGGTCTCTGTATGTGACAGGTGAAAATGAACTTAGCTTCCAGAAAACTCTTACCAGAGTTTATACTGTCAAAAACTAGCATTTTGCACCAAATAGAATTTATTTTACAGAGACTTATGATATCAAGAGGAATTTAAAGAAGGGAAATCCAGTGAATTGAAAATAGCTAGACATCTGTAGTAGCAGGATGATTAACAAAAGTTGGAACAACAATTAATTTACCATTAGCGCAAACTTGCTGCAGTCAATATTTAAGAAAAAAAAAAGGATCAGAGAGAACAGAGAACAAGCAGAAATGAACACTTTTTTTCCTTAGTTAAAGAAGCATAAGAAATTTAAGAATGAAAAAGAAGTGTATTCTGTTGCTAAAACGGGTGATACTTTTTGTGCATTATCTGTTTTGTTTTTTTACTTATTAACACGCTTAGCAATTCCTAAAAGGACTGAAGTTTCATCATTCATGGAATGCTTTAAGTAATGCTTACCTTCCACTGAAAAGGAGAACATGCACAAGAGTAGCACCAAGTGTAGCAAATCCAAGTCCGTATGTCATTGCAAAAAATGTGCTCAGATGAACAGGCCCCATCTGTGCATACGTAGCACGATCAAGATGAAAATGGGAATTAATGATGCTCAAAATGTCATATTCTGAACCATTTGTTGTGTAAAGGCCGTTAGAATATATTGGGAAGGTCTTGGCATTGTAGACATTGAACCAGTATGTGATGGGTGTCATCACATACATTATAAGGAAGAATCCCACAGCAACATTGGCAGTGGCGAACCATGGACTAGCTAGTGGACTACCAAGGTATGAGGAAATTGTAGCCCAATCAATACCAAAGGAACCAATTCCAAGGCCTTGTAAGCCAGAACCCAATTGATGGACAAGAACAGACTTAGGAGCAATCCAGCAAACCCAAGAGAAAGATGTTATCATGACGAAAAAATAGACTGGAAAGACACAGTAAGCAAAGCTACAGATCAAGACTATGAGAAAGAATTGGGTACGTGTCATGCTGCCTTTAGGCCTTTTCTCCTTCTCATGTAGAGCCCTGTAATGGTGATATTACATCCATCAAGATACAGCAATTTTATGAATATGAATATACCTATTCATTGATTATGATTACCAAATATTACAAAGGTACAATTACCTGAACAATGCAACCTGAACAAGGTTAGATGGCCACCACATTTCCCCTGGCTCTACCAGATATTTTCGGAAAAGACCTGCCCAACCGAACCCTAACACCTACAGTTTAAACAAGAGAGCTACAACATTAGACTTAAAATATATGAAGGATTTGAAATTTTCAAATTAACATTTTAATAGCCATTATCACAATAAAGTCAAATTTACATAAATAACATTTTTATTTTAACATTTGCATTAGATATCTGGAAAGTGAGTTGATAGCAAACAACTTATGGACAGATATTGCAACTTAAAATCACGGGAACAAAATTCTTCAACCCAAAGGATCCCATGTTTATTTAACTTTTTCATCATACTGAGTAGCCTACAATTACCCTCAAAATCAATAATAGCTAAAGTATTACATCATAGAGTTTCCAAGATTCTCTTCCTGGCAAATTATTGAGTTCCAAATTATATTATTGTTCCAGATCTATTCTTTTAAATTTTCAAATTAGGCTGGAAGCATGTGTTAAAATTCCCTCTTTAATTCTAATGTCCCAGAAAGCATAAAACATTTCAACAGTTAAATATTCCACAATCCAGCATGTAAATCATCAAATAACCATTAAAAACCCTTCCTTTAACTCTTTGAAATTAAAAAACAAAAACAGAAAAAAGAAAATCAAATTTAGAAATAAAGGAATAAAACCTGTGTTGTTAACATAACAATGAAGGCTGGAAGAAATGTGAGGCTCCTCTTGTAATAGAGCCTAACTGCAGACAATATATGAGCAGCATAAACTGAGCCAGCACCCGAGTTTGCAAAGATTGTGATCAAAACATGTTCCTTGAGGTTAAAAGGCCCTGGATTCATAGTAAACTCAAACCGTGTACCCTCAAAGAAAGCATCTTTTGGCAACACCTTGGCCATGAAGTGTCCAATGGGTACCACAGCAATCTGGGCAGATATTGAACTCACTGACAATGGCATTTTTCTATACCAAAAGAACTGGTTCACAAAAGACAGTATGACACATGCAGCAACACCCAGAACCCACATCCTGAATGTCACTGCTGGCATAGTAGGATCATCAGTTTTGGGCACTGTTAAGTCCACTTGTTTTATGGGACACTCTTCCTTGAACTCCAAGGAATCATCCTCGATCCCATCAAACACCTCACCCATGATTATATGGAGCAAAACTTCAATGCATGTTTGATTACTGATTTTTAGAGTAAGCAGCACAAATAACTGAGAAGAATGTGAGGTATCAAATAGCAATGGACTTTGTGCATGTAGGCCTAGAGTCTATATATAAGGAGAGATTCATAAGAGCATCTTTAGCCGTCTCTTTAAATTTTTGTCCAAATAATTTTTGTACTATTTGTATAGTGAACAGTAATGTTTACCTTTTATTTACCTACTTTTTGAAATACACATTTCAACAGACTCTCTATCTTTTTTTTTTATCTCATTTAAATATTATTTTTTCATTCATTCTTTATTCATTTTTTAATCTTCATTTATTCTTACTCTATTCATTTCCAACAACTATATTTCAATAATAACTTCTTCAAATTTTTCAATAATCATATTTCTCAAATATGGTAACATTTCTTAAGGGATTTTTAATTATTCATTAACTTATAATTAATTACTATTTTAAAAAAACTTACCATACTTTTCGTTGAAAAAAAGTCCACCACACAGATTAGACCAATTCTTTGTATTTCTTATTATTCATTAAATTATACACACCACACGTTTTCATTATTTTCTCCATCCCTTTCCTTTTTTGTTTCCAGCCGATTCTTCCTCTTCAGCCTCTATAGTCTTTCGTCAAGTTGTCCTAGTTCCAACAGTAGACTGAGAAGGTTTTCATAGATGTGGAGGTGTGTGCTGATGGTTCGACTTGCTGAGACTCTGTAATTTTTTTTTCTTTGTTCAGATTTTTAGCTTTGTTGTTCTAATTTAATTGGTTTTATGAGAATAAGATTGTGGTGTGTTTTGATTGAGAAGAGAAGGAGAGAGATCTTTGCCTTCAAAATTTTTTCCGGGATAAAAAATCCTTTGATTCTGATCTCAATAAGAGAATGCATGCATTACAAAAATTAGAAAGATTTTGATTATTTTTTTTCTCGTTTCTCAGTTTGTGAGTAAAATTGTCTTTGGTTTTTCTTTCTACAAGGCTCTGAGAGAGAGCTGCCTTTTTCTCTGATGAGAAGTGAGAGAGTGAAGAAACAAAGAGAAGAGAAAAGAGAAAGGGAAAGGGATGAGAGAGAAAGAATCATTATTTTGTTCAGCCGGATATATTTTTTTAAGGGTCCTATTAACGAATGCTTATAGGACACTCGTTAATAATCCATTTTAGGAAAGTTTTGACATCATTTTCATGAGAAATAAAAAATGCTGTCAAAACATTAATTTTTTTTTTTTCAAAAAAAATTTCTTTAACTGGATTCTTAACTCATACCTTAAGGGTACTTATTGACATTTTCCTTATTCTAATAGGAAAAAATGGTTTGGTTTGGAGTTGCTAGAGTACTCTCCTGAGCAGGAAACGGAGGCCATCCGTAGTGCCCCATTGGGACGAATCCGGGTGGATCATTCAAGAGAGGAAACTAGTGGATTTCAGAGGGATGGCCATGGCTCATATGGGGAACCACCCAACTCTGAAAATGATCCAAATCATGGCTCCGGTACAGGAATGCGATGTGCTTCTGAGTTGCAGAGAGGACATCCTAGGCATACTGAAGCACATGTTAATTTGGAAGCCAGACTGGGGGGCGTCCAAAGACCTGTTGAGGAGAATGGGATGGAGTATGGTGGAAGCGGAGAAAATGAATACTAATCCACCAGAGATCGAAGTGCCCTTAAGTCAATTTATTAAGATGAATGTGTTACTCTGGAATTGCAGAGGAGCTTTGAATCCGGATTTCAAGAGGCGAATTTTTGAAATGGCAATCAACCATAGACCTTCCATTTTTGTGGTGACAGAAACGAGAGTGGGAGGAGACAGAGCAGCTAAAATCATTGAAGGGCTGCCTTTTGATGGGTTTATTACCACAGATACAATCGGATATGCTGGGGGTTTGTGGATTCTCTGGAAATCAGAAGAGGTGGAGATTCTTCCTTTATCATCCACAGAACAGGAGATACACGCTACAGTTAAGGTGCGTTCCTCCAATTTTACCTGGCTTATGTCTGCTATTTATGCTAGTCCTAGGTTGGCTGAAAGGAGAATTCTTTGGAATAATTTAATTACTATTGCTCATCTCCATAATTTACCTTGGCTAATGTTAGGAGATTTTAACGAAGTGTTGTGTGGGGATGATAAGTTTGGTGGTAACCATGTGAATTTGAATAGAGCCTTAGAGTTCAAAAATTGTTTAGATGAGTGTAATATGCTGGTTTTGGGCTTTGCGGGCCCAAAGTATACGTGGACCAATCGTAGACCCATCTCTAATTTGATATTAGAAAGAATAGATCGATGTTTTGCTAATCCGGTGTGGCGCACCCTTTTTCCTGAAGCCTTAGTGACTCACCTCCCAAGGACATTCTCGGATCATTGTCCTGTGCTAATTGAGCTTTGTAGAGCCAGTGTTAACCAGCAGAATAAACCCTTTCGATTTCAAACCATGTGGCTACTACACCAAGACTTTCCTATAGTTGTTCAGCAAGCTTGGTCCGAAGATAGAACCTTGCAGGATGCAACTGTAGACTTTGTGGCCAGAGCTAAAAAATGGAATTGTGATGTGTTTGGGAATCTATTCGCTAAGAAGAAAAGAGTCTTAGCTAGGCTTCATGGTACCCAAAAGTCTCTAGCTAACAATCCCAATGAGTTTCTTTTGAATTTGGAGCAACGATTGATTGCAGAATACTCTTTAATCCTTATGCAGGAGGAAGAGTATTGGGCACTCAAATCCAGGTTAAGTTCTGCCACGTTTGGAGACCGCAACACATCATTTTTCCATGTCTCTACGTTGGTTAGGAGACATAGAAACAAAATTAGATGCATTATGGATAGAGAGGGGAATTGGTTGACTGATGAAAGTGAAATAAAAAATCACATTCAAGAGGGCTTTAAGAAGCTGTATATGACTGATCTGGAAGTGATCCCCATAAACTCGGATGTTTCAGGATTCTCTTGTTGTTTTTTGAATGAGGAAGATAGAACTAGAATTGATGGGGATGTATCTGAGGGGGAGATCCAAGCCGGTCTTTGGACTCTTAAACCATTTAAGGCCCCTGGGCCTGATGGATTGCATGCAGGCTTTTATCAGCATTTTTGGATGGAGGTTAAAAATTCGGTGTATAAAGAGGTTAAGGAAATTTTTTATAAGGGCTGTATGCCGAAGTATCTTAATGAAACTTTGATCTCCTTGATTCCTAAGTGCCAAAATCCTGAGTCTTTGAGCAACTATAGGCCCATAAGCCTTTGTAACTCGGTCTATAAAGTTGTTTCAAAGATCTTAGTGGCTCGGATTAGGCCGGTACTTGGAAATTTAATTTCACCTGTGCAGACAGCCTTTGTTCCTGGTAGAAGAGGCACAGACAATGTGATGATTGCTCAAGAGTTGTTTCATACTTTGGATAAAAAGAAAGGGAAAACAGGGTTCATGGCTATTAAGTTGGATTTGGAAAAGGCTTATGATAGATTAGAGTGGAGTTTCATTTATAGAGTTCTCCAAGCCTTTCATTTTCCCCCAAGAATTTCTAAACTCATCATGAGCTGTGTCACATCCACAAGTACCTCTATTCTGTTCAATGGGGGTGCCTTAGAGAGTTTTGAACCATCCAGAGGTATTAGACAGGGGGATCCTCTATCCCCGTACCTTTTTATCCTATGTATGGAGTATTTGGTATATCTTATTGAGCAGAAGTGTGTGAATGGAGAATGGACTCCCCTAAAGGCTTCAAAAGGCAATTTAGGTTTTACTCATCTTCTATTTGCGGATGATATTATCCTCTTCAGCAAAGCTGATGTGCATGGAAGTGAAGCTATATTAGAAGTTCTTGATAAGTTTTGTAGAGAATCTGGCCAAAAGATTAGTCATGATAAATCTAGAATTTACTTCTCGCCTAATGTTAGTGAGGAGTTGAAGGAGGATATAAGTGGAAGATTGGACATTAGAGAGACTAATAATATTGGAAAATACCTCGGTTTTCCAATAAAGCACCGAGGGGTCCCTAGAAACCCTTATAACTTCATTGTGGAGAGGGTAATGAGTAAGCTTGCTGGATGGAAGGCCAAGTTTCTCTCTTTTGCTGGCCGGACTGTATTAATTAAATCAACCATGTCGGCCATTCCAAATCATGTTATGCAAGGAGTAGCCCTTCCTGTGCATGTATGTGAGAAATTGGACAAGATCAATCGAGATTTTTTATGGGGGTCAACAAATGAAAGAAGGAGAATGCATATGGTGGGTTGGAATAAAATAGTGAAGTCCAAAGAAGAGGGAGGATTGGGTATTCAAGAAGCAAGAGCTAAGAATATAGCTTTGTTATCTAAGTTAAATTGGAGGATGTATCATGAGCAAGATGCTTTATGGACAAAGGTTATTTTGAATAAATATTGTTCTCATTCGAGAATTAGATCAAGAGAACCAGAAAAACTCCCTTCGTCTCCTAATTGGAAAGCCATTAGTTTGGGATTCCCTATTTTCAAAAAAGGGATTGCCTGGGGGATTGGAAATGGATCCGGGGTTAGTGTGTGGATGGATGATTGGGTGAATGGCAAATCATTACGAGGCATGATTGAAGGTCCTCTTAAACAGGAAGAGCAAAATCTAAAAATTTCAGAGCTGTGGTGTAGACACGAATGGAAATGGGAGCTGATTTCCTTTGACCTCCCTCAATCCATTAAAGAGAAGATTAAAGCAGTGCCAATCCAAGTTCATGGGAGTGGGAAAGATACGGTTCTGTGGAAATATTCCAAAAATGGTGATTTTTCTACAAAGACTGCTTATCGGCTTGCTGTGCAAGGGGAAGTAGATGTAGAACAATTTAATGGGCAGTGGATATGGAAACTGGACATATTGCCGAGGATTACAACCTTCCTTTGGTCATGCTTACATGGCAGTATTCCAGTTAAGGGAGTGTTAGCAGATAGAGGAATAAATTGTGATAAAGTGTGCCCTTTATGCAAAGATCAAGATGAATCTATTGTCCATCTTCTCCGTGAGTGTATAATTGCTCGTGACCTGTGGAGAAAATTAGAAGTTCCTCCTACTCATGTGAATTCATTTGCGGTTTGGCTAAAAAACAATTGCTTGAGTGAAGTGATGTATAAAGGAAGCATTCCTTGGTGTTTTCTATTCCTCTTTGCTGTTTGGAATCTATGGAAAAATAGGAATAGAGTTGTGTTTGATAACTCTATTCCAAACCTCACACTGGACAAGGTGTGCCTTAGCCAAGCTAAAGAGTACTACTATTGTGTAAGCAAGGCTAAACAGGTTGCTGCCAGAGCTGTCATCCCTGTCAAATGATCTAAACCTTTACCGGGTTGGTATAAATTAAACACTGATGGGGCCTCACTTGGGAATCCAGGCAAGGCGGGTGGTGGAGGCTTAATCAGGAACAGCGAAGGGGGATGGATTAAAGGTTATTCGAGATCAATTGGATACACTACTAGTGTAATGGCTGAATTATGGGCTTTAAGGGACGGATTAGCTCTTGCCAATCAGCTGGGAATTAGCCATTTAGAAGTTGATTTGGATGCCAAGGATATTGTGGAGATGCTAAATAAGGCTGACAACTCTAACAAATTATTTTCTCCTTTGCTTTTTGATTGCAGATCACTCATGGCAAGGTTCACACAGGTTCGGGTAGCACACATCTTTAGAGAGGCGAATAGGTGTGCTGATTTTTTGGCTAAAAATGGATGTTGTATGAGGGAGGATTTTGTTGTCTTTGATGTTTCCCCCTCGGATGAATTAGATAAATATCTTGTATTTGATAGAAATGGACTGTACTGTTATAGGCAGGTAGCCAATACTTTGGCCTCTGTGGCCAGTATGTAATTTTCTTCTTTGTTGAATATAACGTCTATTAACCAAAAAAAAAAAAAAAAAGTTCAAGAGAGTTACTGTAGCAACTCAAAAAAAAAAATTTAGTTTGCTCTCCAATATTAGCTTTAGGGAGGTTATTGGAAATGCTCCAAGGATGTGCTGTACTTGTAGTTAATGTGAAAGAGTCAGTTTCAAAATAGAATCCGAATCCTAACAAACATAGAATCCTTTTCTTTTCTTTTTTTTCTTTTTGTGTTTTAGATAAAAACAAACACAGTAATCCTAATTACCCCTGGCAATCAATATCAATATATATATATATATATATATATATTGGAGAGCATGGAATTGTACCAAGTAGCACATTCTTTGAAGTCTTTTTTATTTAGGCTTCTACTTTAAAGAGTTTGTATTTATATCAAATTATTAGTTTATTGAATCAGCTAATAGAGTAAATGCATATACTAATCTATAAATATATATATATATATATATATATATATATATATATAACAAAACCTATGAAACTCTCACAATTTTTTACGTCAACACAATATTTAAATAAAATTATTTTTGTTTAGTCCAAACTTAGCAAAGAGTGAATCCCTATCTCTTTAACAAGTCCAACTTAAACTCAAACTCATCATTTTTTTAAAAACACAATTATTTTTGTTTAATCAAACTTAACAAGGACTGAAATTCTATCTCTCTAACAAGTTCAACTTAAACTCAAACTCAAACGTTGATAATTTATCTCCAAATTTGCGAGGTTAATCACGAACACTATAAAAGCAATGCAAACCCCAATATATATATATATATATATATATATATATATTTTTTTTTTTTTTTTAAAGCCGAGTAGAGGTATGAGCTCTTCTTATGTTATTTTCTTCTCCTCTACTCTGTTAAAAAAAAAAAAAAAATTATTTTATAGTTTTTCATGTATTTTTTAAAAAGTAATTTTTGTACATGAACTACCAAACTCTCTTTAGCCATTTTTTACAAGATTAAAAAAAAAAAAAAAAAAAAAAAAACTTGCAATAATTGAAATTATTCTTTTAAATGTAACCCATCTTTCTTTTATATTTCTCTATTGTTTAATCATATATATTTTGTTTTGTTTCAATAATTTCTAAGAAGTGAATCATCTGATTCTTTAACATTTTTTGGTTTTTCAGAAGTTTTAATATCTGAAGTTTTGAGTTATTTTTTTGCAGTATCTGAAATTGTCTAACAAATCTTTTGTAAGCCATTGCACGTTCAAGCAATGGCTTCTTCATCAAATTGTAACACAAATTAAAGTCATATATATATTTTTTTTTTTAAAGCCGAGTAGAGGTATGAGCTCTTCTTATGTTATTTTCTTCTCCTCTACTCTGTTAAAAAAAAAAAAAAATTATTTTATAGTTTTTCATGTATTTTTTAAAAAGTAATTTTTGTACATGAACTACCAAACTCTCTTTAGCCATTTTTTACAAGATTAAAAAAAAAAAAAAAAAAAAAAAACTTGCAATAATTGAAATTATTCTTTTAAATGTAACCCATCTTTCTTTTATATTTCTCTATTGTTTAATCATATATATTTTGTTTTGTTTCAATAATTTCTAAGAAGTGAATCATCTGATTCTTTAACATTTTTTGGTTTTTCAGAAGTTTTAATATCTGAAGTTTTGAGTTATTTTTTTGCAGTATCTGAAATTGTCTAACAAATCTTTTGTAAGCCATTGCACGTTCAAGCAATGGCTTCTTCATCAAATTGTAACACAAATTAAAGTCATATAAAAGCAAATCATACAATGGTGTAGTTTCTTAATCAATTTAAGATTTTATAAAATTATTTTAATCTACCTCACAGATAGGTAGGTTCCCGTGCATAGCACGGGTTAGCAACTAGTTATCTATAGTTGTGCATTAATTATTTATGTTAAATGAATTTATAAGATTATTTTTATAAACTTTATTTAAGAAATAATTTTTAGTTGGAATTATAATATTAGATTTACAATATGACATTATTCCTCATGTTTAGTTGCTTTGAAAAAAATTGACACAAAAACTATAAAAAAAAAAAAATTAAATATTTGTGAATTCACTAAAAATTAATCTTAACCCTTTAAATTTCCTGATTACTTTCAGTGACATGTGATATATATATGTGTGTGTGTGAGTGGAACTAACATTGTGTTATTTATTTTATGTAATTAGAAAGATAACTGATAGAATGAATATGTCTATTTTGTTATATTAATTATTTTAAGCATAATGAAATTTTAATATCATTTTCCTAAGATTTACATGAGAAACAATTGATTTTTTTATGTGAGGAACAATTGATTTGAAATATGGTATTCTTACTAAAATTTTAGTTGTCTTTGCAACTATTGAAACAATGTCCAACAAAAAGGGAAAAAATAAATAGCTTTACTAACACAAAATCCAGAATGTAAAAAAAATAATTGAAGGATATTTGCATTTTTTTTTTTTTAATAACCGGATATTTGCATTTTTTGTAGGCATGAAACATGCCTATTTATATGACCCAATATGTCATGCAATTTTCAATTTAAAAAAAAAAAAAACACACACACACACACACACATATATATATATATACTATGATCAAATAACTACATTATTCTTAATGTCTTTCTATTTTGTCTATAAAATAACTAAAGATTACCTTTTTTTTACAAGGAAAGTTATTGAATTTTTTTTATTTTATACATTGATAGTTGAGGGTGAGGGATCTGAATCTAAATGTTTCTATTAGAAATTGAGATGTCAACCAATTAAACTAAATCTTATTGAAATATTGGAGAAAACTAACAATGAGTTGCACTGCACATCGTGCGGGAACTTAGCTAGTTTAGTATTAACCCGTAAAACTCGACTAAATCTATGATTCTAAGAGATTCTAAAAAAAAAAATGTGTAAAACTAATCAGTACCCAACAACCTTTTTGATCATCTATTTCAGATAATCAGACCAAGTCACCAATTGGTTTTTAGTGTAAGCGGGGATTAAACTCCATATCTCTTATTCAACCATCAAAAACTTTACCCATTGAGCTAATTGGATTTTTATAATAATTATTTAAGATGGTATACGAAACCAAAGGAAGCAGGCCATCCAATAATTTTTGGATGAAATTTCATCTAATTTTTATTCAGTTTATCTTATATTATTTTGGAGAAATTTTATAAACTCGACTAAGTCTATGATTCTAAAATATTCTAAAAAAAAACTGTGTAAAACTAATCAATACCCAACAACCTTTTTGATCATTTATTTCAGATAATCAGACCAAGACACCAATTAGTTTTTGGTGTAGGGGGAATTGAATCCCAAATCTCTTATTCAACCATCAAAAACTTTACCTGTTGAACTAATTGGATTTTTATAATAATTATTTAAGATGGTATACAACACCAAAGGAAGCAGGCCATCCAATAATTTTTGGATGAAATTTCATCTAATTCTAATTTTTATTCAGTTTATCTTATATTATTTTGGAGAAATTTTATAACCTTTTTAATTAAATCCAAAGTCCAAACACAGTCTTGTATTCTCTTGGAAAGATAAAAGTTGGAATTTAATTAAAATACAATGCATAAGAAACTATAATTAAGTTTTATTCTTTCTTATATTTAATATTTAATTGACTTTTTTATATGTATTATATGGCTTTCGCATAGACCAAGATTTTATTCCCAAATGCGCGTGCATAGAGGCTATTTTATTTTAAAAAAAATAATTTAAGCAGTAACTGTAATTTCTTTTTTAATCTTGTGTTTGAAAGTAGTGTAGTGATATAGAGAAAATATTGGGTAGAAAAAATAAAATGAATGTGAGGGGAAAGAAGGCTGAATTTTAGGAGTTCTCTTAGTTCAAAAAAAAATAATAATAATAATAATAATAATAATAATATTAAAAAAAAAAAAAAAACTAGAGGTGTTTTATTCATATGAAAAATGAATTAAAAAATTGCTAAATTCTAGGGAATAAAATGATGAACGTGAAGGGAAAAAAAAAAAAAAAAACCTTACATTTTAAGAGTTCTTCAAAATGATAGTAGCTGTAAGTGTTGTAGAAAGTATAGATAGATTAGTTATTCGTTTGACATTTATGGCCTTATTTCTAAGAGAAATTATCATTCATTAATAAGGGAATTTTTTGAACCAAATAAAAGTTCAGTTAAAATTTTTTTTTTTTTGTTTAGTGTCATAATTTTTCATTCATTTCAAATTTTAGATTATGACAAAAAAAAAAAAAAAAAGCCTTAGAGCCATCATTTAGAGAGATTATACTATTTATATATATATATATATATATATATATATATATATATATATATTTTTTTTACGAAAATAAAAAAGCAAAAAAATTAAACTATTTGTCAAAGTGCACTGAGAAGTTTTTATTTATTTAAATTTTTTTCTTTTTGGATTGGTTTGTTTTGAAAACATAGATTAGTAGGAGAGTGTCCTATTTTATAGGCATTTTAAGTAGAGTTTGAAATATATTTTTACCAAGTTGTTCCTAATTTTGGTTTCTGTTAAATATAAGATCTAGGGGTATTTCTAATCCACATAAAAATACAGTTCAAAGAGGGGAATCCTCTTATAGATAGTATAAATAGATTAACCGACGAAAATGGCCCACTACCACTATTTAGCAAAAAAATTAGCAATCTACTACTGTTTTGAAAATATGTAGAGATCTACCATTATTTTGAAACTCAAGTTTGTGAAACTCAAGTTTGTCATGAAACTCAAGTTCCAAAAACTCGAGTTCTTTGAAAAAATATACTTCAAATTTTCAAAATTTTTCCATGGTACTCAAATTCATGAAACTCGAGTACCATGGAAAACTTGATTTCGCCAAACTTGAGTACTCAAAAAGTGATAGATTCCTACATATTTTTAAAATAGTGGTAGATTGCAACATATTTTGCAAAAAGATGTTATTTGACTATTTTCACCTAGATTAACCTATCTACTTTTCTCCTCACATATAAGTAAATAAAAAAAATAAATTACAAATTATGGTAGTCCATATGTGAGATGGTAGACTAATTTTAGAATATTATGAAATTATTTTAAATTTTTATCATGCCCCTAACTATTTTTAAATAATATCTAACTATTCGTTGTATGTCCTAATGATTGTTGTGCATCAATTGTAGTACTCTCCCTGTCCCAGTTTGTTTGTCATCTATTCCATTTTGGAATGTCCCAAAATATTGTCATGTTTTTAAAAGTAAAAGTTATTAATTTATTAATGTTTCTATTATACCCCTACTTTATTTTCAAAACTATTTGAAAAGAAAACTAACAGATATTTAAAAAATCAATCTAATTGGGACACATTTTTAATTGTCTCATTAAGAATAACTTTTTAAAAAAAAACTAATAAATTTATTTAAGAGAAGTTTTGTAAACTTATACATTTTTATAAGGTAGACAAGATAATAAATGATGTTCTTTTAAAAAATTTGACTTTTCAAACAGGACAAATAAATTGGGATGGAGGGAGAAACATTTTTTTTTTTTTGAGAAATAAACACACACACATAAGGGAGAGGAAAAGAGATTCTAATACAAAAGTACATCACAACTTTACTCAAAAGTGTGGTAACTTTTAAGGGAGAAACATTTTACCTCAAAAATTGTGAAACAAAAAGCAATTTACTAAAGAATAAAGAATGACTGTTGTGTCATTATTATTTATTGCTTGACTAAACAGTAAACACTGCTAGAAGTGGAAAAGTCAGCTAAGTCATTCGCGTCCCATGCTAGGCAGTGAGCATAAGAATTGTGCATTCCCAAAAATTTATCGATCATATAAAATACCATTATTTTGGTTACAATTGTTGTCATAGTAGACTGTGAATGGTAAACAAAAAATAATAGGTTTATGTGGAAATGATTTGTAATCAATCGTAGTCATGATAAGTTTATACAATCATAGTGTGTAAAATAATCATGACAAAAATTGTAAAATTTTATATGATATTGTGCATGCACAATGCTAGGCACAAGCATTGTGCATCACGATGAAAGCTAATATGGTCTTTTAAAGTTGCAACAATATTATAAAGGAAAAGACAATTTGGCCAACTTTTCCACTATACTATTAAAGACTACAGTTGCAACTTTTCAGCACTATTACTTCGCCTACCTATACTATTTTTATTAGGAAAATGATAAAGATATAGTCAAAAGAAACAATTCGGCGCCCAACATGATTAAAATTATTTTGCCCATTAAAAAAAAAAATTTATTTTGCTCCAATCTCCTAAGTCTTAATTTTAGATTTTTAATAGTATAATTTTTAATTTATTTAATAAAATATATGATTTATTTTAATAATACACATAAATAATTGGGTAAAATATTATTTTTATCTTTAAATTATCATAAAAGTTCGTTTTTCGTTCTTAAACTTAGTAAAACGTTTTGATTTTTGTCCCTTTATCTATTTCTGTTAGTTTATGTCTTACGTGATCTAATGGAGTGCTGATGTAGTATCTAACTTAGATTGATTTTCATTTTATATCAAGTCAGGTACCACATCAGCACTCTGTTAAGTCACATGAAACATAAACTAACATAAATAGGCAGAGGGATGAAAATCAAAACTTTTTGGAGAGTTCAGAGATGAAAAACGAACTTTTGTGGTAGTTTAGGGACGAAAAATAATATTTTACTCTAAATAATTTTATACTTTATTAGGTAATGGATTGATAAATTAATGAATACCAATTCTTGGAAAAGAAAAGATATTGAGCCAAACTTCATCCCTATAAAAAAAAGGTCAATTCTTCCTAAAATTAAGGCAAGTTTGACGAAGAATCTTGAGGAGATAAGGAATGGAATTTGATCGTATTTCCTGCAAAAATTAAAAAAGAGAAATCTTATCTTTCTAAATTTTGTTTTGTCTCATGTAATGTTTTTCCAAAAAAAAAAAAGAAAAGAAAAGAAAAATGAAGCACCAAAAAATGGTGAGCTTCCAGATAGTCAAAGGACCATTAATTTATGACTCGAGCCACTAGGACCACCACAGGTCAAGCGACGACCGCACCGCTTCACCACCGTCAATGTAAGTGACCTACCCACATGGAGTCAGTAGCTACCATTAAATGGTTTCACACGGACCTACCCTAACCCATTAACTACCTTTTAATACTCACATGAGTCACGTTTACAAAAGAGCTCTACTTGTCAAAGATTCTCAGCATGACATTATTAAAAGGACCCCACATCTAGAAGATTAAAACTTTCTTACTAAATCATCGTTACATTTTGAAGAATCTTTGTTATTGGATAGGATGGTGAATAAGCTGTATTTAATGCTTTTAAATAATATCTTTATATATTCTTTGAAATAAGTAAATTTTTTGGTGTTCTTAGACTACAGAAAATGATACTTCATTTTCTTACATTTATGTGGAGTTTATTTATTAAATTTATGAGTAGGTCCGTCATGAATGTGAAAGGAGAAAATATCATTTTTCGATACTCTGAGAATACCTAAAACTAAGAGTTTTTCCTTTAAAAGGTTCATGTTAAAGAGTGGCAGGACAATTGTTAATAAACAATTTTTAAAAAAAAATTATGCCACTTTTATGGAAAATTGGAAAACGGTCAAGGTATGTTTGGTAACTGTTTTTTCCTCCTTAGTTTCTATTTCCAAAAACAATTTTCTATTTTTGAGACTAAAAAACTTGTTTGGCAACCCAAAATGGACAGAAAACAAAAACCGTTCTCAAAACTCAATTTGTGAAGGAAACTGAAAACATGCAAAATGTTGTTTTCACTTCAGTTTCTAATTTTTAAAAGTCAATGAAAACACGCATTAATTTAATGAATCTGTCTCATTTAATGAATTAGCATTAGAGTTCAAATTCTAGTAATAACATATTTTAGTATTTTCTATTTTTTTTTTTAAAACTATCTTTTCAATTTCAACTAATTAAACATGTTTTTGATTTCAAAAATACAAGAAAATTGGTTTTTCTTTATATTCCCAAAAACAAGTTTTTGAAAATAGAAAACAAAAACTATTACCCAACATATCCTAATTGTTTTTTTTTTTCTTTTTTCATAAAAACTTTCCTAAATATATTCATTAACAAATGTCCTTAGGACATTCATTAAGTTTTCACTTTTAAAAAATAATAAATTTAAATTATACACATATATCCAAAAAAAGACATACAACCACAATGACTTTGTAAGCATTTATCAGTCTTTAACCTGTGTCTTTGGGGCACTCGTTAACACATGTCCAATTTTGAATACATTATATTTCATACTTTATATTAAAATATATATAATATATGAAATCTTAAACCAAAAAACAAAAACAAAAAGTCAAGACTTTTGCTTTGCAACCTTGATGAAGGAAGCAAGTACTTGATTATGAACATGAACAATTACTATCGATTTTTCCTTAAAAAAGAGTTTTATTTTGTTGTATTATTCTAATTAATTGGTGTTAGAATTTCAAAATATTGATCTACTAAAAAAAAGAAGAACTATCGTGTTAGTTTCTAGTTCAAGAAAAACTCAAAGTACAACATTGTACATACATATATACATACTTACGTATGTATGCATGTATGTATGTCTTAGTACATTAGTTTTTATTTTTATTTTTAAGTCATAAATTTTTAATTCCAAGGTAAGATATATATATATATATATATATGTGTGTGTGTGTGTGCACGCGCTATATGTCTACAAGATTATCTTATACAAAAACTTTACAGCTTTCTAAACCCTACATAATATACACAAGTTTTCTAATTTGTTATAGACATGTATTACATATATTCAAGATTTGTTTTCACAAATGTCAAATACAAAGACAATTTGAGTAGAAGCCAATATAGAATTCAAAATAGTGAATAAAACCTATCAATTGGCTAAAATAAATTAAAGGAAAGAAAATAAAATCATAAACTATAAGATAAATAAATAGAAATTAAAAAAGAGAGGAAAAGTTTTATACCTCTCAAAAAAAAAATAAAAAATCTATGGTGACTAGCCTGTTAATTTTGCTTGAGAACACTATGTTACCAATACCATTTTTATTTTGGCCTCTTTTAAACGGTATTGGTAATCAAAGATAGATATTGAAGAGAGCTTAAACTGATGTGAGAAGAGTAAAGCACCGAGTGATGCTGAAGTGACGATGACAAATGATGAGAGATTTTTTGGTGGCTAGTGAGTAAAATGAAGTTGAAAAAACGCTGTAGGGAAGGTGATAGAAGTTTCTAAAGGAATCTATTGCTAAAAAATTAAAACTAAACTCTGACTAAGGTGTCGGGACTTGGAGGGGGATGGAGAATGCTTTACAAAATTTAGTCTAATTGGGAGGAGGACATGGACAAGTCATAGGTAGGGGGCCCTATACTTTTGGTTTGGGGGCCAAGTCTTACCAAACTAAATTTTGTCTCAAATTTTACCTATTAAAATTCATATTTTAGTAAATTTGGATGCACTTAGTTCCATTCCTGTGTCACATTAATCTTACGTTTGATTTGAGGAGAAGAGGAGGAAAATGAAGAGAAACTAACTCTTTTTTACAATTTGAATAGCATGAAAAAAAAAATGAAAAAAAAAAAAAGCTAAATTTAATGAAAAACTTATCATTTGGGCTCACATTCCCTTGATCCAAACATAGGGTAAAAGTTAATTGACACAAAAATTATGTATACATATTTTTCCTAATTTGATTATCCGTTAATTATAGACACCTTGTTTTTAGCTGTGATATATATTCCTTTGACTGAAAAGACTGAAAACGGGAAATTAGAAGTCTTATCAAACGAGCAAGAATGGCAACTTTTCTGCCCCGACGCTGTATATTCTATTCACGATGGTCTTCATGCAAACAGTGTTGTAGTTTTGGACTTTTTGACTATGGATACTTGTTTCTAAAACCAGCTATGAGTCTACGACTACAAAAAGTCTAGAGTAGAGACGAAATCTAGGAAAATTTCTATCTAGAATGGCCAAGTCTCTTTGTATATGGATAATTGGATGTTAATTATTAAGTCTCACAACAATATTATGACTTATGAGCATCCCTAATTTCACAATCAAATCTTCAATTTACTAAAGTGATAGATTGTTAAGTGATTAGAAAAGTGATAAACCCATGTTAAACGTGGTGGGCAAAAAGTATCCACCATGCACTTACAATCGGTCATATCAGCATATTATAAAATTGAATGTGTTCTTAAATTTATTCTAAGCTAGCCAAACAATAAAAAATTTGAAGTAAAGATGAATTTGAGAAAAATTTTAAAATTCAAGGTTTATTGACACATTTAGTGCGCAATTTTTGTCTCATATTTCAAAATGGTTCTCATTCATGTTGTTAAGTTTAGTACACAATTTCATTTTAGTCATTATATATTGAAGTTTGTATCAAAAAGATCCATGTTGTTAACACACACACACTCTCAATAGACATAAAAGAAGTAAATCCCTTCCCTACTTTGTTGTTATCAAAGATTCAAAATGCATGGGATTTTGTTGAATAATCTCAACTCACAATCAAAACAAGAATTAATAATAGGGACCTTTTTAGTACAAACTTCAAATATATGGACTAAATTGAAACATTCTAAAGGATAGAGATCATTTTGAAATATGTGGCAAGGTTGAAATTGAACTTAGTCACTTCAATTGTCAAATTAATTTGAGGTTTAATTTCGGTTAATTTAATCCTTAATTTTATCAAAACAAGTTAATATGATCTATCGATCCAAATATGTCTGCATAAGAAACTATTTAAACTTTTTCTTTAGTTTGTATTTTTTATATTAAAAAAATACCTGTCAAATACTAAGATTTATTAAATAGCGCAACTCTCCAAGAGCCTTATAGCTTAACTAGAATCTTTTAATGTTTCCAACAAAAACGTCTAGATTCCCCTCCTCAACTATCAAGTTATCAATAAGAACAAAATTACGCATCTCATAAATGTTTTGAATTAAAATTTTAACTTTAAAAAAAAAAAAGTTTAAACAACAGTGATCACATTGACTTTTTTTCCCAAAGTGGTGGAGCAAATTGACAAAATTTAAAACTTAAGAAATAATTTGATAGTTAAAATAAAGTTGGGAGACTAAATTGAATGTTAACCTAATCTTTTTTTTCCCCAAATTGATTCAAATTGTGAAATGCTCCTATCCAATTGGGTTCAAGTGTATGAGACTGAAGCACGTGTATATAAATATACACACACATTACATTACATGTCAGAGCCAATTTAGCAAGACAATCAGCAAGATTAAATTCCGGCCTTGATAGTGCTATTTGAAATATTAGCGGTGTTTTAGGAGCTCAAGATAGAGAGAGTTGCAATCCAACATTTATTTTTCCAGCTGTTGAAAATTTATTTTTCTTGGCTCCCAATAGAAACGTTGTTCATGAACTTTCCAATGCATTTCAAATTGGAAACTTATCTATCTAAAACAAGTTACAAGATTCCATTTTTTGATCTAGACTTTTCTTAAGGTCAAAAATACATCATTTAGTAACCAATACATGTTAGACCCAATTTAGCAAGACAATTAGCAAGATTAAATTCCGGCCTTGATAGTGCTATTTGAAATATTAACGTTGCTTCAGCAGCTCGAGATAGAGAGAGTTACAATCTAACATTTATTTTTCCAGTTGTTGAAAATATATATTTCTTGGCTCCTAATAGAAACGTTGTTCGTGAACTTTCCAATGCATTTCAAATTGGAAACTTATCTATCTAAAACAAGTTACAAGATTCCCTTTTTTTATCTAGACTTTTCTTAAGGTAAAAAATACATCATTTAGTAACCAATACATGTTAGAGCCAATTTAGCAAGACAATCAACATGATTAAATTCCGGCCTTGATAGTGCTATTTGAAATATTAACGTTGTTTCAGGAGCTCGAGATAGAGAGAGTTGCAATCCAACATTTATTTTTCCAGCTATTGAAAATTTATTTTTCTTGGCTCCCAATAGAAACGTTGTTCGTGAACTTTCCAATGCATTTCAAATTGGAAACTTATCTATCTAAAACAAGTTACAGGATTCCCTTTTTTGATCTAGACTTTTCTTAAGGTCAAAAATACATCATTTAGTAACCAATGATTTCTCTTACACATGTTTTAGGGATAGCGTCAATAACGTAACAAGAATACATTAGTTTCTTTTTTTTAAGTCATAAATTTTTAATTCCAAGGTAAAATATGTGTGTGTGCGCGCGCGTGTGTGTTGTATATAGAAGTTATATGTCTACAAGATTATCTTATATGAAATCTTTACATATTTCTAAACTCTACATAATATACACAAGTTTTCTAATTTGTTATAAACATGTATTACAGATATTCAAGATTTGTTTTTCCAAATGTCAAATACAAAAACAATTTGAGTAGAAGCCAATGTGAAATTCAAAATAGTGAATAAAACCTATCAATTGGCTAAAATAAATTAAAGGATAGAAAATAAAATTATAAACCATAAGATAATTAAATAGAAATGAAAAATGAGAGGAAGAATTTTGTACCTCTAAAAAAAAATCTATGGTAACTAGCCTGTTAATTTTGCTAGAGAACACTATGTTACCAATACCATTTTTATTATGGCCTCTTTCAAAGGGTATTGGTAATTAAAGATAGATATTGAAGATAAATGATGAGAGATTTTTTGGGTGGCTAGTAAGGAAAATGAAGTTGAAAAAAGTTGTGGGGAAGGTGATAGAAGTTTCCAAAGGAATCTATTGCTAAAAAAAATTATTAATAATAATAATAATTAAAAAATAATTTAAAAAAGAAAAAGAAAAAAAAACTAATCTCTTACTAATATGTTGGTACTTGGGAGGGGGATTGAGAAAGTTTTACAAAGTTTAGTCTAATTGGAAAGGGGACATGGGCAAGTCATAGCTCATAGGTGGCGGGCCCCAATATTTTTGGTTTGGGGGGCTAAGTCTTACCAAACTAAATTTTGTCTCAAATTTTATCTATTAAAAATCATCTTTTAGTAAATTTTGGGATGGGGGGCCTAAGTCTTACAAAACTAAAGTTTGTCTCAAATTTTATCTATTAAAAATCATATTTTGCAAAATTTAATATTTCGATTTAATTACATTGTGTGAAGTGTAGCTGGTTCAAGAATCACATGCATGTGGCTTGAGTTTGAGGATTACTTGAGGAAGACTTTGGGTTTCTGTAGAAGTCTCACCTTATATCTCTTTAACTTACTGGTTTTTCTTTGATTTTATCTTATTGTTATTTGAATAAAGTTTGGATAGCTGACCATTGATGAATTTAATTAATGTTATTGCTTAAGTGAAAATTTTAATTTTTCTTAAATCTAAATCTTTACTATGAACTGGACAGATTTTCAATACTTTTGTTTCTGTGACAAAGTTTATCTTTGCTTTATTATTTTGTTTCTATCCGTTGAAAAGATTGTGGTTGAAACGAAAATATATATCAGGAAGTGACATATCAACCACAATCTTTTCAACAGACAGAAACAAAATAGAAAATCAAAGATAAACTTTGTCACAAAAACAAAAGTATTAGATATCTATCCACTTAATCCAAATTTCTTATTTCTCTTTTTCTCACTTAATTCAGATTGTTTGCAAATCAATCTAAATTTTTATATATTGCTATTTTTTGAGTCCCTATGATTATCTGCTTCAATTTTTATTTACTTACAAATTTTTTGGCCTCAAATGTCCATCCCAAATTGCTAATTTTTCAATCTAGAAAGCCTCTAAAATTTATGACATTAGAAGAGATGAATTAATAGAAAATTATAACATTAAACCCAAAAATAAAAAAGAACCTCATCGCACGCGCAAAAACTCATGTGATGAAGCTAGTGGTAATATGATGATGTAGGATGTCCTTATTAGAGGCTATAAATCAAAGAATTTGTTATAGAATTTAATATATATATATATTATATATATATTCCACAAATAAAAACTTGACACATGGTCATCTATTTAATTAATTGCTAATTTTCTACCTTTCTTAACTCAGTTATCTAAATTAAATGAAAAAAAAAAAAAAAAAACACAACAGTCAACACGTCGCCGCCACCACCAACACCACCACCATCTTTTATTGGCACCACTTGTTAGCAGCAACAGGTCACCAAAGAAACAAAATAATGAAATCCTTCAGAAGAAATCCTTACTAGCAATAGTCTTTTGTCTCCTGTTTCTTCTTTATGCGTTCTTTCCAAAGTCTTTATTCACTCTTAACCAATACGTTGACAAGTTGTACGCCATCCCCTACCGACGGGAAAAAATTGGAGCATAAAATTACCATGATGGGTATCCACCGCCTCTTTATCTTCTTCAAATCTCTTAACAAGTTTTAATTATAGATGATATCTGCCAATAATAACAAATATCAATACCCAATAATGGCAGTAGTGAATGGTTGTGTCTAGCGGCAATTGAACGCATCCGCGATTGCTAGTGGAGCTAGCAATGGTTGGTGGGGTGGTAGTGGGGATGTGGCGCCAATGAAAGATGGCGGTGGTGCCCGTGCCTAGTGGTGGAGATGTATTGACTGTTGTGTTTTAATTTTTAAGCTTTTATTTAATTAATGTAACTAAATTAAGAAATGCATTGATTCTCAAAAAAAAAAAATTAAGAAATGCATAAAATTAGCAAGTAATTAAATAGATGGCCATGTGTCAAGTTTTTATTTGTGGAATATAGAATAGGATAGAAGATTTGCACTCTGAATACATGCCCTACATAGCGCTTTCAAATATGACATTTTATTACAAGGGTTTTTACAAACTGACAAGACAATCCATGTGACATCAACACATTAGCAACTAATAAATAAACAGATTGACATGTCAAGTGAGGAATCAATTTATTTATCTTATTTTGAGAAAAAAAAATCCCATAATGTAGGCTACCTACAATGGCAATGATGAGAAACATCAACTCAGCCGCTTGCGCTGCCTTAGTGCCTTCAATCAAAACCCCATTGAACTTCTTCACTAAGCCATTTTTCATCATCAACAAATTGGGATCTTATCTTATCTGCCCACTCAAACCCAGCCAAATGCTCATCTTCAAGCTGTCAGTCACCACAAATCGTTTTTGTCCATAACTTCAACCCAAAGACACAGTTTCCCCATTATCATAGTCCTCTAAAATTATTGAGAAATGCTATGTATACAACATTTTCACAACAAATTTTAAGTGATAAGTTATTATTAACTGTTACTAGTGAGAAAAAAGTAATTTTAGTGATAGGTTCAAATTAGAACGAAACAACTTACCACCTAAAAAAAATGTTGTAAACGTAATGCTTTTCAAAATTAACACACCTATATCTAAAACCAACCTACCTCTAAACATTCATTCATCAACAAATTCAGCTCTATCTCTAATTCATGTTTGTGTGAATAAATTCACTTCCTATATATATATATATATATATAATTCAATAATTATGACCCTAACGTCTCTATTAGAAAAATCGAGAAGTATAAGTTAAGTTATAGGGCTCTTGGCAACATTATTATATATTTTAAGCTCTTGTGAATTGATTTTGGTGTTGTCAAGAACTTTGTAACTTAACTAATTGGCATCTCTTGATGTTTCTAAATGAAACATCTAGGATTCAAATCCCCACTCCAACTATCGAATTTATATAGAAATTGATTTTGGTGTTTGTCCAATGATTGTGGCAAAATTTAGAAACAAACCACTTAAATTTCTATGCAAACTTTGCACTCAATCCACTTGTTAGAGCAACCGCATCAGTTTTTCTAAAAGATTCCGTCTATTTTACAACAAAAAAAACCTACTTTTTCTAATTTACACCATCACTTTTACAAAACGCCCACATCAGTCCATCTATTATACACTATATTTTATATAAATAATATTTTTATATATTTTTTTTAATATTATTTTATCTCTGCCGTTTCCTCTCTTTTTTTCTTCCTCTTCTTTCTTCTTCTTTCTCTCACGGTCAGATCAACACTCCATCACAAGCACCACATCCATCAAAACCCACAAGCACCACCAAACTCTGTCGACCCACAAGCATCTATCTACATCGCCAGCATCGATCCACATCACTAATCCGCATGCAACGACGACGATGGCGACGGTGATGAAATCGCCTCTCCAATCCACAAATCCACGATCACCGATCAATGATCTACAAGCAATGATCCACAATCATAGCACCACAAGCACCGTTCTAGTCGACCCACAGCCATAAGTTCACAAAAATGCTCTGTCTCTGTTGGTGTGTCCATGTGTAAGTGTGTTTGATTTTTGATTGATTTTGTGGTGTGACCGTATGTGGGTATGTTTAATTTTTGGTTGATTTTGTGGTGTGTCCGTGTTATGGTGGTGGTGTTTAGCGGTGCTGACTTGCGGTGATGTGGGTGGTGGTGCTAGGTCTATGTGGTTAGCGGTGGGGGTTATCAGTTGCAAAGATTATGAGTTGAAGAGAGAGAGTCAGGGGAAGAGAGAATGAGAGGGAAGAGAAAAAATATTAAAATAATGTATAAAAAAGCTACAATAACCATACATATATGCACGGTTACTGTAATAATTATGTATATTTGCACATTTTTGCAAGGACTGATGTGAAATTTTTTTGATTAAAATTGCAAAATTAAGCACTTTTTGTATTTTGCATCCGCTGATGTAGTTGCTCTTAAAATGTCTAATGTAAAGCTGATGTTATCATTAATATTTACTCTTATGGTACCTATATTGATTTAAGTACGAAAAGCTGAAGTGCCCCGAATTTGAATTATTTAAAAAGAAAGAATTTTTTGATTTGATTAATTGTAATGTTGCCTTCTCAACTCCTCAAGAATATGTCGATTTGATTGATTGTGATGTTGCTTTCTCAACTCCTTACACCGCCGCTAGTTTAGAGAATTGAAAGATGTCAGATGAGGCAAAGAAGGTGAATGTCAAGGGACCGGTGATGTGGTGAGAAAATGGTTTTCATCAAACCGGGGCTGATCATTTTTTATATACCTTTAATACAAGGATAGTTTTATTTTCTATTTTCTTTTTTTCTTTCTTTCTTCTTCTTTTTTTTTTTTTTTTTTTTTTTTTGTTATTTGCTATTTTTTTATTTATTAATCAATAGCAAATTTTAATAGATAAAACTCAAACTATGACGTGTCCAGTCGCAATAGTAACACTATGCATTACTCTTTTTGTATGTGTTCTAAAATTATCACATCAATTTGCAAGGTCCAAGGTCTATGTGATAATATGTAATAAAAAATTTAGTATTATAAGTATATAACTACACTTTTTAGTAACCTATCATGCAAATCCAGCATAGCGTCTTACGTAACCATTAGACACCATACAATAACCCCTTTCCACAAAACCAAAAAGAAAAGAAAAATGATTCACTCAAAACATATAGAATATGTAAAAACCAGGAAAATATTTGAAAGAACTAAGCCCAAGCTAATCCAAATTTCTTGTTTTCTACCGCATGCTTGAATGGAGCACTGGGCATGAACAACTAGAGCATTTTTCTAATAAATTTGCACTACAACAATTGATTGAAATCATAAATAGGGCACATCACAATCACGGGATTTTCATGAAACCACATTTTTATCAGGCCTCAGGAAATTTTTCTGCTACTTAAAAGGATGGCTACAAATACCCTGAAAATATTATCCTTGTGCAAAAACTAATACCATTATTTGCTCTAAGGGGTGTTATAACACAACCTTTTCCCATTCTCCATCACAGACTCTAGCATCCAGTTTTAAAGAGTCAAGAATGGTCCTCACAAACTCGGAGCATCAGTAGCTCTAGCAAA
The DNA here is from genome assembly GCA_028535165.1 of Quercus tomentella. Lineage (NCBI taxonomy): Eukaryota > Viridiplantae > Streptophyta > Magnoliopsida > Fagales > Fagaceae > Quercus > Quercus tomentella. Next base: position 6,701,737 of record JAPQVY010000144.1, read on the forward strand.
GGATAAGAATATAGGTTTGGCCTAAGCTCAACTTTGGAGAACTTCACAAAGCTCTTTTGAGCCAAAAATTTCATATGAGGAATGCATGATGTATTCTGGAAATCCAAGAACACCATTGCAGGAGTATTTTAAGATTATCCACTGTGCCAGAAAGCTATGGACCTAATTTGTGAAAACATGCAGTGTGACACTAGACGTACAGGCCAATATCAAGAATTCAAAATTAATACCTTTTAAGGTAACAGTGGCCCACAGGCTTTGGGATATAGGATTTGGAGCATGAGGGAATTGACTACAGCCTCTGGAGCACAGCAGAAACAAGTTTTCCTAGCATCTCCTGCCTACTATAAAGTTATAAACAGGCAATGGAATACTCAACATATAACCACCACCACCACCACCCCCCCCCCTCCAAAAAAAAAATAAAGGCAATATAGTATTTTGCTGCCAAAAAATGTCCTTTTTTTTTCTTCTTATTTTCTTTGAAAAGAAAAAAAAAAGGTTTTAAAAGAGAAATCTGGGACATTATTTGAGTAAAATGTGGAACTGAAAAACTACACCACATGCTTTTAACTTTTGACAACCTACTTCAAAGATCACCTCGCTTGCTATAAATATACTTTGAAACACAGATTAAGACCAAAAGGCAGGACAATCAGAAGTTTACACCATCTCCAACTACGGATAAAGATAATAGTATTTAGTCAAACGTATATCGAAACAGTCCGAAGTAATTAAACGCAAAAATAGTTCACAGCATTCTAAACGAAAAGCACACTCCAAATCTCTAGCAACGGCACCGGAATTAACGAAAACCACACGGTTCAAGTCGTTCCTAACGAAAGCGCTTGTAAATCACGAAACCGCAACGTTGTTGTATCACTCCTCATTATCATAACCTCCCCAAATCGAGCGAATCCTACAGAGAAGCGCCGTTCAATGATTTTAGCGTGATTCATTGTTTTATAATGAAGTTTTCTTAGTCAGCACCTAAAGGTCATGAATAATAAAGAGTCCAGCGGGTGGAAGATAACGTTAATCACCTGCAAAACTGCTTATTTCAACGCTTGCCACGATGCCCGCCACCTGACCTTGCACCAGGATAGCGAGCAAATTGCAACCTTAAATTGACTGAGTCACGGTCATGCTCGTCAAATTTATAACCTGCAAAATCGATTGACTATTTTACGCTGAACATCTAGCCACGTTTTGAACGGTTAAGTAGGGCATCAGCAGACATGATATTAGTCGTGTGCATCATTACCTCAACTGAAATACATAACAAACCCAAAATAAACCTGACAAACAGTTAATCACTTTCCATAACACCCTGTGGATCCACCACTCATTTCCTGATCGTCAAAAGGGCACCACATTAGGACTCCCCATAACGGTGAAACAAATTCTACCATCTTTACAAGGTTTTAGGCTCACTCATCAGGCTTCCAATCTCTTGCTTACATGCAAAATAAAATTGGAGGGATATTTTGCCCCAATCGAATCTGCTTTAGTTAGTTGGAGGTTTCAATTTTTCTTGAACAGATGAGGAAAAGGTGAGCCTAAATCTGAGGTATTTATCGCATCATCATTTTAACCAATAATCATGGTTGGCCAGCCATGTGATTAGATCCACCTCCTCAAGCAGTCTAGGTAGCATATTTGGCCAGTTGAGCTTACGTTTCATAAAGTCAACTGAACCAACTAGGTTTTTTTTTTTCTTCTTTAATAGAAAAATTGTTGAATATTGTACAATCCAACAGAACTGGGTTTTGAACTGTACAATCCAACAATTTTCCTTTAAAAGAAGAAAAAGAAAAAACCTGGTTGGTTTAGTTTATATACATAAGTCCGATAAAAAGTGGCAGAAAAATCATATCATTCTTTTAGAGGAACAGAACTTCCAAGCCCTCCAAAGTGAGTTCCTCACCTTCATTTTTTTTCATAAGTAGAAAATTTTATTTGAAAGAAGGGCTAGTTCAAATACACACTCTGTGCATTGACCCACTCCATAGTAATTACAATCTAAGATTCAAAAGATCTAAAAACTCTAGATACAGAGATGTGGTAATACTGCTCGAGATGAGTTTCTCACCTTCTTTTGAAATAACTAATCCGTCAAACTAATTATTAGCAAAGTTTTTGAGATATTTTTTTAAATTTTGTGAACCTCTAGAAGCTTAGAGTTTCAAATTGCAAAAAAAAAATCCCATTTATATTATTTTCCTATTAAATTTGTACGTAATTGTTGCAATTGAAGAGGAAGCCTTTTGCTTACATTATAACAACATAATGTTAGATTTGGCAAACTAAATTTCTTTTTCTTTTTTTTTTCACATTCAACTTATTCCAAGATTTTGACATTTTAATTTCAGCAGACATGCACACAAATAAATGAAACAGGTTGATACATACTAAAATATAAAGGATTCCCAGCTACAAACATTTGTATGACATTTTTTACCTCTATCATAAACTAATTGATGCATACACAACAAATTTCATATAACATGCATATAAGCATACTTTCTTTCTTTTTTTCCCTATAGAAATGGAGAAATAGAGATATATGTTAATCACCTAAAAACACAATATTTAAATAAGTCTCATTTAAAAACATGCATATGCACATTGGACAAGTACAGAGACATACAGAAGCACACTAATCAAAGGTTTAATTATTGTATGCATAAAAGTGAATCTGTGAAAAACTGTTGATAGAGTTAAAGACATTCAGAAAGGCATGGTGACCCTAGAATTTGATTCCCAGGGTAGCTTTTTCGCTTATGGGTAGGGATGGACTCTTAGTGCCAGCCCACCCCACCTTTTCCTTTAACACCATGCCAAATCATAAGATTAGATGCAACAAATCTATAGTTCTATATGCCCCCCACCCCCTCCAACCCTCACCATTAGTCAGAATAGCACACGATATTCAGTTTGAACTTTTGGTACACCTTATGGTGTAACTAGCTATTCACCTCTGTGTGTGTGTGTGTGCGTGTGTTTTTTGGTGGGGTGGGGGGGGAACCTTTTTTTTGTTGAAAATATTTCTAGGAAAACATGTTATTTCTCCACTAATGGCACAACAAAAGGACAGCAGCTATAAGCAATAAAACAGATGACTTAGATACAAGATCCTAAAATTCACAAAAATCAAAGGGTAAAATATGCTCACCTTGCAATGCATCCATGGCAGTGGCTGCATGGGCTGGACTTACGAAGTCAACAAAACAAAGTACCAGTGGCTCTCCCCCAGGCTGGACAGATTAATCATCAGTGAATCCATCAACGCATGAAATATCAACATGCACTTACAAAAAGATAACTTACATGTCGCGATTCCTTGCTCACAAGTCTTACTTCTTTGTAGCCAACAAAAGGGCGAAAGATATCTGAGAAACCAAGTGAAGGAACAAGACTAGGAAGGGAAAAGTGCAAGCAACGGTGAAGTGAAGATAAAAGAAAAGGAGCAAACAATGCCTGTTAATGTAAGCCAACATAAGGATACGAGCCACTTCCCGTCGTGTACAGTTTGGAGGTAAGCCCTCCACAAATAGTGTACTGGAAGCATCAGGAGGAAGGGGAACCTCAGACCTTCCACTTCCATATCCCAAGGTTCTATCTTTCACAGTTGAACCTGGGTCCACACTCCCAAGACCCACAATACGTGGATCATCAACAGCACGACCTGACATTCCTCCACTCATGGCTCTAGCAGACTGCCCCCCACCATAAGATGAAACTTGCTGAAATGCATTGTAAGAACAGATCTTAATATAAAATTAAATTAAGAGTGAAAAATGTGTCTCAAGATACTAAACACTAGAAATAACTATATACCGCACTGCGAAGGTAACGGTCATAGGATGCTCCAATGGAGTCAGTATCCCTCATTCCACGAAGTGTACCTCTATCATCATCACGAGGAAAATAACTGGGCAGGTCATGACCACTGTGGACATCTTCACAATCAAGAACATACTTTCAGTCAATGAGCCCAAGTTTAAAGAAGCGACATATTAAGACACATGATTCTAAATGCAGAAGAACAGCACCACTTCATGCACAAAGTAAAACTGCCAGAGATAAAGCTACTGATTAAGAAATAACAGTAAATATAAAATAAAATTAAAAAAAAAATTAATAAGAAAAAATAATAGTAAATATAGTGAATAACATAATGAAAAATAGTCAATCTCCAAAGAAATCTTATTGCAACAATTACTTAAAACTTCATCTACCACATCACTCATAATTGGGTCACTGCAACTGCTGAGGGTCATTCAACATCACCAATTACACACAACATACCAGAAATGTTAAATCGCCAACAATAGAAAGCACCCTATCAACAACTTTTGATACATCAAAAATTGGGGTGGGGTGATTTGAACCCTGGATGTTTCCATTGGAAACACCAGGGGTGCCAACTGAGCCACAAGGCTCTCTGCAAGCATCCTATCAACAGCTATCAAATTGATAATAGAAGAGTTCAATTACCAGATGTTTATTAATGCAGCCATGGAAAAACCAAACACATGTTAGTTTCTATTTGATTTCCAATTCTAGAAATTATGGAGATTCATTTCTAGGGATCAAGTGAAAGATCTGATTGAGACAAGTTTTAAATTATTGTAAAGGTACTGCCCCAAGTAAACAAAAATCCCATAGTTTCCCATAGCTTTTACCACCAAATAAACCATTAAAATAAACTATAAGAAACTTAATTTTGCTGCTGCCAGAAAGATTCATACAATCTCTTATTTTTGACAAACATCCCCTCCCTAACAAAATTTATCCTATCTTTTTCAAACCATAATCATCCCCATACCTAAATCCCTTTGTCTACAATCCCAAAACAAAAACCTACAGTGTTTTCAAACCCTAAGCCCCATGTATAAGCAATTGTAGGCAGCTTCTGTCTGTCCAAGCTCACCTATCTCTACATAGGGTAAGTAATTCTCAAAAAAATTCCTATATGTAGTCACCAAGGTTATGCTAAATCTCCTATTTCCTGTAAAGAAAGGCATCTAATGTAACAAGAGAGACATGCACACCCTCATACACAACCAGTGATCACCAGTACTACTATGTTTATCTAATATGCACCAATCCTTTTTTTTTTTCTGGAGAAAACCGACAAACACAATCCTTAACTTGGTTAACAGCAAACATGTCAAAATCTAAAGGCCTGGAGACAAGTTAAAATCTATGTATAAGAAATGGGATTTTTAACCAGATTTAGAATAGATCCATCATCCATCCTTCACAGTTATGGACTTAGATAATTTCTAAAGTTTGAACATCACAAAGTATTTTTTTTTAGCAGTAAATGAACATCACAAAGTCATGCACTTTCATAATTACTCTGAAATAAACTCCCATTCCAAATCTAAATTTATTGTCTTTGCCATCAAATTCATAAGTCCAATTATTTCACTTTACAAAATACTATTATTTAAATGGCACCAAAGTCTCTAACTTTGTTAAGTTTGATAAGATATTATCAATTTAACCCCCATCTTTTATTAACAAAACATATTGTTGAAAGTCCAACCAATATCATAGGACCATGGACTATTTTGGCATGGTACAGATCAAGCACTAAAAGCACACCTTACCATGGAGCACACAACAATAACAGAAATTCCTTTAGGTCTATCTACATTCAGATGTGAAAGGAATAAAAAGAAAACTAGCAGTCATCAGAAAGTTGTGAGTAGCCAACATCAAATTTTAGGAGTAAAAAAGAAAGACCACTAATTTCATTGAAGTCAGGAAGTTGAAGTAACATCTGATAAGCGGGTCAAGCAAATGTATATGAAAATGATCAATTCTTTTATACGTATCAAGTGTATGTTCTAATCGATATCATTTAAACACAGCCAGCTGACTGTGATTGAATTTGGTCAAATTATAAATATGTGAGCTATGTTGCAATTTATGATTCAACATCCTTCACGAGGAAGAGATATATCTCCTCATATAGATAAGCATATTATTCTCTTAAGCCTTGAAAATTATATTTCTTACCCTAAACTGAAATAAATAGTACTTATGATTCATTCAATATCATTCAAATTCATAGAACATAGCTCTCAAACTGTTATTTTACACAAAGCAACCTTCAAACAAACATACCTACAGGCATGTAAGAGGACAAAAAAAAAAATGTAAACTTTCCTATAATCCAAGCAACAATCTTTAAGAAAGACCATGCAACTACTAATTTCAGATATCAAACAGCTGAGACAACAACACTTTAAACAAACTGGACCTCAAAGAAATCCATTTCACCATTAAACCTAAAACAAAAACAAATCAAAATTCTTATCACAACCCAGGAAAAAAAACATAGCCCTAGGTATTCTTCAGCTAAAAGGGTCCCTTTTTTTTAACACAAATCAAACATTCGAAAAAAAATTGCCCAAATTTCTGTTTTTCCTCGTCTTTTATTTAATTTTCTTCGGCTTTCTCAGCGACCAAACAGGGTAGAAAGCAATAATTCTCAAAACCCTAATTTGAATCAAATAGGAAAAAAAGAATACAAGAGGAGACAAAAAAAGTAAGTAAATCGTAGAAATTAAGGTTGTTTTTTGTTTTGTTTTTTACCGTAATCGGAGCGAGAACGTTTTCCGACCATCTGAGGCATCGCCTGCGACTGCGCCTGCCGTGCCTCGCCGTACCTCCAATAACCGTCCGCCATGTTTTAGAGAGAGAAAAGCCCTTAGAGAGAGAGAGAGAGAGAGAGGGATGAAAATTAGGGGATACGTGTATGAAGTGTTTTTTGCACAGACACGATTTAGATTCTCTCTCTTTTGAGGACGAGAAAGCGGCGAAGTACAAAGAACGCAACGAAAATTACTAGATTTTGTTTCTTATGTTGTTTTTTTACTCTTTTTTTTTTTGTTTTTTTACATTTTCGAGAAAAATCTTAGCGATATTTTGTACACAAATCTAAGTGTCGAGTTGTTGTTATTAATTGTTATTAATAGACAAAAATATAATTTAAGTAATGAGTTTCAATTATAATATTTATTATGAAAATGTTGTAATAATATAATGGGATATGAATCTGGCTTTTAAATTAGAATAATAGTATTATCATCTTATAGTTTGCTTGTGTTTTTAATTTTTTAGAGAATGAAAAAATTGTATTGAAAAGATGTTACTTTTGAGCTTTTAGCTTTATAAGATTTCATAGATATTCCTTCAAAAAACCATTTTTAATGAAAAATGATTTATTTTATGTTGTTTTGTGCAAGTTAGGTGAAAAAGGTTTATACTACTTGCTTGCACTGAAAATTTGCATAAATGGTGGTGGTTGTGACGGAGAAAAATGGCGGTAGTAATGGTAGATTCAATGACAAGTCATTAATAACGGTAGCAAACAAGAGTGGTAATTGGTGATCGGTGTTTACAATGGCCAACGATTGGTGCTAGGTGGGTGACTAGGTGACATAACTAAGTAGCGGGCAAAACGGGTGACAGATAATGGTTGGAGGTTAGTGGCAAAAATGATCGAGAATCGATAGAAACAAGCAACGATGTGGCCATAAACAACGAGGGGGAAGTGTTGTCAATGATATAAAGGAGTTAAAAGGAACAAGGGTTGTAGGGATGAAGCCAATGTTTTTTCTCAAAGTGGCTCAATTTCATTATATTTATTCTATATCTTAATTTTATTCATTTAATATCCCTTTAGTTTGGTGCTATTGAGATAAAAGATTGTCGTTTCTAATCTATTTGTTTCTATTTCTACATACATGGGAAGTTTAAAAAGAAGATCGTGACAATTATAAATCTTTTAACTAGATAATTTAATATTCTAATGCACGAAAATAATTGATTCAGTTGTTGTAGTTAGACTCTATTATGAATTTCTGACCCGCACCCATTTTAATGTAATTTTTTATTGACTCAAAAAATAGTTTTAGGTGACTAGCATTTTCGTTCACACTAACCATCACAAACCATTTTGCGCCCAAATAAATACATCTTTTAGGTATTCTTTTTTGCCTACGATTTGGCTCAATTTTCACATCTTTTTTTTTCTTTGGTACCATATTCAGTAAAATAGGAAATAGACTTTTGACTAAAGTATTGTGTTAATTAATAAAAATGAAGAATTAATTGTTGTTATGGCAAGCTTTACTATGTTTGAAATAGTTATTGAAGTTGATGCTAAACTTGTTTATGATGGATCACCAATAGAAAATGCTGGATTAGCAGGTATTAAGGGCTTAATCCCTACACTAAGCCATATGAACTATAATATGATATCCTAAAAACGAAAGTTACAATGATCTATGTAATAATTTTAAGTCCTCTGGATTATTCATGGTGCTCCTTTCTTAGAATCAAGCCTCTTATTGGTTGTGATTGTTATTTTCACTTCCTTATTCCCTGTGTTCCTTCCTCATCAAGCTTAAATGACACGTGTTGAGTCAATAGCAAGTGTTTGTACCTTCCATTAACTATTTCAAAGTTTACAATTTCGGTGTAAAATAAAATACTGTCATTAGAGAAAAGTATGGGGGGAGCACATGCTTCCAAAAGAAATCACATTTTTCAACAAAAATTATAAGACTTTTCAATGGAAACTTTTTGCCGTTGGAAATGTTTCAATACTGGACAAACCAACCGAGGGCACCATGAATTGTGAAAACTACTATTCCTTCTACTATCTATACAAAGAAAAACAGGTTAAATTACAATTTACACACTTATGGTTTAGTTGAAATTTAAGCTGTCTACCTATGATTTAAAATTTGATACTTTACTAACCTAAAGTTTGATTGAAATTTAAGTTATCTACCTGTGGTTTGAAATCTCATGATATAAGTGTTCTACTAGATTCTTTTTTATCTTATTTGATCTTGTATTTTTATATTTTTAGTGTTTTAAGAGGAAAGAGACATAAAAGTAGAGCAAAATTACATATTTAGTGTGTGTTTGGCAAAAAATATTTTTGTCAACTTATTTTACTATTCAGTTTATTTTTGCTACTATTCATGGGCCCTACTGCACTTTTTGGTACTATTTATGAGTCTCACTGTACTACAGCTAATTTTTACCTTTATCTACAGTACTTTAAGTAAAAAGTTTTCAGTTTCAACAAAATAAACGGATCTCAAACAGACCCTTCGTGTCCGTTTGGCATGATTAATTTTGCCAACTTATTTTACTATTCAGTTTATTTTTGGTATTATTTATGGGTCCCACTATACTATTTCAGTTAACTTTTACCTTTATCTACAATACTTTCAGCAAAAAGTTTTCAGTTTTAGCAAAATAAGCGGATTCCAAACGAACCCTTAGTGCCCGTTTGTATCCACGTCCAGCGTCCAGCGTCTGCGTTTTCGGCCCTTTTTTTTTTTTTTTTTTTTAATGATCAGCGCCTGTGTCACTATTCATTGTCCATGAACAGTGATTCTAGGCTTATGAACAGTAAAAATTTGGGTGAACAGTAATTTCTCACACATTTAAAAATTATTTTGCTACAGTATTTTCAGTTTTCAGTTTTCAGTTTTCAGTTTCAGCAAAAATAAGTTGTATCCAAACAGACCCTTAGTATGCATTTGGCTCAAGATTAAAAAACCAGCTTATTTTACTATTCAACTTGTTTTTGCTACTATTCATGGTCCCATTGCACTTTTTGATACTATTCATAGGTCTCACTGTACTATTTCAGCTAACTTTTATTTTTACCTACAATACTTTCAGTAAAAGGTTTTCAGTTTTAGTAAAATAAGCGAATCCCAAATAGATCCTTAGCCCGTTTTTAACCGATATGGGTTACATAAATCTAACTTAACTAACCTCAAGTGGATAAAGTATCAAATTTCAAATCTCAAACAGGCAACTTAAATTATTTCAGCCGAACAACATTTGCCAAAAATATATATATTAGTAATAGGGGCTAAAGCATAATTTTTTGGGGTGCAAGTTTCATTACAGTGGATTGATATAAAGCGGTTTTGTGGAGTATTTTCTTCTCTATTATTTTCTAATTCCTCCTCAATCCTCACCTAACTTTAACCTTTATCTACAATATTTTTAGCAAAAAAATTTCAATTTTAGCAAAATAAGCAGATTCCAAATGAATACTTAGTGTGCATTTGGCTCAAGATTAAAAAGCCAGCTTATTTTACTATTTAACTTATTTTTACTACTATTCATGACCCCATTGCACTTTTTGATACTATTCATGAATCTTACTGTACTATTTTAGCTAACTTTTATCTTTATCTACAATACTTTTAGTAAAAAGTTTTCAATTTTAGTAAAATTAGCGAATCTCAAATAGACCCTTTGCCTGTTTTTAACCGAGATGGATTACAAAAATCTAACTTAACTAACCTCAAGTGGATAAAATATCAAATTTCAAATCACAAATAGACAACTAAAATTATTTCAGCCGAAGCACATTTGCCAAAAATATATATATTAGTAACAGCGGCTAAAGCAGTAGTTTTTGGGGTGCAAATTTCATTGCAGTGGATTGATATAAAGCGGTTTTGTGCAGTGTTTTCTTCTCTACTATTTTCTAATTCCTCCTCACTCCTCACCTAACTTTGTCTCTATCAACCTCATTTGTCTTTTCCCATACGAAACTGACTAATTGGTAACACTTTTATCTTCTTTTGGATATTTTATCCGACAGCAATTGGAAAATTGGGCCCTCTAAGAGCATTCTTATCAAGCATTTTAAAAAATTTAGGCTTTAATGCTCTTTTCGTTCCTATATTTTAGAGTCATTTCTATTTTGGTCCCTATATTTCTATTTTACCACTTTTAGTCCCTAATCCAATTAACGCTTGTTATTTTAGTCCTTTCCGTCACTCAACTAACAGAAAAAGCTGACGTGGCAAACGGCACATTAAAATAATAATTAAAAAATCTATTTTGACATTAAAAATGCCACATCAGCATCTAAATTAATTTTAATTAAATAAAAAAATAAAAAATAAAAAATTATAGATCTAAGAACATAAGAACTTGTTCTTCAATGTTCTTCTTAAATCAAGAAATAAACCCAACAATGACATCAAACCCAAAATCAAAGAGCAAATCCAGAGTCAAAGAGCATGAACATCAAACCAATCGAAAAAAAAAAAAAAAAAAAAAAAAAAAAAAAAAAAAAAAACATGAACATCACCAAATCAAAAAGCATCAACAAGAGGAAACACAGGAAAACCCACACGAAACAACACTCAAACCAAACTATCCAAAGAATAGAAACCCAGCAAAACACCCAACTCATCCACTCCCAAACCAAACCATAATCAAAGAAATTTCAAATACCACAACAAGTTAATAACTTAAAAAACAAAAAGAAATTTCAAAATGCGAAATCCCAACCAACGAACCCGGTCGAACCCAGCACCCACCAACAAGCTCCGAGATTCCTATTGAAAAAGCTACGCCGCTCCGGCCAAATTTTGGTATCAAGAAGACCAATAATGACATCAGAGTCGTAATCGGAATCAGGCCAGAGACCACGCTGGTTCTTGAGTCCGAGAAACTGAGGAGACCGAGTGGTGTGAAGCTCGCAACGGCGGGCCTCGAACACGGCGAGGACTAAGGGGTTTTCTCCGATCGTATCGGCTTTGCTTTGCGTGAGAGAGCCGGAGAAGCCATCTCTTTCTCTAAACCCAGATCCAATCGAACCCAGTCAAACCCACCAACGATCACCAATCAAAGCCTAAGAGAAAGGCCAGATCCCAGCAAACCCAATCGAACCCAACACCCATCATCTCGATCCCAATGAGATGGCTTCCGATCCCGATGAGATGGCTTCCGATCCCGATGAGATGGCTTCCGATCCTAATGAGATGGTTGCGGTGTATAGCACGCTCACGGGATTTGATGATTTTGCTGGCTTATGGCTTAGGGATTTGATGATTTTGCTGGGATTGAAAATGAGGACTGAATTTCCTTTTTGAGCTTATTTTCTTTTTTGAGCTGAATTTTTTGGGTTTCTATGTGTGTTTGTTTCTCAAGAAAATTTTTGGGGATGAACCCAAGAACATGAACATGTTCTTCCAAAAAAAATAATGAAAGAAATAAATTTTTTAAATTTAATTATCTTATTTTATTTTAAAAGAATTTAAAAAAAATGAAAAAAATATTTTATTATTATTATTTTATGCTGACTTGGCATTTATTAAATAATAAATAATTTTTTTTTTTATTTTTTTATTTGTCACGTCAGCATTTACTGTGTCAACAGTGCACTCCGTTTGCCATGTCAGCTTTTTCTGTTAGTTGAGTGACGAAAATGACTAAAATAACAAGCGTTAATTGGATTAGGGACTAAAAGTAGTAAAATAGAAATGTAGGGACTAAAATAGAAATGACCCCAAAATGTAGGGACGAAAAGAGCATTTACGCCAAAAATTTAGCATTTTCCCTCTCAAAACCCAATTTTATAACATATAACACACCACTTTACAATCTTCCTTACATCAAAACTTCTAATTTTTTTAACACTTCATTTAAATATTCTTTCTTTATTGTTTTTTATTCTTTTTTTAATTCTTCCTCTCTCTTTCTCTGTCTCTCTCTCCTCTGTGTCTCTCTTTCACAACCCAGCACCACCGGCCACCATATCCACCCACCCATATCACAACCACCACATCCACCCACTATCGCCGCAACCACAAACAACAACAGGAAAAAAAAAAAAAAAAAAAAAAAAAAACCTCCACATCCAAAGCCACAAAATCAAAGAATCATCCAAATCAGAGAATCACAAAACCACCCCGATCAACCCACACCCATCCCTGAACCACCCCGAACAACCCACACCCAGCACCCAAAACCACCCCGATCAACCCACAAACCCAACCACCGAAATCAAGAACCCACCAAAATCAATCAAAACCACTGAAATTAAAACTCACCGACATCAAAATTGCAAAACCCACTCACCGAACCACCGCAGAAACCCACCACGAACCACCGTAGAGACCCACAATCCACGAAAAACCACCGCAGCCCAACCACACCTAGCATCGCATCTCGACCACACCCAAGACCCACGAACTCGAGATGCAGAGAGAAAGGGAAACAGAGAGGCGAAGAGAAAATGAAAGTAAGAGTAAGAAGGATTGGACGTAGAGCACGAGATCGGCGGCGGCATGTGGGTATGGAGATAGCGTAGAGATCGGAGGGTAATCGAATGGTGGAGGAATCGTATTCGGATCGAACAGTGGGGATGGAGATAACGGCGATGATGATGACGAGGAGAGAGCATGTGGGTTTGGAGAATAACGGCGGCGGCATGTTTTGGCGAGCTATGAAGGGCTTGCCTGAGAGAGAGACACCAGAAGGAGAAAGGGATGGAGAGCACGAGAGAGAGTGACAGAGGAGAAGTGAGAGAGGAGAGAGAAGAGACTTGGAAAGAGACAAACACGGAAGAGAGAGAGAAAGAAATTAATAAAAAATTATAGCATAGTGCTACAGTGCGGTCTCATTTTTGAGACCGCACTGTAGCAGCATTGCAAAATTTTTAAGATATACAATCTTTGATGGAGCACGTTTTTGGGTTATAATTTATAAATGTTAAAAAAGAGCATCTTTTAAGAGCATCCACAACCGGAATTCTCATCCCATCCTATTTTACCATCTCAAAAAGTCACTTTATCAATTATACAATACGATTTTACAATACTCCCAACATCCCAATTTTTATTTTCCTATTCTACTCATTAAAATAATATTTTCACACAATAAAATAATATATCCCTAAACCCAAATAAAAACAAAAACCCAAACCCAAATCACAACCACCTGCTGCTACTAGAACATTCCAAACTGTTGCTTGAAACCCCGGCCACACGCTCCGGCAACCACGGCAACCCATAAAATCAAAATCAAAATCAAACTAAACCATAGCAACCCCCAACTCCACCACGATGAACCCACAAAAAAAAAAAAATCAAACCAATTCCTTTAAGCACCGATCACAGCAAAAAAAAAAAAAAAAAAAAAAAAAACCCCAATCCAGAACTCAGAGAAGACGATCCAAGTCCCAAATAAAAACAAAAACCCAAAACCCAAGACCCAAATCACAACCACCTGCTACTAGAACATACCCAAACTGTTACTTGAAACCCCAGCCACAAACTCCGGCAACCACGGCAACTCACAAAATCAAAATCAAAATCAAACCAAACCACGGCAACCCCCAACTCCACCACCATGAACCCACCCAAAAAAAAAAAAAAAAAAAAAATCAAACCAATTCCTTTAAGCACCGATCACAGCAAAAAAAAAAAAAAAAAAAAAAAAAACCCATTCCAGAACTCAGAGAAGACGATCCACCACGATCCACCACGATCCACGGAGGAGACGATCACGGAGAAGACGATCCACGACAACCCACCACGATCCACGGAGAAGACAAGAAGTTGGCGTTGGCAGCGATGGCGAGAGAGAGAGGGGATGAGAGAGAAGAGAGGGGCTTGGTCAGGTGGCTTGCGGTGGCCTTGACGGTGGCTTGCGGTGGGGCCTGTGACAGTGAGTCCGGCCATGGTGGTTTGGTGATGGCGTCCATGTCCACCATGGTTTTGGGTCTGAAGAGTAGAGAACAAACCAGAGAGAAGAAGACAAGAGAGAGAGAGGGAAATGAAAGAATGAGAATGGAAGAGAGAGAAGAATCAGATAATATAATAATAATTTATAATTATACAATGTTGCTACAGTACCATCTTACAAATAAGATGGTACTGTAGCAGTATTGTAAAATTTTTTACAATTGACATATTTTGCAAGTCCGGCTGGAGCAACATTGGAAGGTTGAAATGCTAAAATATCACAACATATGCCATATAGCATTTGGGCTGCGGATGCTCTAACATATACAATGCTTGATAAGAATGCTCTAATCTTTCACACCCATCTTATATATTACACGGTTTCAGTCCCACCCCCACATTGTAGTTTCTTTACTTTCTTATCTCTGAGGCCAGAATTCTGGACCTTCTTTCAAGTTTCAAGTACGAGTGATTAATTAACACAAATTTTCTAAGCTTTTCATGCATGTGTTGGAAAAGTTTCTTCTAGTTTTGTTCTCTTTTTTATGGTTTGGTTTTTAATATGTTGTTCCTTTGGTATTTCAGCTAGATATCAATGGCGGACTTTTCTTCTGGTCGTCCCTTTTACAACTGCAGGAACTGTCAAAATCCTATCGCCCTTCGCAGTGACCTTCTTTCTAAGGATTATCGAGTAAATTACTACTCATTCTTTACTCTGTGACATGTTTTGTCTTTTTTATATGTTTCTATTTGTCATCATTTCATGTGAAGTGATCTTTACAACATCCTTATGTTCGCTAATTATTGTTATACACTCTTAAGTTACGTGCTATGTGTTCTTTAAACACAGTATGTAACTATTACTACTCATGTTAGACTATACTTGATTGTCATGTTGGATTACCCTATAAATCTGGTTTGGCTTCTGCAATTTATTCGGTTTATATGGTTGAGGTACAATCCTTACAGGTCTCAAACACATTGAGCTTTTCCAATGAGCTGACTAGGATCCAAGTCAACTAATTTAAACACGTGTCACTCTATTATTGGGTGAGAGTACCACATTTTTCGTATTTTCGTCTAACTAATTTTTTTTAAGCCAAATAAACCAATAAAGATGAAGTAAAGAAAAAAAAAATTATTATTATAGTCCTGTGTGTTTCATTTGTCCAACACTTTTTTATTACTTCCTGTAGTGAAAATTGGGCCAGCAATGTATATCTCCATTTCTGTGCCATAAACATTAGTTTTGGACCTTTTGGAATAATCAATAAGTTTTAAATCCTAAAATAACACACTGCAAAGGGCTATTGGGGTTCTGAGTTCTTACTCTTCCCATTGTTATTAGTAAAATATAGTTACTAAACTTTTCCTATTAATTTTTGGCTCAAACTTAATTTAAAAAATTAGTCTTTGGACCTTTAAATCCTTTATATGTATGGATCAACATGAAAATTTGGTAAAGGATTGGTAAGATTTCAAGATCCAACATTTATTATTAAAATCCCCGTGATAGAGTTTGAACAAAAGGCCAAATTTATAAAGTTAACTGTGGAAAATACTTGACAAAAGGGACATTGAGAAAAGTCAATAGACGGTGCATATCCGTCCAAACTACAATAATTTTGTCTAGGGATAAACATTAAATCAAATAATAATTGTTTGACAAATATCTCTCTCTCAATTGGAATTTCTCTTTCTTATGAAAGGAGAAAGAAACAATGGATCATGGGCATGGGAATTGAAATCTTGATTGGATCTTAAAATCCTAATTAAATTTGAAACTCAAAAGAAGTTGGATCCCAGCTAAATTATTAAAATCATAATGTTACCTTCATAATTTTAATATTTTAGCTGGGATCCAACTTCTTTTGAGTTTCAAATTTAATTAGGATTTTAAGATCCAATCAAGATTTCAATTCCCATGCCCATGATCCATTGTTTCTTTCTCCTTTCATAAGAAAGAGAAATTCCAATTGAGAGAGAGATATTTGTCAAACAATTATTATTTGATTTAATGTTTATCCCTAGACAAAATTATTGTAGTTTGGACGGATATGCACCGTCTATTGACTTTTCTCAATGTCCCTTTTGTCAAGTATTTTCCACAGTTAACTTTATAAATTTGGCCTTTTGTTCAAACTCTATCACGGGGACGGACTCAAACTTCCATTTTGGGATTTCCATCAACCAGTCAACAATTATCCATCAAGTTTGCTTCCACCAATTGATATTGTAATTTGAGTCCTTTTCTTTTCATCTCCTCAGCTTTAGACTTTGCTATTCCTCTGGTAAGCTTTCATTTCGATGGCAGAACTCAGTGATCAGCCTTTGTTCAGTTGTAGAAATTGTCAAAATCCTCTTGCACTGCGCAGTGACCTGCTTTCTAAAAATTTTTGGGTAAGTATATGATGTTATCTTTAACTTTTCTAGTCTCAAATCTGCCACATAGTTTAGTTTAAGAATAACATACTAACTGGAAGCAGTGAATAGCTGATAGCCATACTGGTCTAGCTTTCTCCTACAAAAGAATCCAGTGTTCTTTTGTCTCAAACTATTATTTTTAATACTGCATAACTTATTGCAAAATGTAAGAGACTACAAAAGAAGGGAGGACTATTATCTGAAATTCTGAATTGACTGAAGATGCAAGGATAAAATATTCATTTAAAGAGTTTTCTCATTGATCAAATAGTTTAGTAGCTAGATTTATTTGGACTACTTATCCAGAACTGTGCTCTTCTCTAGATATGAATCTGTACAAAAATTGGCTTAGAAACTGCATGTTATTGTGCAAACCTTTATTTTATTCAAGCTGACTTTTTGGATCTGAATTAGATGCTAAATTTTTGGTTATATTTCTTCATAAGTCATATACATATGTGTGTGTTTGTGTGATTATGTGCCATAATAATATGCTTGCCCAACTTTATTTCTGTTACTTTATTCAGGGAAAATCTGGGCCAGCATTTCTGTTTTCTCATGCAATGAACATCATTGTGGGGCAAAAAGAGGACAGGCAACTAATAACTGGTCTATACACTATTGCTGACATCTATTGCTGCAACTGTGGTGAGGTACTAGGCTGGAAATATTTACGATCTTATGATGTCAGACACAAAAGCAAGGAAGGGAAGTTCATAATCGAGAGAGCAAAGATCAGCAAGGAATATTAAGAATCCACTGTTATGAGCCAAATAACTGTGTACTATGCTTAGCACCAAAACAATGGATAATAATTCCACTATAAGGAAGGTCCTTGTTTCACACGTCCCAGATTGAATACAAGCACATAGGCTTCACATGTTCATTGATCTGTTACTATTATATGCTGTATTTGAGCCTAGGAAGCTGTGTTGGATGTATATTAATTTCATTGTTATTATAATTAGGGTATTGGTGTTCATAAGGAAATCTTGTGGCTAAAATCAATGATAAGAATCCTAGTCTCTTAACAGGATGGCTATATATGATACTAAAAGGATTTCTGGACTACCTAGGATGATAAGGTGAAAGAGAATTTAATTTCCTAGCCGGAATCTTGTTTTAAAATCTTGGAAAATGAAATCCTCATCCAAATTTATGCAGTGTGGTTCATTTTCTCTAAGGAATAAACTAAACTTTTGTGTAGGGGAACTGGGGCTTGAAATAGAACATTGCTTCAAGTCAGAACAGTCCAAGAATGTGCCTTTACTCCCAATATTAGTAACATACTTCAAATGAGAAGCTTTAAACAAGGATCTTATGGTCCTCTATTATTATTTTTGTTGATTAGCATTTCCCTCTTATCTTCTAAGTTCATTTTTTCTTTTTTGGGATAAATAAACTCTTTATTCAAAGCAGGGAAAACCTGCAGAACAGGAACAAAAACACTAGCACCAAACTGTTAACAGAAACAAAACAAGCAGCTCCAAACCTCCAGCTGCTAACAAAACAGTGGACATTCATACCACAGGAACAACCAGCCAAGACAAGCAATATCAACTGCTAACTACCACAGTCAACTCCATTTATAGGAATATGAGAGCCTATACAACACAAAACAAACTAGCTATCAAAACCAGATTAAGGGATCCTCCACAGGCTACAAAGAACTTGATTCTGGATACTATTCTTTATCATGGATTTTGATGCTATTCTTCCTCTCACATCTGACATAACAGCAGTTCTATAACTTTCTATTTCACTTCTAGCCTTCCAATTATGGACTCTTCCACTTCCATCCTTCCATGTGTGATGGCCTGCAGATTGCTGGTAATGATCTTTCAACTAAAGGAAATATGTAGAATGCATTTCAAGATGCGAGTAATGCGACAAGTTCTAAGATAGAATATAGCTACAAAGGTATGGCAAATTGCATTATGAACTATAATTTTACTTTTTTTATTGGTTAACATTTTTCCAATATTGGACTGATTTGGTGTCTGCATCCAACTGCACAAGATTCACCCATTTTTACAAAGACTAGGAGAGGCCATTGGTAGACAGCGTTACCCTCAATTTTGGAGAACAGATGTAGTGCCTGACTAGTCTGCATCTTTAATGAACATACAGATAATTTAAGAGTATGTTTTAAAAAATTCTATCCACTGTAGTAGTTCCACATGTTGATTGCAAGTTTGTGCCGGGTATGATTTTAACTTTATTGTTTGATGTCATGACTCATGATCCTTATGAAGCTAAAAGATGGAGACCCAAATGATGCAGACTAAAAATGGATCTTCAGGCCTTGATAAGAATACGCCTTGAAAATATTCTGATAGTTTACTTGGTTGATCTATTCCTGAAAGCAATAAAAAAGTGTAAGAGTGCTTGAGCTTTTAGTTGTCTTTTTAACTTGATGACATTAGGATGTGCAGATAGTTGTGACAAATTATGATGACCTCAAAAGGGCGTGATTAGGTTATTGGAATCAGCTCATTTTGTGTCCTCTAGAATTTTTCAATATGTAAGTGTCAAGTCAATACAGCCATTGCATCGAAAATTCTAATGTTTACTCAGCAACTCAAAAGGAATTTCTCTTCTGCTTTTGCCCATATGGCCTATTCTATATGTCTAGAAAGTCAATACGCCTGTAGTTTTTCTTATAATAGAGAAAAACAAGAATTATTTGCCGGTTTATTCCAAACCTCTTTTCCCTTTGTAAAATGTAAGTTTTAACTCCCAATATTGTAGATACTACTAATTTTAATATATAAACTTTATAAACTAAAGTGTCAACATTAATATATAAACAAATTATATAATTAAGAAATTAATTTGTTATATTATTAATATGACACCAATAAGATTCATTATCATATCAATTTATAATTATTTTCATAGTAAAATTTGTACAACTTTCTTTGACATTTTTCATATATAATTAAAAAAAATGTTATTAAGACAAGCTTTATTAGATTAATATGTACTCCTTAGGTTGGTAAAGGACTAAATTATAAATTACATTCTATAACTTTACTTATTCTCAATTTAATCATTTTAATTTTTTTTTTCATTTTAATCTTTAACTTTAATATGTTCTTAATTTATATGTTTAATTCCAACCGATCTCACCATTAGTTTTAGTACTATTTTAACTTTCCAAAATGGCATCTTTTTTGGACTTGCAGTTGTAGATTGCACAAGAAGACTCTACTAAAAAACAATGGCAGTTAAAAGGATTAACATAAAAATAAAAAATAAGGATACAGCTTCTTTTCAATGCTTTTTTGCATTGAATATGCCATGTTGTGTCCGAATCATGTTGTGTACTGTGCAAAAAAAGCACACAAATTTCACCCAAAAAATAAAACTTAAAACTTAAAACTTAATAGAACAAAACTTTAAAACATATTTTTTTTGAAAGATATAAATTTATAATTTTTATTCCTAGGAAAATTTACTCGGAAAAAAATAGGAACATGCACGTGTGAAGGGCAGGTAAGCTCGCGCGTGAGCCTTGTCGCCTAACAAAGTCCTCAGTAGAATTAAAGAATCATCTCTCTCTTTCTCTCTCTCTCTCTTTCTCTGAAGTCCACAGAATCAAGGTCTAATTCTAGAGAGCTGCCACCGTGAATCTGAGTCAGACTGGTCAGGTTAGCACAGAAAATAGAAACAAAAATAGAAAATTTATCTTTCATATCTATCTAATTTCTAATCATTTTATTTTGTATTGTATTGATTAACTTGTTATAAATTAAGAGCAAGAATTCTAAATTTCATTCTCTAAGCAAAGAATAATAAACACTTCCTTTAATTAATACCTGATTTTACAGCTCAGGTTCTTATCTATTTTACATTATCATACTCATTCATTTCTTTAATGGGTTTTCCTTTGTCCCTTCTCTTTCCATCAATTTTATCTTAAAGACTTCAACTTTTCAATCGGTGCTATTTAAAAAAAACCAACTTTTTTATATAATCCAATAATTTAATTTGTATTTTTTTTTTCATGTTCTCGTTGTTTATTCTTTAATACTAAATCTGTCACTGTCAGACCTTAATATCTTATATGGAATCTTTACTCAACCTTGTAAAATCCAACTTTGGTTTAGTCTTACACGCTAACAACCCCCTTCTGTGTTCTTATCTTTCTCAGACTTTTGGGTCATCATCATTTCATCATTTGAGCTTTTTGTAGGTAAATAAGTATTCTTTTTTTCCCTTTTTTTGCATACATATTGGTCTCACAGAATTGTAGTCTAAATTGGGTTTCATCCACCTAAGCTTTTTTGTGTTCTTGACTCTTTTTGGGTTTCTGGGTTGGCAGGCATATTGGTCTTCGGAGCTGAAAAAATTGTTGGTTAATGGCTGAATTGATAGGGCCACGATTGTACAGCTGTTGTAATTGTCGGAACCATGTTTCACTTCATGATGATATAATTTCCAAGGCTTTTCAGGTGAGTATGCTTGAAAAACCTTATTCCAATGTTTTCTTTTTGGTTCTAATATTATTCTTGGTTTTAAAATGAGTGTAGAAGATTGTTCTTGAAATTTATGAGGAACCCATGAATGGAAAACTCAAAATTTGCATATATCAACTCTTGATTTACCAAAAAAGGGAAAAATAAATATAAGAACTCTTGGATTATGGAACAAATCATAAAGGAAAGAAAGGGTCTATATTGAATTTAGACCCCAACAAAAAGAGCAAAGAGAGAGAATTGAACTCAGAACTTCTTTTCCTTTTTTGGGTAAATTGGTTTAATTGACACTATGATAGTTTTTCAGCTTTACTACAAAGCACACTCTAGTCTCTGGAAATAGGAGCAGCTCAGTACTTCACCAACCAAAACAAGAACAACTGGAACACTGCAATTTTAACCATGTTTATAATAAACTATAGCACAACAAAGTAGCCATATACCCAAAAATTCCTAGGGGTAACAATTATCACCCTGTAAGAGCCTTCCTTTGTAATGCCATTATGCCAATCCCCTTCATACTAACTCTGATGTGGGCAAGGCTTGTGTCTTGTTTCACACAACCAGATCAAGCCTTCTGTCTAGTGCTCCTAGTTCCCTCCAATAGCATGTTACTCTTATCATTTCATAAAAATGAATTCTAGATTTTTTTTGGCTGATTTATGTTTGGTGTTATCAGTGCCATTTTCATATCTTGTATCAAAACTCCAATCAATGTTTCTATTTTTGTTCTTGATTGTTTGTGTTAATGTTGACTATGGTAATAAGTTTTGGGCTTATTTTTGGTCCAACATTATTTTCCATAATTTTGTTATTAGGGAAGAAATGGCCGAGCTTTTTTGTTCTCCCATGCAATGAACATCGTGATAGGGCCAAAAGAAGATAGGCATCTCATGACTGGTCTCCACACTGTAGCTGATATCTATTGTGCTGATTGCCATGAGGTGTTGGGTTGGAAGTATGAAAGAGCTTATGAGGCAACACAGAAGTACAAGGAAGGAAAGTTCATATTGGAGAAATCGAAGATTGTTAAGGAGAACTGGTAGCATTTTGTTAGGGGGTCCTCATCCCATTCCTTCCAGCACTGATGTTTACTTTCTAGTGGTACATGAAGTTCATCTTGTACAGGAAGCTCTCACCCATTTGCAAATGTCATTGTTTCTCATTGTTCATTCGTGCGATGTACTTATCTCTGGAATTTGTAATTTGAGTATTCAAATTCTGTGTTAATAAAATCACGGTATTGTTCAAGTGTGCAGTTTTTTTTTTCTGATATGGATTTTTAGATATAAAACTCTAGCCGGTTCTGTTTAGTTGTTTAAAAGGCCAAAGAGAAGAAAATTTGGTGTCTTACAAAGTGTTTGGGGTTAATGTTAGTACTTAAAAAGTCAGTCTATTCAAGTAAGCAAAGTAATGCAGTAACTCACATTGATTTGGAAGGCTTGTAACAGCAAAAAAAATTAGATCTGACAATGTGCTATGGTTGAAAGCATGTTCTAGTGGAGCTGCTTTTCAGGTTTTATTTCTATGGTATCTCTTTTCAGCTAAATGTTTGGTAATGTGAACAGAATATGCAACTTTGCTTGCATATATACCCTAACTGCAGATACTATCTGCACGCAAAGCATGCTTGACACGTCTTTCTTTCCATCACCAGGGCCATTTCCATGTTTACCTGATTCTGTAAGTTTATTATGTTTTTGTAAAATTACAAGGTCATTCACATGATTGGTTTCTGTTCAGTCGCTTTATACAATTTGAAAGTGACACCATTACTTTCTGATATAAGCATGGTTGTTTTCCTATCTACCTTTTGTTTTCCTATCTACCTTTTTGTTCTTTGGCATAAATCTTAATGGTTACTTATTTGCAGGTTTGAGTATGAGAATCAGTGTCTCTATAATTGAAGGTAAAACAGCTTACCAATCACCTCTTCTAAACCCTCATCCTCATGCACCCTAAAGAATTTTATCATTCTTAATGAAATGAAATTGAAACGGCATACCAATCACCTCCTGATCAATTAATATTTAGTGGATATCCAAAAATATAACCATGGTAACAAGGAAATAAACCTATTTTCACAAAGAGCAATGGTTATTACACAGTGTACACACATGCTTTTTAAAAAAACTAAAATCTTGACTTGAAATCAGTTAAAAACAAAGCGTGTGTGGACATTGGGTGTGTGTGTAAAATCATTTCCCTTTTCACAAATAAAGAAACAGCATGTTTGAAATATGATATACAAATTTATTACTATTTCTTGTGTGTTTTTTCAACTTCACACTTCAATTATTCCATTGAAACTGGCATACAGCTTGCTCTGTGCATCAATGGATAAAGAGCTTGAAACTTTAATAAATGAAGGAGCTTAATAACTCTAAGTAATGTTACACCTACTCAATAACTTATTATAGAATTTATATTTTGAAAATTTCACCGTTGAATTACATGTTTTATATGTTTTTAACATTCTTGCCAATTTTCATGTCAATTGGATGTTATTTACTATTCGATCAATAAACTCATCTTTTATGCATTATTTTAAACTACAAAAATTTAAATTTAAATAATTGATTGATGACATGGCTATTAATCTTTGATCACCATGAAAATTTGCAAGTATGGAGAATATATAAAGATAATGTAATCTAACGATGGATTTGTCAAAATTCACATCCAATTAAAAAATTTTGAGTACTGTAACATTGCTTAGAGTTACACTAGGTGTAACTTAAACCCAACTCTATATATATATAGACACATACATTTATGAACCACCAAAAAAAAAAAAAAACTCCTTTAATTTGAAAATTTGACATGAACAAATAGCAATCAAGTCCAGTAAATAAGAATGATGAGTATATTTTTAACTTAATCATGCAATTTTCTTCTTCTTCTTTTTAAATTATTTATAAAAAAAATAAAACTGAAAAGTTAGGAGAACAAGCTGCAAGAAAAGGTCAGAGAACAAGTTGCATGAGTTGTTTATTCTTCATTTGGCTGGTAAGAAAAGAAGCACCTAGAAAGGGCAGGGAAGAAAAGAAAATAAATTAACAATCTGACTCTAAAGATTCTCTACCACAACCACAACCACAACCATCTCAAAAACAAAATTTAGAAAATAATAAATAAATAACTCATACAAACACACACACAGTGGGTTATTTTCCTTGGTCCGTACTGAAATTATTGACTTGTAATGATTTTTTTTCTTTTTTAAGTAAAGATTAGTACTGAATTTAAAACCCTGTAGGCATGTACTAGGAAGAATTATGCTGGTCCACAATCATTTTCTAATGTCAATAATGGACCCCTTCCTTGATATGCCTCCTATCTTTTTTATTGCAGGAATCTCCTCCTAAATGGCGATTGAGGTCCTCCAAGTCCTTGGGGAATTCTTTTTTTTAATGACTATATTTATATATTTATTCAATTTTTTGTTAAACCAAATAAATTATTTATTCACAAGCTTGATTAATTTGTTCATTTTTCATATATAATAAAACCACGATTAATTTTTTTTTGGACCCATTTACAATTCTATGCTAATAATTAATAATTAAATTATAGTTGAATAATTCAAGTTAATTAAATAAAATGATTTTTGTTCATAATAATTATATTCATCAATCTTATATTATTAAAAATTATATATACTTCTTATTATAAATTTGACTATCTATATATTCTTTAAAAAAAAAAAAATTGACTATCTATATTATTAATAAACTAAAAATAATAATTTTAAACTTTTTTCTAAGGGAAAAAAACAATAATTTGATACCTTATTGTGTAATCATATCTATAGATAATATCCAAACAAATTAAGTCATAATCCTCTTAAAATATATGTCAAGTGATAATTATCTTATTGTGTAATAATTATATATATATATATATATATATATAATAAGACCAAGATGCTAGTCAATTTTTTGTATAAGTAAAGATTTTTTTTTTTTTTTAGATGAGTAAAGATTGAATCATAAATCTCTTATTCAACTATCATAAATTTTACTAGTTGAGTTAACTGAAACCTATGGCTAGTGCTATATCTGATTGGGGTGAAAAGGCAAAAGATGGAACAAGGGGATAAAAATTATGTGTTATTCATTATTTGGTTAAGGAGAGAAAATGGAGCGAAAGGAAAATGGGTGGGTGATTTTTCCCCCAAAATGGAAGAAATTATTAAGTCTGTTGGGAGGACTACTGAAGTGGTCCTCCTAAATCCCAACCAATAAAATAATGTCACTTATGCAAATGTATGAGTCAGATTCTTAATCAACATAACAATTAAATTCTTTCTCAAAAAAAAAAAAAAAAAAACACAACAATTAAAAATATAAAACCACTAGGTGATGTCACATTTGCATAAATGACCATGTTTTATTATTATTATTTTTTTTTAGAAAGTTTCAACCTATGACATCCACTTTTGATAAAAGTTATTTATCATCAGATCAAGACACCAATCAGTTTTTGATGTAAACAATGATTGAACTTCAAATTTTTTATTCAACCATAAGTGACTTTACCAATTGAGGTTACTAGAACCCACCAATATTTCATTAGTTAGAAATAGAATGACTAGAATGACCACTTCAGTAATCCTGTCAATGAACCTAATAATTTCTCTTCAAGAGAAAAAAGAGGGAAAAAGTGGATGCGAGGATAAAAAGACATTACTGTAAATATAAGGGTATGGCTTCAGTCTAGTGCCTCCAGTGCACTGAACCCGTTACGATCATGACACGTGTCCCAAAATAGACACATATCATGATCGCAACAAGTCCAATGTCACAGGACACTAGACAGAAGCCATACCCTAAATATAATAAGGATATAACAATAATTTAATTTTTATCATTATATTTTTCCATCCCTACTAGGCTTCTACTAAACACTTATAAATGGTAAAGAATAAAAATAAAAATTTTCATCCTCCAACTTTTTTTTTTTTTTGGTTAAGTCCAACTTTTCTATCTTCTAAACACTTTCCATTATCTCAAACAAACGCAACCTAAAACATCAAACTCATCACTTTATATTTGTAGTTTTCAACAGCGAAAGAATACGCTGTCGTTTTAACTCGTTAAAACACAAAAAGCTACGTTTCAACAAACCACAACAGGAAAGATAACCATTTTCCACAGAAACAAACAGCAGCGAAAGCGAGAGAGAGAGAGAGAGAGAGAGAGAGAGAGAAATGTACCTGAAGAAGGCGCTGTGGGCGGAGGGACTATCAGCTCCGAGACCATCGCCGGAATCAGAATCACAACAACAACAGCAGCAACCGCCGCCGGAGACGGCGGTACAAGAGCTAGTCAACTCGCTGAACCGGAAGCGGCTCTACCGCGAAGTCACTCTCGCTCTCAAAACCGGCCTCCGCGACGCCCGCGCCGAGTTCTCCTTCCTCCGCCTCCGCGGCCTCCGCAACCTCCTCAAGTTCCTCCGATCCGTCGCCGAGTCCGACGCCACCGTCCACCTCTTCTGCCAGACTCAGTCCCTCCCCGAACTCCAAGGTTATAACAACGACGTCGTCTTCCTCTTCTTCTTCTTCAATTTCAGCTTTAACTAACTAATTAACTAACTTCTTTTTTCTGTTACAAAAAAAAAAAAACCAGTGGTTAGCGCCGTGTTTGAGCACTCGTTGAAAGAAAGGGAACAAGAGGAAGTGGAGAGTATAGATCACATATGTGAAGGCGTAGAGGCTTTGAAGATTACGAGTCCCTCTACTGATGCTGAGGTGGCACTCGCGCTTCGAGTTTTGGAAGGTTGTTGTTTGCTTCATAGAGAGAGCACTGCTTTGGCCAATCAACATAACGCTATTCAGGTCTCTATCCTTCTATATATTCATCTTAATTATTCATGATTTGTTTCATTCCCAGTTTTTAATTAATACCCATTAAATGTTAAATTTAAAAAAAAAAAAAAAAATTTGAATGCTTTATAGTGAAATTCAAGATTTGGATTTGGGGTATCTCCACTTTTACAACATTTTTACAAACGGATGATTTGGCAAATTCTTACTGGTTCACCGGTAACACCACCCACCAGATCAGCCGTTTATAAAAAAGTTTGCGGCTTTAGCATGTTCCGTTGGTATGATGTAGCTAAGTTACTGTTCAATGTTAAACCAGTGTGACAATGTTACTGTCATTATCACTGTCATGTGTAAGTGTAACTCTGTTACTTGTAGAGGTTATATGTTAAGTTTCTTGTGTCTGTAAACTTTATCTTTGACTATTGAGCACTCTTTTCTTCAACGTATTGTCTTGGGGAAACCCTGCATTCCTCTTGCGCCTTTCTGTTTAACCAATGAAATTTGTATTGATTGCCCAATGACCTATAGCTCATTCTTCTTCCTATAATGATGGGATGGTTGGTGAGATCGTGGTTTCAAGACCCACTAATGCATATGTAACTTAAAAAAGAAAGGTCGTGCTTAATGCACAGAGCTCCCACTTCTGCAAGATTTGGGAGAGGTCATGATAGGCAGCCGTACCCCCAATTTTATTTGGAGAGGCAGATTCCTGTACAAGTAACTTACCAATTTAAAAAAATATATATATATGGTCATAACAGTCAATTTTTTTTTTTTGGTTCTGTTCTTGGCTGTTGATTATTTGCCAATGGTGATGGGAGTTAGAGTTTGCAGTATATAAATGTGTGAATTCTTTTATTCTTTTCTAATTTTTTTGATAATTGTCAGAATTCTTAATGCCAAACTTAGATCTAATTTTCTATTATGCAGGTGTTAATGAACATATTATCAACTCGTGGAGTACTTGAGCAAGGTGCATGCTTAGATGCTTTAGTCTCAATAATGTTGGACTCATCAGCCAATCAAATGGTATTTCACTATTTTGACTCTTATTTTACTGTTCATTTGTTATGGATTAGAATTTTTGTTTTGGCCAAATAATGATATGTCTTCTTGTAGCTGGCTTCTGATGATAATTAATTGTACCTTCTTTTGATGGTTTTGTTTCAGTTGATCAAAGTTTAATCCTTATTTTGTTGTTTCTTCTACCTATTGCTGTATGGCCTTAATATTTGTTCAAGTATGCTCAAGAGAGAAGATGAGTTTCAAGAGTGAGGCTCATAATATTTAGTAAATCAAGGTCACCTTACCAGCCATACAATGGCCTTAATATTTGTTCAACATGTGTTGTGTACTTTGTTCCTTATTTTCTAGGAATTTGAGGCATGTAATGGTATCGAGGAAGTTGCAGAGCTCATAAGAGACAAACAAGTGGATGAAAATCTCAGGTAATTTCTTTTGTCCTGCTTCACTTTAATGCTTGTAAACACCTATACTATGCAATGTGATGGTTCCTCTCTGATGGCAAAATCAAATCACTTTTACTTTCAATATAAACCATGTTCTATATTTCTAATTTGAAACATAGGGTAACAACTTATTAGCTGGCCCTGCTGGTTTGGAATATTCTATGCAAAAATTTCAAATAAGTATGTTAAATTTTCTTTACTTCAACTTGAAGTTTTCTCTAATGCTAGCTTCCATGCCCCCTTTTTCTTTTATCTTCTCACAGTGTTTGGGTGAATGTATCTTCCTTATCCTGTTTTTTCACCTTAAAAGAGTGGTCAATAATTTTAATCTTTGGAATTGGCACTTTTGTAACCATTTTTTGTTCTGGTTTCCTTTTCAAATGATTGTGTTTTTATACAGTTAAATTTGTAGTCTTGTAAGCAAGTTGAGAAGAGACCAATTTATAGAGACCAACTGTGTCTCTAATTGAATGTTAGGGAGACAGAGAATTGTCTTGAGAATGCAAAATGAATTTGACAGTAGAGCTGTCAGGGAGACGTAGAATTGGGCAACATGGGATGTTTGCCCAAAACAAGTTCCAACTATTTGCAAATTTCTTTGGAATTACATGGGATGTTTGCCCAAAACAAGTTCCACCTATTTGCAAATTTCTTTGGAATTACACTAGCGTAACCTTGGAAGTCCTGTACAGACAGTCACCACATGATTGTATGCTTGCAGCATTTGCTGCCTTTTCCTAGACTACCCTTTTTTCTTTTTGTTGCGAGGTTAAGCCATTTCAACTTGACTCTTCGCCTAAACATAGTATTGAATCTAAAAAATAAATTGTTGTCTTTATTCCTTTGTCCATACCTTGGTTCATTTGATTAGGTAAGCTGTGTTGGAGGGAACTCTCATCATTAAGACCCTTGAATGTGCCTATTATTGACATGTGGGTAGTAGTTGATATACAGCTCATTAATTCTTCACTATCTCTCTCTTTTTTCACCCCCCTTGTCTGTGTATTTCTTACCAATTCAATACGTAGTGATAAGAAATATCTTTTTCCTGTGATTAGGTTGAAATGTGGTGAGTTCTTGTTGCTACTCATAGGGCATGTAAATGGGAGGGAAAGGCCTCCATTGGCAGCCGTACATGAAGATATAAGGCGACTTCTAGGAGAGAAATCTGCTTCCTTGATATGGGCAGCCAGTCAATTTGGCTCAACACTTGATCCCAAGGAAAGACTGACTGCTTTACATATCCAAGCTCGCAGGGTGCTTGAGTCACTGGACCTGTACTGAAATCTTAGCTTATGAATATTGCTTTAGATAATGCTGTTACTCTCAGTGGCATTTCCAACAAATAGAAAATGCACCATTATTAGCCAGTTCTCTTTTTCCTCCCAGCAACTTGTTTTATTATTGGGTTAAAGGCATCGAGGAAGAATATTTCAGAAAGTTATGTTTAGATATTCATATTTTGTATGATACAACATAGAGCACCAAATCTTATTTTATTTTGCTGCACTTAAACAGAAATTGTAAACCCTCCTTTCATGTGAATAATCAAATTATTTAAAGTAGAGTATATTTCCTCTGCTCGCTTGTGTGATTTGTCACTTGCAAGAAACACATGAATCTCATCTCTATCTTCAATCCAACTGCATCCTGGGCTCTTTTGCATTCCTCTATCACTCATAATCTGTCTTGTTTTAGCTAGGTCATCCCATCTCCCTGCATGAGCATATAAGTTTGCTAATAGAATATAGTTTGCAGTATTATGTGGTTCCAACTCTATGAGCTGTTCTGCTGCAATTTCTCCTAATGCAACATTACCGTGGACTACACATCCTCCAAGCAAAGCACTCCACATCACCAAATCAGGTTCCATGGGAATTTTCTTTAAAAGTTCATAAGCATCATTAAGCTGGCCTGCACGACTTAAGAGATCAACCATAGATGTATAGTGTTTCAATGTGGGTTCCACATTGTAATATCCCATCAGATCAAAGAATTCATGACCTGATTCAACTGATCCGGCATGGACACAGGAAGAAAGAACTGATAGGAAAGTCACATTGTCTGGTCTAAAACCATCTTCCAACATTTTACGAAACAATGCAATTCCCTCCTGCCCATGTCCATGCATGGCATATGCAGTAAGCATGGCATTGTGGGAAACCAAATTAGGTTTCTTGATCCTGTTATAAGCCAGCTTCGCATTCTTTATACTTCCACATTTTGCATACATGTCCAAAAGTGCTGCTCCAATGTGGATGTCCGAGTCATAATCCAATCTGATTGAATGTGCATGAACCTGCTTACCTCGCTCAATTGTAGCCAACCTTGCGCATGCCGGTAAAATGATTCCAACTGTGTATATATCAGGCCTCAAATTTGATTTCTGCATTTCACTGAACAATTTCATGGCTGAATCATAATGTTCATTTTCCACACAGCCGGCAATAACACCGTTCCATGTATATACATTTGGATCAAAACCATCTCCTTTCATTTTTTGAATAAGATCATGAACATGTTCTTTCTCATTACAGTATGCATAGCCTGAGATTAAGGCATTCCAAGTTGGTGTGTCCCTTTCAATTACTGCATCAAAAGCCACCTGAGCTGCCGCTAAATTGTGGCATTTACAGTACATTTCTACCAAAGCTCCACCCACGAAGGTGTTAGATTGCAGACCTCTAACAATGGCCTGAGAATGTATTTCCTTCCCTTGTCTCAAAGAAGCCATATCAGCACAAGCACTAAGAATGCTTCCTAGAGTGAAGGAATCAGGTTCAAACCCTTCCATCAGTAAATCTCGAAACATGCTCAAAGCTTCATCATACATGAAGCTATCTGCATACCCTGAAATCATCGAGTTCCATGAAATTATATCCTTCTCATTGCCAGCTAGCTTCATCTGATCAAACAGCTCCTTGGCCTTGGAGATATCGCCATTCTCACAATACCCAACAATCATTGTATTATATGACACAACATTTTTCATTGAAAACTTAGAAAATAACTTGAAAGCAGTCCCCATATCAGCACACCTCCTATACACATCAACTAATCCATTCACGACAAAAGGGTTAGACATAAACCCGTGTCTTATTATATAGCCATGAAGTTCTTTGCCAAGACTTAGCTTTTCTAGTCTAGCACAAGCAGGAAGAACACTTGCCAGGGTTCGTGCATTTGGTTCAATTCCAGCTGCTTGCATTTGGTAAAGCAGTTCAATGGCTTCTTCATCATAACCATTCTGCGAAAACCCCCCAATAACTGCACTCCAAGAAACAAGATTGGGCATCGAATCCGCCAAAGACATTCTTTCCAAGAATTCCAATGCCTCATAAACCATCCCATTGGCAGCGCAAGCCGTGACGATAGAATTCCATGAAACACGGTCCTTCTTGGGCATCGTTGCTAAAACCTTCTTGGCATCATCTAAGCTTTTACATTTGCCATACATATCTATCAGAGCATTACCCACATAAATATTTGAAGCAAACTGATACTTCACTACAATCCCATGTAACTGTCTTCCTAAGTCTACTATGCCAAGACCACTACAAATCTTAAAGACTACCGGAAACACAAAAAACTCCAAGCCAATATCTTCAAATTGTAATTCTTGATAAAGCAAAAAAGCTTCCTCAAAGAATCCGTTATCCACATACACACTGAGAATCGCATTCCAAGAATACAAGTTTCTCAGCGGCATTGTTTCAAACAACAAATATGCAAATTCCAAACACCCACATCTTCCATACATTTGAAGCAACTTGGTTTCTACAAACTCATGCCCATGAAACCCAGTTTTAAGTGAGTGGGCATGTATCTGTTTTCCTAAACTTGGGCATTTACAAGATTCGAGAATTGAAGCATATGTGTTTGAATCCACTGGTTTATCAAGCATGGAGAGGTGGGTGTGCAAGGGTTGGTGGGTTAGTTTAGGCCGCTGAAAGGAGAGGCTAGTGGTTTTGTTAGGCCCGTTGGAACCAAGTGGCTGTAGTGGTAATGGTGGTAGGTGAATGATGGGTTCCAATGATTGGGTCGGCATTTTGGCTTTGGCTGTGGCTGTGAAGTGAAAAGAGAGAGATGGTAGTGGGCAACTGAGTCTGAAGAGATAGTGATGTGCCTCTGCTTCTTACTGTTACCAGTTAAGTCTGTTTACCACATGTTTGTGGATAGACCTAGCAAACAGGTTGGGTTAATCAGGTTACATAAAACCAAATTGAATGGGGGAAAAAGACGTGAAGACTACCACTCTATTTAAAACTTGATATGATACGGCGGTTTGTACACTGAGGCTGGGTTTGGATTGCGATGAAAAGGAAAAAAATGCGTTTCGTTTTTTCTGTGGGTCTCGTGTACTATTCATGAGATCTGCAAATACGGATTTTAACAAATTTTTCTTTAAAACTGAGTCTTACGACATTATTCACACATTTAAAAATTATTTTGTTATGGTGTTTTTAGTTTTCAGCAATAAGCAGTATCCAAACAAATCCTCTAATAATAAAATCATAATCATAAAATGGATAAAATGAAAAGATAAGAAGAGTTGAAATAGAAAAAAAGTCTATTTTGACTCGATGGGATATATATCCGTTCACAATTTTATTATTACTTTTTAAAATCAATGTTTTGTACATTTGTTTGGTTGTAAAAGCGTTCCACCTAACCTAAAAAAACACATACTATTCTCTTCTTACTTTGCGGCCTAAATTTTTCAAGGTTTTGATTTGTTTCGTATTTTACTGTGTTTACATTTTGTAACATCATGTGTAAAATATAAATATATGATATTGTGGGTGGGAGTGTCATATAAAACTGTGGACATTTCTTGAAACATGTGAAATAAAAATTAGCAATTTTTAAGGAGGTAGTATTATATGTATCCGATACATGATAGACTTTCTCATTTGTAAGATTATCTCATATAGTCAAAAAAGAGAGGAAAAAATAGAACATGTACCTTGCATTCACTACTTTTAGATCATACTTTCTCCCTTGTTTTAATCTTTACACGTTTCTCTCACACTTCATTATTTAATTCTCAACTTACTAATCATCATAGCACTCAAGTTCATTGACCAACTATTTCAATATTTCCGGCCTCGATAACTTGTTCAAACAATCTGCAGTTTTAATTTTCAGGCCTCTGATGACTTCTATTTCATTGATCTGGTGATTAGTTTTCAAGCCTTTGGTGACTTGTTTAGTCACTCGGATGATTTGTATTTGAGGGCTTTTGATGACTTGTTCATGGTGCTCTGCTGTTTCAATTTTAATGCCTTGGTAACTTGGGTAGCTGTGAATCTGTGACACTGAATCAGATTCCGATGCTTTTGATGAATTTTCATTTAATCCTGCTAATCAAAATTTTAAGGTTTTGATGAATATATCTTCCTGTTTAACTTGACGAATGCACCATTCCATATATGCTGAATGCATTAGTTTGATTACAAGAAACTTAAATCGTAAATTACCTTATCTCATGTTTGTATGAACTTATTATTATCAATTTATTTTGCTTAATTGATTATCATATAAAAATACGGTTGTGCCTTTAAAAGTTGTTGAGAAATGTAGACCTCTAGGAGCATCTACATCGTTGGAGCTAAAAATTTTAATATTTAACATTTTAAAAAGCTATTTTATCTATTTTAACATACAATTTCACAACACATCCTACATCAATTCTCTTAATTTTTCCATCAGTCAGACATTATTTATTTTTTTATTTATCTTTTTTCTCTCTTCCTCTCTACTACAAAACCCAACAAAAGGCATAATATTATATATATATATATATATATATATATATATATATATATATATATATATATATATATATATATATATATATATATTATCCCCTCTTACTGCAGTGAACTGCTAGTTTTGACAGTTCACTGTAGCAAGTTGCCAAAAAAAAAAAAAAAAGGTTTTGGCACCATTGATGTTGGGCTCTTTTTGGTGTTTGAGGTGGTAAAATAGCTATATATACCACCACCAATACTATGCTTTGTGGCTAAGTTTTAACCAATTTTATGCCTAATCAATTAACGAACCAATTATGATTTGTATGTTTAGATTTGGTTAATCATGTCACAATGTCACATAAGAGAATTCACAGCAAAGTTGCTAAAAAATATAGTTTTTAGCAACTCAAAACACTACTTTATTTATTTTAACACCCGACTTTATAATACACCCAACATCAAAAGTTTTATTTTAGCATCTTCATGTAGCTTGCTTTTTTGTGTTTTGGTTGCTAAAATAAGTTTTAAGTCATTTTAACATCTTTAGCATGAGTGCTCTAACAATTTTGCCAAACAAATAAAGTGCTAAAAATAAATAACACGACATTATAGTTGCAAAGTGAAAATTGTAACGGAAACATATACACTAATAGCATTGAAGCTTTTACAATAAGATTAACCAAATTTTAATGTTACCTCTAGTAGTGACTTAGTACTAAACCCTAGGCCTACAAACACTACTCTCTCCCAACTCCTTTTAGTTATTTATAATCGGTCCTTTTATAGTCTAGCAAGTAGAGCTTAAAATTCTAGAGATTGGACGAATTAATGGGTTTGATTGAGAATTAGGATTTACAATTCTTGATCTGTTGAATAGCTATGCTATTCTAGGAATGAGTCTTGAACTTGAAATGAAATTTAAAAACTCACAAGACTTAACTTTTTGTTTATGGTTTGCCAACCTACATATTATGAACCTAACAAAAGAGAAACTTTAAAGAGTTGTACCTCAAATTTTTAAAAGAAAAAAAAAGAAGGCAAATGGTAAAGGAAGTCCATTAT
This sequence comes from Quercus tomentella, assembly GCA_028535165.1. Classification (NCBI taxonomy): domain Eukaryota; kingdom Viridiplantae; phylum Streptophyta; class Magnoliopsida; order Fagales; family Fagaceae; genus Quercus; species Quercus tomentella. The sequence goes on from JAPQVY010000144.1 coordinate 6,737,302, forward strand.
GCAAAGTGTAGATTACCCATAAGAACATGGGTCCTTGATTCCTTGAACTTTCCAAATTCCAATCCTTGTTTCAAAAGGTAACTAAGAGAAGATAAAGGATCCCATGACCTCAAAACCTAAAGAAGAAAAGAAAAAGAAAAGTAATAGTGGACTATAGTGCAGTGGGTTGGTAGCATGCTTCTAAAGCCTATTATTGCTAGATCTTTAACATATTTGGTGACAAAAAAAAAGTGTCTTTTGAATTGGTGATCGAAACTTCCCCTAAAAAAACTATGAAACTTGTTGAGCTAAAATGCAATGCATAATGCAAGGGAGCGACTTTAGAACATTGGTAGATGGATCATTAGGATAGAGCTAGTCACGTAAAGGTGGCCATGATTTCGATTTCCTCGAACAATACGGTGCTTTAAATGAATCATGCACAATTGGTCATGGCAGCTTTGAGTTTTGAACTTTTAATCACAGAAAGCCAAACTCCGAAAGTTGTTAAGGCACAAATGCTTAACCCCAATAATTCAATGTACATCTTTTTTTCCTACCAAATGATCATCATGCTACATGTATTACTTTGATTATTAGAAAGAATCTTGTCCATTGTTGATGACATAATTATAGCACGATGCTCCCTTTTATTACTTTCATTAATAAAAGTTAAAAGAGTTTCTTCTATTTTCTGTGCATTTTGGATTCAAGGGTTTTAGCACTCAAGTGCAATCGTTGAAATAGACGGATTTGGATTTGGTGCAATACCTAAGGTGCACTTGATCTCAATCCGAAATAGATGTATTCCATTTCCCGTGGCTATCATGCTGCGTCAATGAGATGCATCATTTTTGTAAGTATCATGTTGTGTCAATAAGAGACTTCATTAATTGGAGGAAAAGAAAATGTAGGAACTAGGATGTAACTTGTATTATTGATTTGCAAAATACCCATGAATTTTCCCACAGCTCAAGTATCACCAATTAAATGCAGCAATAGAACATATTTTCGAGCTCTTACTAGTGGCTTAGCTTGACATTTTTATTCTAGGTGCACTATGAGCTTGGGAATAAAAATCATGTTTTATTATGTCTACTTCACTTTATGTTCCATCAATTGCAGTGTTAGTATGTCAAATATTTTATTTTTTCTCCCTTTATAATGCCAAACTTTAATTGTAAAAAATTAGATACATGGCGTACTGTATTTGGTAGTGTAAAAGATTATTTTATTTGTTTGTGCACACATTTCTTTTATTTTTGCTCCCTTATAAAGCCAAAGTTTAGTTAAAAAAATTAAGTTAGATACATGACATATTGTAGTTTATGGAGGATAAAATGAGTACTAAGTATCAAATATAAGTTTTTATCCATTTGTGCACATACTTTCTTGTCTGCTCTATAGCAATTCTAATAACATGCTTATGATAAAGAAAGAATCGTCAACTACGTGCAGAACACACAATTTTGATCCAGTGATTATATATGACATTATTGTAGCCTGTATTTGAATTTGCTACGTTTATATTCTAGCCTGTCTAGACCTAATTAAATGGAATTTCTAGAAATTAAAAGTAAAGCTTAAATGCGATTGTGAAAGGTGACTACTAGAAAAAATTATTGTCACATGTTTTTATGATATCGGCTAAGAAGTCGTACAACATGAACATAGGTGAATTGAAAAAAAAATAGTCTGATTAGCTTCTTTAGGACCACAATTCCTACCGTTGAAATTCAAATTTAACAAAAGCTATCCCTACTTCTAGCCTTGCTTAATGGTTCGACCAAAATATATTGGATAATGATGGGATATTAATTTTGCATTGAAAATTATGTGCATGGAAATACTGAGAAATTTTACAGTTATCATGGTAAACCATGTCACTTGTTCATTATTTCACTAAAAAACTCCAATTTGGTTAATATTGCTGAGTCAGCTTATGATAAAAAATAAAATAAAAAATTGACTCGACAATTTTAAACAAATGAGAATCTTTTAGTGGAATGGTAGTCCACTATGAGGACCGTATAATTTCTCGTAAATGCTGAAGTTTTTTTTTTTTTTTTTTTTTTTTTTTTTTTTTTTTGAGAATCTCAAAAATGCTAAAGGTACTATAACTTTTACAGTATAAAACTTACAAACTAATATGACAATAAATATGATTGATGAGTTTCAATTACCTTAAAAATTTGTAGATTCTCAAAAAAAAAAAAAAAAAAAAAAATCAATTTGTTAGTTTAATATAGTAAAATTTGCAGTACCTGCCGCCTAGTACACTAGTAGTAAACTACTATTTGGACAGCACATTTTTAGACAAAGTTATTCCCCATGAACCCTAATTGTCGCCGACACGAGGGGCTGAAGTTTAGTGAAAGTCTTAAATATTTCCACCCATCTCATTGACAAAAATGAGAGAGCAAAAGAAAAAAGATTCAAAGAGAGATTAATGGAGTAGATACCTATGTTTGGCAAAGAAAAGGACCTCCATGATAAGGTGGTGCCCCCCATTGCAATCCAACCACACTTTAATAAAAACCCTAGTGCTAAACACCCTAGACAACAAATAAAGGAAATCAATGAATTGTTCTCTTGCCCTCAGTATATAATATACTATATACTATATACTATATACTATATATTATATACTACTACTACTATATATTAATAAATGGAGGGTCAATATATCTGGAGGATTTTCGGAGTGGAGGAGATTATTCCACACTCCACAGCACGCTTACCTAGGGGAATGTTTGTGGGTCCCACGCCATAGCCAAACAGTGTGAGTTACAGTCAAGCAAAATATATATATATTAAAGAAGAAGAAAAGAAAGAGAATATTTTTAGGACATGGAGAGTGATAATGATGACGATTCAGGAAAATGGAGCACAATGTGATGAATATTGAGGCTTGAACTATGAGTGACTTTAAAAGAATAAAATACATTTAGGTAAGGTTTTGGTGGTCAAAACTTTAAACTGGTTTTGAGCTAAGGTTAAAGGTTTTTTTTTTTTTTTTTTTGGGGGGGTGAAAGACTCTGACTACTATACACTGTGAATTAAGCTGATCTAGCTCTGTTTAAAAAGTGGTACGGCACTTTTATTATTAGTAATATATTTTTTTTCTTATGATTCCCACTTTTTGATGATTAAAGTGGGTATGGCATGTGCAGAAATGGTTCATGGGGTCATACCTAGTAGTTCTGGTATTTCTTTGATCAGATCCTATTTGCTTCATGAAAGTGCTTTAATGGGTTGAAGAATCTCTACGACCCAGATAGTGTTGATAAAGGACCTGACACTTCTGACCTGTTGGCAAAGCAAAAAAGAGAAAAAAGAGAGAACTTTTGCTGTAAAGGATTGACAGCCATCATTCCAACTCACCTTTAAAGTTCAAAGGAAATAGATATAATCCATAAAATAAATTATCAATAATAATCAAAGCCACAAAATCCCAGTGTTAATTTTAAATAAACAAAGATTAAGATAGTCATTTGATCATTAATTTAACTTTAGTACATGCTTCTGCAGAATATATATATAAAATATATTACTAAACTCTTGCTACCTAACAAACATGGAAGATTATTAAAATTTTGTAGCAAGATGAACAACATGATACACTGAACCCTTTGCTGTGATAGAAGAAACGTAAGGAGTACTACCGAGGACCATGATGCAAAGGCCAAAGAACTAGAAGTCAGGTTTCTTTTTCTTCTTAATGAAGCCCTAAAAAGAGATATCATCAGTCTCCCTTGGCATCTTGTTCTATCTTTACACAGCATTCCGTGACACACTTTTGAAGCCAACCTAAAATAAAGCTTCAAACATCCACATTGATCAAAGTGCAGAGAAAGCAAAAAACAGAAAGTACATAGAACTAAGAAAAATAAGGGAGAGAGAAGGAAAGGGATGCAAATACTTTAAAAGAAAGAAAGAAACCCATGTACCCTATTTGTTAGTTTTGATTAACTCAAAACAAGTCACCCACCCAAGTGGAAGAAAAACCCAAAAAAAAAAAGAGAAGAAAAAAAAGTGATTAAAAACACCAACTTCTTGTTCATCATCCATTTCTCTTTTTGGGGCTTAATTATTTACCATGATCCACCTCCTAACATTCCATTCCAATAGCCAGAAGAATCTCCTTGGCCTCTATTCTGATCAAATTCACTTGTGTTTGGGACTTGTTTCAAATCCTCAATAGGAAACAAGAGCCTTGCACCAGTCTCTTGCACCCCTTGATGAAGACTACTCCCATATCCACCTTGAAACCCCTCAAGAGAAAAATTGAGACTTGGCTTGAATTCATGCATAGGAAACCCGGTTGAATACATTGCACTGGAATCAGAAACTGACATGGGCATGAAAGAGCTCAACCCTCTTGATGTAATCCCAGTTTTGAGCAGTTCCATGGCTGAGAGTTGAGGTGAAGCAGAGGAGGTACTAGGGTTTTGATGGTGGCTTTTGCTGCTGTTGTTGTTGTTGTTGTTGTTGTCACTATAGGGTACCTCAATAAACTTAGATATGGTGTTGTAGTCCTCATGAGCTGGTGGATATGCTAGGTTAAGATCTTGGCCTTGATGGATCTTAGGGTTTTGAGAAGCAGACTGAGGGAAACTTGGTGGAGAAGTCAGATCAGGAAGCTTATTCTTTGAAGATGAAGCAGGTGATGTTGATGCTAATGGTGGTGTTGGTGGAGTTGATCTTTTGTTCTTCCTTGAACCTCCACCGACAGGAACATTTCTTAAAGACCCACCTTCAGTCCAATACCTTCTACAAGTCTTGCAAAAGTATCTTGGCTGAGAGAGACTATAGTTATTATAGTAACAAAACTTGGTGTTAGTTGAATTACACCTTGGACAGTTGAGAGCTTGATCCTTTTGAGGCCTTGTCTTCATTTGCCTTGAAGCTTCCATAGGTTTAACCACTCCAATTCCCTGATAATAAATTTCAAAAATAAAAAGGAAAGAAAGAAAGGACAGGAAAAGGCCATCAGTTTATGATCAAAACAAAAGTATTTGTCACTGAAAAAGAATTTAAAGACAAAGAAAAGAGAAAGGAAAGTATAGTAGGAAACAAACAAGACAAAGAAAACAAGCTGCTTTACACTTTGAAGATTACACCAGCAATAAAAACAAATTATAATAACTTTTTCTGAGTGCTTTATAGATGGTGGGAAAAATAAAGTGCAGTACTTTCAAGAACAACATGAAAGATCTTAAAAGAGAGCACCATAAATTCAAACTATTAGTGGGGAGCTGAGCTGAAACAACATCATCTCATGGAAAAAATGAAAAGGGTATACTTATACAAAACAAGCAATCAGAGAGTAAAATTTTTTAAAACTTAAAGCAAAATATTCTTTATTAGCTTTGAAAATCCCAAGCTAAGAACAAAATTTCATAATTTCATAGAGGAAAAAAAAAATGAAAAAGTAGTCTCTTTTACCTGTGGCCACTGAGCTGTATCCATGGATTTAAGAGGCAGAAAAAAAAGGAAGAGGAAAAGCTATGGTCTTCCAAGGGAAGAAAATCACCCACTTTTCAAGCTGTTAGTCTTAAAGCAATATGAAACACTAGAGAAATGGCATATGTGGTGGTTCCATGTGCTGGCCAACTCTATATCTGTGAGTGAGAGGGTATTGTTGTCATTTTCCCTCTTCATAATCATAGTCATATATGTTCTATTTTAAGAGTACTACTTGAGAGAATAGGTTTGAATAGGTGTGGGTGTGATCTCAGTTTTGCTCTCTAAATCTATCCATGCTATCTTAGTTTTTGAGATCATTTATCAAAGTATAAAAAAACTTGTATCTATAAAATATTGGAAACTGTTTATACTCATTTCACTAATTCTCAAAAAAAAAACAAATTTCCTAATATTTGTAAATATACTAATATTGTGTACACGCGTGCTGTACAATAATTAGCAGAAATTTTTTTTCATTTTCAGTTAGTCAATCTTATTCCTTGTGGGTGTGTTTGTGCGTGTGACTGTGGACTTTAGTGGGTTCTTTTTTCTGACCAGAGAATGAGGAACAATGATTCTTGCTATTCTCATTTTGCCTTATATATATATTTTATTAAATTTTCTGTGTTGAAAAGAGAGAGAGAGAGAGAGAGGTGTGTCTTTATATAAGTCAATTTCAAGCTGAATCACCTTGTGTAGGCATGATGTGTTTAAAATGAGAAACCAATTTCTTTCATGGGACCTATAAACTATAATGGTAAAGTAACCTACAAGTTTTTGGTTTTTGTTTGTTTTGTCCCTAAAGTTCTATCCCATTATAGCTTAATTAATTTACTTCAAAGTTCCTTCTTTTCCAACCTGCCATTTTGATAATTGATTTCCCAAATTCTTAAATTCTTTTGAACTGAAAAAAAATTGCTTAGAAAAGTCATCTTATTACCAGTTACCATGATGTAATTGGCCATCATAATAATAAACATTATTTTTATAAAAAGGACCCAATAATTGGACACGTAAAACATTCCAAGTTACTATTTTCTTGACTTTTTAACACTGGGTTTGGATGACTGATCAGCAGTACTACTACATGGGTTTAAACAGGGTTTGAAACTTAGAACTTACTTGTATTACTTGCCAATAGAGAAATAGAGAATGAAAGATGTCTTATTCCAAAATGAGAATGAATGTATGAGGCCCCACTTGCCGAGGAAAGTAGAAGTATCACGAAGACAAACAGAGAGTGAAAAGAGGGAAAGGGAGAAGGGTGGTTTTGCAATATTGTAAATTAGAAGCGACAGGAACAACAGTGTGTGGGATCCAGTTTTGAGTGCTGTGGAATGATGTTTTGGCATAGACAAAAAAATTAAACCTCGTAGGTTATGTGACAAGGACACCTCCACAGTTGAGTCATACTCTCCAATGGGGAAAGTATTGTGTTCATTTCTGATTGTCCATGTTATGGACATGTATCATAGTAATGAAATATAAATAAATATAGTTTTTAAATCATAGTAATACTCTCTTTCACTCTTCACAATGAATGAAATATATATATATATATATATAGATTCAAACTTGACTTCTTTGGGAAGACATGTCAACCATTAGGCTACAAGCCTTGTGTTTGTAAGATATGGAAAATTATTATTGTAAGGACACAATTCGTGGTGACCCCAGAATGATATTGAGTTCGCACGTTAAGGGCCCAAACAATGGAATTTGTAGAACGTGGGCTTGAAAGGCTAGACCTTGACCATCGGACTGCGGTTGGTCGTGGTTTATATGTCAATTTACACAGGGATGAACCGGGCATGTCTAGCAAGGCCTTCTTCCGGAGCAACCTGAGTGGTTCCGGTATTTAGATCTTATCCGAGGAGCTAGGTGATCTTATTATTCTCATTCTTTGGGATCTTTTTGGTCCGGAGCCCCCCCTCCCTTTTTGGTTCTCTTCCCCTTTTTATACTAGCATTTACCCTCTTTCCAGTGTCCACGTGTAAGCTCCACTTTCTGGGGTTGAGACTTGTCCCATCGGCCCATACCTATAGTGATTGGGGGTAGTTGTAAAAGCTAAAAAGCATGGTGAAGAGTATGGACCTGTCAGATGCAGAGTTCTTTATTGCAGTATTGGTAGCTTTTCATTTGCCCTGCTCCTATACCGAGATCGTCTTTTCCTTTAGGGTATTACGGGATGCCGAGGACGGAATCCTCCTCGGTTATGTCTTAAGATAATTTGGACTTTCATGTCTTTAGCAATGCTCTCCTCGGCTCGGGCCTTGGGCCCTAATGTAAAGTGGGCCAGGGCCACAAATTATTGGGCCCCACAATTATATATAAACACAATTTATGAATTAAATTTAACAAAAATTAGACTTTAGTTGAACTTCGGTCCGATCTCAAAACCTTTGAATCTCTCTTTTTTTCGATTCTTTGAACGGTCTGTATTTCAAAACTATGAGTCCAAGCTCTGCCACCACCCACAAACCCAACACCCTCCATATCCAATGATACACAACAAACCACACAAGGCTAAATTGAAGGCCACTATAATCACCCATGACTAGATTAGTACTCACTGTTGTGACCCAATGCGACTATCCACAAACACAATCTGATGAGAGTGCAAGAGATGGGGAGCAAATTTTGATTTTATGTTTAGAGGAGAGAGAAAGAGTGAATAGAAATGGAGGAAATGTCTAACATAAGCTACTATGCTTGTGTGTGTGTGTGCGCGCTGTTATATGGTATAGGAATGCAAAAATTATTTATTTGTAATTTTTTAATTCATGTAAATATGATATTATAAGTAAGATATTTCAAAAAATATATATATGTATGATTGTATTCCAATTTTACAACCAAACATATAAATAAGAATAGTTATTACATTACAACACATTATATTCCCAATAATATGGATTAACATTCCTATTGTAATTACCATTCATTATATCAAACAAACCTTAAAATAAAAATCTCACTCCAATATACACGTGATACACACACACACAAATCACAATACTTTTAACAATTTTTGAAATGGCATATTGTGATTAGTTTAAAATAAAAGTATTACTTTTAGTAGTAGGTTACATGAAAGTAATGTAATACCAATTACAACTTACCACTTTAGCAAAATAAATAAATATATATATTACTAGAAAATCCTCAAACTTTCATTATTGCAACAATTTACTCTCCAACTATCTCCCTTTTATTTAACAATAAGAGTAGAATATTCTTTTCCTCAAAAAAAAAAAAAGAGTAGAATATTCTAGCATCTTTGCTCACCCAGGTCTAAAACATCTCTTTACATCTCTTTATCATTTAATTACCTCCATAGGTGGTAAGGACATAATCGGGAAGGTAACTCAAGAAACTTTAGAGAAAGTCTATTGGCCAAATAGATGATAACGTGTTCCACACTCTATCTATTTTAGACATTTTTTTTTTTTTTAATGAGAATATTGTAACTTTATTAAAACAAGGATAAAACTAATACATTATGAGCAAAATCAGACACATTTTATTGTATATTATCCTTGCACATCACCTATTTTATATTTTAAATATAGACATCAATAAATAAAAAAAAAAAAAAAAAAAAAGGTGTGAACATCGTATGTAGAATTATGATCAAAGTTAAAAATAATTCTTTTTTATTATGTAAAAATTAATTTTGCTGCATTTTTTTTATAGGATTTAGATGATCACATAATAAACGTTTAGAATTTAAATGGACACATTTCAAAATATAATTATTGGGTTTTTTTTTTATATTTTTTATGTAGCCTTACTCATAGAGTAAGTCTAGTGTCACAAACTTTTAGACAATTTTACCACAATTTTACTGTGTGTCGACTCGTGAATGGTGAAATCATAGACCTACTATTTTATTTTCACTACTCACAAATCGTTACGTAGCAAAGTTATAGCGAAGTTGTAGAAAAATTTGTTTTACTGTACTTACTCTTAGGGTCCATTCGGAATCCGCTTATTTTGTTAAAATTGAAATTTTTTTTGCTGAAAGTACTGTTAATAAAGGTAAAAGTTAACTGAAATAGTACAGTATAACTCAAATAATACTACTAAAAAGTATAGTAAGACTCATAAATAATAGTAAAATTAAACTAAATAATAAAATAAATTGACAAAAAAAATCTTTACCCAACCGACATTTACTCATATATCATTGATTCAAGAATAATGCTAGAGATACAAACTATTTTACAAAAAAATTTACAAACTGCTAATGTGGTGAATGATTATTGGTAAATGAAAAAAGTGATATTAATAATGAGCTTTAAATGAAAACCAATAAGAGATTAGCCATATCAATATTTTGTAAAAATATTATAAAATAGTTTGTGACTGTAACATTACTCTTGATTCAACGCTTTGTCCTTTTTTTACAATTTTTAACGAGAGAGCTTGTGTCCTAATTGAGAGTGCAGGGATGAGAGCTAAAAGCTGAGGCAGTAAGTTTGCCACATAACAGAACAGAGAGATTCTCCTTTTAGTGTCGGCGGCAGCGGCAGAGTGGCAGAGAGAGACAGAGACAGAGAGAGGCAGCGGCTCTAAATCAAATCCAAGCTAAGCTATTAATAGCTGTGAGCCTATGGAACAAGACAATCGAACACGTGGCAAAAAGAATCGGGAACAATGAGAATGTCCCCACAAGAAAGAAGCCGATGAGATAGCGAAACGTGTCGTAACCTCACACATCCCATCCCATCAATCTTATCCCCCCCGCGTGTGCATTGTGCAGTGTCCCTCAGAAAACACCGAATCATATCATCATCATCATCATCTTCTTTCTTTCACCCACCGGCCGATCATTTCTGTTTTACTCCTGCACGTCACCCGTTCTCCCTGCTTCACACGTCACCCCCACAATCTTCGTCTCCGACACATTGAATGCCTCTTCGAATTGAGTTGAAGGGTTTTCTCAGTTCAACTCAACTTTGTCGCTTCATAACCTGATCACCTGTAAAAATAAAGGGTAGTTATATTTTACCATCTTAAACTATATTTTATTATTACACTTTGCATTCCGAGTTAAGTTTGTCGTTAATTTGAATAAAAAATTATGACATAATGTGAAAAGACCTAGTTGTTACTTTTCTCAATCCCCTTAAAATAAAAAGGAAATTACACTTTGCACCTAATAACGTCAGGGTGCAAGATGTAACAATAGTCATAGTTTAAGGTGTAAAATGTGTGTTCGAAAATGTTAGAGTTTGATTTAAGATATAGTTTAAGGTGGTAAATTGTAATTTCTCTAGAAATGAATCAAACTCAATCTATATGGGTCAGATTGGGTTGAGTATGTCGATTGTGTATATATAAATATTTTATGCCTTGTAAAAACTAAAAATATGTGTTTTCATTAACTATTTAATTTTTTTTAATAAATGATTTACATTTATATAACATGTTTAAATTATATTTTAAATTTTCAAATTCATTAAAATATCAAAATTAATCAAACTAAAATATGAAAATAAGGACAATAAAATACATTTATATACATAATAGGCCAGGTTAGATCTGATGGGTTAAACAAACTATCAACCAAAATCTAACCCAACCCATATCCCTAACCACAGTGATATTAATAGTGAGTTTCATGATTTGGATTCATAATGAGATTTGCATATTTAATAAATAAGAGAGAATTTTATAGGACTTAACATTTGGTTTTCAAACTTTTAATAATTCTATATCCACAATTAACTCAAAGACATGATATATAAAATTCAAATGGTTACAACAATAAGAGGAGAATTTAGATTATAAACATTTTTATTGAAAACATTAAAAAAAAATGTCAGTTGAATTACTAATAATGAAATGATGAAGTTGAAGTTTATGAGAAAAAACATTGCTACATCCTATATGCAACTCCATAACTTAAATTCTCTTCTCAAAACTTGTCAATAACTTAAATATAAAATTATAAGTCTTAAAGAAAATTTTACCATATTTTAGCTATAAAAAAAAAACAGTAAGAATTGGGTTCAAAAAAAAGGTTGAGACAGTTTTTGTAAATAATTGAATGTAACATCAATAACTTAAGACAAAAGTTTATAGTTTTCGTGCAATAACATTATACATAACAGGAACTGTGAGTTCCGGCAACGGTTGAACTGTAGCTAGCATCATCTTTATAAACTTTTACTTTGGCATCAATCAGAGATGTGATTTCATGGCGAATAGTGCAGCTTAAATACCATATGGCCCTATCAAAAAAAAAAAAAAAAAACCATTGGCTAAGGTGATTTGATGGGGGTCAGAGTAGTGGGTTCACATCATAGGACCCACATGTCTGTCTGTGGACTTATAGTTTACTATCATACTTTGAAAAAGAAAAAGAGAAATATATATATAAAATAAATTAAAAAAAATCTACTATTCAGCCAAATATATATATATATATATATATATATATAAAATCTACTAACACAAAATTTCTATTTTTGACACAATTTGCAGCATGGTTGATTGTGAATAAGGAGAAAACGAATAGTTTATATGAAAGTGACATGTAATTAACCATAATCTACCATATAGGAGCGTTATGGCAAAAGTGGTAAGTTTATTTGTGGTACTAGTAGAATTCGGGAAATATTTTTCTTATTTTATCATACCCTTGCACTAGGCAAAATTTTTATACATGCTTGTCTCGTGTGCCTTATGTAAAATTGACATGTATAGTATATGTCTTGTGACAGTGGCACGTGAAGGACTAGCCAAAAAAAAAAAAAAATCTATGAATAAGACTCATGAACATTAGAGCTTGATATAAAACAAATTGAGCCTAGACTCTTTTATAAGCATGGTAATAAGTTTTATATGAGTTCAACAAATAAACTCATATTTTGCTAAGACTATATGTATATGGGAGTTGGAATCACTCCTCTAAACCAAACAAGTTTGATAATAAGTTTGATATGAGTTTGATAATGTACTTATATTAGATCTCAAGCTTAAAAGCTTGATATTGAGCTCGTGCTCAGTGTGAATAATTAATCAAGCTAAACCAAGCTAAGCTCAATTTTTTAAACTTTTTGACAAGTTCAAGTTCAAGCCCAGCTTGAACATTTTACTTTAATTGTTGAGCTGAGTTGGAACACTCACTACTTTATAGAACACAGCTCATTTACAACTTTTGACTTTCTGTAAAGAATGGACAATGTTCAAGTAAAGAATGATCTTAGGTAACATGAGATAAAATCTTTTTGCTTTAAACTCACTATTTTACAAAACACAGCTCGTTTATAGCCCTTGACTTTCTATATAGAATGGACAATGTTCAAATAAAGGAAGATCTTAGGTAGCATGAGATAAAATCTTTTTGCTTTAAACTCACTGCTTTACAAAACACGGCTCGTTTACAACTCTTGACTTTCTACATGACAATATTAAAGTAAAGGAGGATATTAGGTAGCATGAGATATAAAATCTTTTTGCTTAAAAAAGGTGACTTGGGGTTGAAAAATTGCACTAACTAGGGCTTCTGTGTTAAAACATGTATAGAATCTCTTCAGTAAATTAAAGTCTTTGGACTGCTTGGGTGCATGCATGAGTGCCTTCTAAAAGGCAAATGTCTCTGGAATTTTCTCAAGATAATGCATGGAGTAGAGTGAGCTATTCTGAAACCAAGGGATGGTTCTAGGAAATTTATGAAGTTAATTTGATGTGGGAGATGGTAGCAGGATCTTTCTTTGGTGTAATAATTGGCACCCAGTCGGTGTTATTTTCCAAAAGTATGGCCATAGAGTCAATTAATTTATGATGTAACAAGCAATTCTAAGGCTAGAGTAAATACTGTGTTAATGGATAAATCTTGGGCTTGGAAACTAGCCAGGTCTGGAGAGGTGGTGGCTATCCAAAGTAAGTTGTAACAAGCAATTTTTCTTGGGCAGCTTGGGGAATATGGACAAGTTAGGGGGATCCACTCGTTCATTGAGATAAAAAAAAAATCACTTCAATCATTTTTCTTTTCTCTTTTATGGAGATTTTTTACAAGTCTACTAAATGTTCAGCAATACGTCTAAAGTCATAATTTTTTTTTTTTACAAAATTTTTCACAATTACTGAGGTGGTGAACTAAAATGATAGGTTATAATGTAATGTCCATGATGAATACAGATAATAATCAATAAATTGACAACTGAATAATTGTAAAATTTGTTATAAAAAGGCATACATGAAAGTACGGGACTAGTGTTCTTTAATAGCTCACTTAACACTTATCTTTATAATTTTTTTGGATGTTTAGTCCATAAACCTTTTCATTTTTATTAGTTTGCTCTAATGTGCTTCTGCTTTTGGTGGTATAGTGTGTTGTTTTTATTTGAAGAATTATTGGTATTGATAGTTGTTCCTACCACGTTCTCACTCACAACCACTGTTTCTTCTATTACTATTAAAACGAGGTTTCATTTACTTCATGGAATAATGTAGAACTTGACAAAAATGAGTTAGGATTGTGTCCAGTGCATCAGTTGCATTGAACATGTTAGAATGCAGACATATGTTCGTGTCTAACGTGTCCAATACACTAATGCGCTAAACGCAAGCCGTGTTGGACAAAAAAAAGTAATGGTTTTTCATTAAAAGCTCAATATTGATTCTGCCACTAGATGGTAAAATATTAGTTTAGAATATTTTATGAACTTACGCTCTCATACTGCTGCTGCAAGAGCAGCTCGAAGCATAAATTGTGATATATATCATACATGTTTTTTCTAACAAGTCTAATATCTTCTTCACTGTCTTTTTCATGTCACAATTTTTATTGTGAGTTTATTTTAAAGAGTGGTTAATGGATTTATATAAGGTTATAAATGACTTTCTATAAAAATTAAAAAAAAATTAAAAGTTGTAGTTAATGGTTTCACAGAAGATTCTAAATGACTTTCTATAAATAAATAATGAAAAATGGTGTTCCTATATATGAACATAAATTAATAAATAAAATGAATTTTATAATTTTAAAAATAATGATATTTTACCACAAAAAAATGTGGGATTTATAGCCATTAGGATGCAATGGCTCTTGAAGTCCCCCCCTTCTACCTCCCCCCAAAAAGGCATCATTTATATAGTAATTAGTATTATGCTTGTGTGATGTATAAATTAATAAAAAAATCATATGTAAATTTAAGAAAATAATTCGATGTTTTAAATTAAATTGAACATTAAAATATAAAGTAAAAATAAAAGAAATTTTTTTACTTCAAGGTTACATTTTTTTTTTTTTGATGACACAGGAGAACTTCACTCAGATTAGTTGCACGTCGCAAAGCATACTGTACAACAATCCTCACTGTTAATCAAACTCCTACGGACAACTGACCCCACCCACCATAACTAGTTATCAAGTAATTCAGGGGCTTTTACTTCATGGTTACATGGTGAAACTACATAGGCATAAGACCAAGTTTTTATCAAAATCATTATCAAAACCATATATATATATATATCAAGAGACTACAATTTAAAGTAAAGAATGAAAAATAATTTTAAATTGAAAAATATACCTCTTATAAATTTCAAGAGACTAAAATTTTAAGCCTTGACAAAATAAGTCTCATTTAAAATAATAATAATAATAATAATTTTGATATATTTATTGTGCAACACATGATGAAAGCACGTCATAACACGAATAATGTTTGCATTGTCTCACTTGATACAAACTACAACATATTATACGACTTTTATTATATAGATATGACATGATATGATTCTATCACTTCTAGAAGAAGAATAAAAGTATCAAAGTTTCGAAAGGTTAGGTATAGTTCAAGCCTACAAATGTTCAATGATTGTAACGTATCATATTTCAAACATTAGTCATAGTTTTAGTTTTAGGGGTTTACAAGAAAAATCGACCTTATGTATTTAAACTTGAGAGTTAAGACCCATAAAGGAATTCCTTTGTCAAAAAGAGACTTTTTTCTTCTTCTTTTTTGTTCCCTTTATATTTGAAAATTGAAGGATTTGTTTTTATTGCACTATGTCACATTCAGTAAAGATTTATGATACATGTATTAGATATGGTCAATGTGTCAGAGCTTGTCTCATAGATGTATTAGAAATGATACCTTGGGATGGATGTAAAGCTAAAGGAAGAAATAAGTGGATATTCTTATGGTCTAGAAGGGTTAAGCTCTTATAGAATTGATGAAAAATGGAAATTGATTAATAATTAATTAATTTCTTTTGACAATAATTTTAAAATTTCAACTAATCTATAGTTGACAATCAAGGTTATGTAATTAATATTTGGGTTAACCTTGGTACGTTAAATAACCCAAAATTAGTTCACAGTCAATGTCGCCGCCCCTAAAATTCCTCTAAAAAAAAGTGAAAATTTCATATAAAGTTTTGTAAAATGACAGTAAGGAAGACTTTTTTGCGAACTTTTCAAATAGGTCTTCTTTTAGCAAAAAAAGAATGAACGTTAATTTTATCTTTCCGTCATTGGTGTTTTTTCCGATCTTTTGGTGTTTTTTCCGATCTTTACGCATTTCACCGCCCCACCAGAAATTCCCATCACCCCCTCCAGTACATTCCTCAAGCACAAACAAGAGGGCAACCCTCTTTAGGGTCTTATTACAATCTTTACAAGAAAGAGACCTAGTGAGTTGGTCCAACTTAGGTGGACCCACCACTAAGCAAAAATTAAGTGTGGGACCCAAAGGACATTCAAAATCAATAAAGGCCTATCCATCAAGCAAGCATGTGTGTGGACTGTGAAGGCACCTATCAGCCAAAGTAAACAAGTATCATGCTTGTAAGGTTTCCATATCTTCCTCTGTATCCTTCTTGCCTAACAACTAATATTTGATTCATTAATTTATAATATAATTTTGTACCAATCACATAATAGCTTAGTGCGTTGATGACCCAACTCAAAAAGTAACGGTGTTTAATTTTATAAAGAACACATTAATCAAATCAACACAGCAAACCAAACAGATCAGTATAAGTCCAAAAACTTGTAAAATTTGCCATAAGAAAGTGAGGTTAACCCATAACTAGCATGACAATGTTTTAGTAACCCATCGTTTGGGGTCAAATTAAATGTCCTTTTGGATTGGTTTTTTGCTGGAGAAGTCATTTGTTTATTTGTCAAAAGTTTACAAAAATACAATTATAGGCTTAAAAAAAAAAGTGAAACTTTAAAAAACTTTATAAAGACAAATAAATTAATAGAAAAAACACAACTAATCTGTATTAGTTATTATCATGGAACATTCCCTTTATAAAATGCGAAAAGAATTTCCAGCGAAGCGGTGAAATGGTTATTATTATGGAATCAATAATGACTTTTGTCATCGAACATTAACTATGCTACTTTGCGCCAAAGGTGAGAGGCTTAGTTGTATTAGTTTGTTATGTCACGCAAGTAGGATTGCATGTTGATAAAATGCCTTTTCTATCAATAAAAGTTTTGTAGTTCATGCATAACAAGTATGAGTTGGCCCAGTGGCTTTTAAGATCTCATGAGATCCATGAGGTTTTGAATTCAAAACCTCAAGCTAGCATTTTAGGGCCATTTCCTAGGATTCCTCCTTATAATTACTTGGTCTGTTTGGAATGGGACTACACACACTCATGGGAATAGTCAGATGCTCGAAAAGTTCTTGGACACCATTTTTAGCCCCCAAAAAAAAGAAGGTATGATTCATTGGAAGAAATCGAGTTGGTGACAATAAAAATAACTAGGAATCAAAAAAGAATTGGAACAATATTATAGATAAAAGGCATGCCCATGCTAAAAGCCTACAACACCTTTTGGTTTATTCAATTTGGCCGACAGCTTTTCCCCCAAAGAATTAAGGGTCCAGCCAGTTTTATACACAACAACACTGAAACAAAGTAGGGGGGAGGAGGGGGGGGGGTGGGGGGGGAGATGTCGTGATCATATGCTAGATATGGGTGATAAAGATACACAACTTGAACACATGGAATCATCAAGTATAATTACACGGATAAGTGAAAAGGACGCCGACTCAGACAGGAGGGTCATAAAGTGGCACCAATGCCATCTTAGTGCAAAATGATTATGAACTTACAGATTACTCGTTCAACTTGCATACATCAATGAACTTCTGGACTGCATTGCGATATTGGGTTCCCTGTAAGAATAATGTGCACATTAAACTCATGTTAAAAAGTCAGCTACCAACACCATCTACCCTAGCGTCACATCATATCGACAGTTCTGATAAGTTCAAAGTGATTTTTCAATCAAAAGAACCCGACATTAGAACATACTTTTTAATTCATGCAACAAGTGAGACATTTGATCCAGATCTTATGATCCGTTCAAGAGGGTTTCTGGCCATATATTTCAAAGACACAGCTAAAGATGAATCCTTCTCATTCAGAATGGTCCCAGAGAAGTCTATGAAGAAGATTGCAACTCTTAATTTGACAAAAGAAAAGGCCAGAGAGAACCATCTATCCCAAGATTAAAAAAAAAAATTTGGATCCCCCATTTCCCACGTTTTCAGCATTTTAGTTATCAAGCAATCTACAAGAAATGTCATTCTTGATGAAATCCAGATTTTACATACACCAATTTATATGAAATTTGGTCTTTTGTCCATCTGGTCCTTAGAGACACACACCACATGCCTACATTATATTGATGTCCAATACTGCCACAAGGTAAACAGGCCACACATGCAGTACCAAAAAGTCTTTTTAGATAGTAGATTAATATGAAATGTAAGTATAAAAAATCTTCTCTCCCAGCAAGAACAAAAGTTGATATGATGTTAATATGGATCAATAAAATATTGTTTTGCTTCAAAACTATCTAGTCAACTTGGCCTTACACTCAAGACCAGTGCCTCCAGTCATTGGCTAGTGAGTTAAGGTTCAGTTGCCTCAAACATATATAAATCTATAGAAATGGCAGAGAAAAAATGAATAGATAAATTGTACCTCCCAGTAAAGCTGGTGGCAGTCCATGCACTGCCAAAACTCTATATTCTTGTTAAACAAGCAGTTGGGTATTCTTTGGAAACCTTTTGCAGCTTCAACAGCCTCTTCAGTGGATAGGGGCTTTTGAATGAACCTCCCATTGCATTTGGAGCACCTTGACATCAGCTGATCCTCACTAATTTTCAACTGGAAAGTTTCAATGACCTGCATCAATTGACAAAACATCAAGGCATCCAATCTTAGCCATCAGCACATTCTCATCACACTTCACTGTAACCTTAACCTGTCTTTTGCTCTGCAACACAGACATCTTCTACATTTCCCATTTACAGTTATATTTAGTCAATTACAATTCATACTCTTTACATGGTTACCTTCAAAAACCAGATTTCATGTTCAGACTTCGTACTATCTTTCTTCTTAATGGAATCATCATTCAGTATTCCTTATCGTTTTAGATATTAACAGTGACCCTCCTCCCCTTGCATCTTTACTAAGAATATTTATTTATTTTACTTTTTAAAAGGATAGAAATAGTGTCGTGACTGACATCTGGGTACATATTTCAAAACAAAGTTTCAATTGAAGAATTACTTATTAAATCTATGATCATCTTCATCAGATTTATCCTACTTAGAAATACATCTTCATCAGATTTACCTTATTCAGAATTTTAGATCTATTAAAATTTTGAAAATATTTCAGGCATCAAAATAATTTTTAGGCGTAAATGATTATTAAAAAAAATTAGGCCTAAATGCAAAAACACCCCCTGCCCCTAGGGTTTTAATTCTTCCTTATTTTTAAAAATAATTCTTCCTTATAACCCCCTAAGGTTTTCATATCCACCAAATTGATCCATGGGACTAACTTCCTTTAGCTCTTATGGATGGGAAAATCATGTGACCAATTGCACGAACCAGTAGGTGAATCCTATTATTGTAGTCACATGATAGTTACATGATTTTTCTGTTCATAAGAGCTAAGAGAAGTTAATCCCAGGGGTCAATTTGATGGATATGGAAACCTTAGGGAGTTACAAAGAAGAATGGAAACCCATAGGGGGGTTATTTTCGCAATTGACCTAAACCCTAGGGAATTTTTTGCATTTTGGCTTAATTTTTAAAACAAATGCAACACTAACCAAATAGTGCTACTTACTAATAGTTCAACTTCAAATATTTAAATTCAAACAAGTACTTAAATTGGATAATTAAGGTGAGAAGAATCTGATTTATTGGGGGGTACTAAAATAGTTTTTTTAGCCATTTTTATCAATTGCATGGTTACATGATTTCTTAAAATTTTAATGATTTTATAATTGTAAAGCAGTTCTCATAAATAAACCTTGAATGTCAAAACAAAACAATCTTCTTTTGTAATAACTGAATGCATACCTCATGTAGCTGTTCATTTTTTAGAAGACTCTTCACCCTATATATTTGATTCTTTAACAGATACTCATGTCTTAGCAGCTTAGCATCCCGTGTCAAGAGCACTCTCTTCTCTTTGAGTGCTTGTTCTATTAACTCCCTGAAAGCAATGATTTTTTTTTTTTTTTTCAGTTTGCATAAGAAATATGACAAAGTTGACACTATAATCAACAATTTAAGGTAAAAAATATATTTATTTATTGATTGAAATCATTCATTTAAGGAACACCTGGATTCAGGCTTTTTCAAATATGGTATTGCAGCATCTATACCAACACACCGTAAATGTTTTGCCAACCCTTCAACCTGTGTAAATGTTCTGTCAGCATGTAAACAAAATAATCACAATCATTTAAATCCTAGATTGCATGGAGGTAGAGAATCTAAGGGTTTGTATTACAATACTACTGGGGTGATTCTTGTAGAGAGGGAAAGAAAATATGAAAAGAGAGGGTTTCATTGTTAGTTGGTCAGTGACAATTTTAAGAACCTGCCACTGATAAGGACTTTGCCTTAGAATTTTCAGGTAACTGGCATTCAACCATGTACAAAAAGTAAAAAACTAAGACCTTGTAACTTTGAATGAAGTATTACCTACACAGATAAGATAAAGTACTTACCATCACATCACATAGAAATTTAGGGCATCCATCACTCCCCAAGGACAAATCCCATGGTGGGGGGCCTCGCCAACCATCCAAATTTTCTAATCGGTTTTCTTTGCAATTCTCGGCCACCGGTGACCGTCTCTTTCCTTTCTTTTTGGAAGCCTTAGGCTTTTTGTCCGACTCTTTCAACATAATCTTTTCCCCATATTTTTTTACAACCTTCAAGAGAGATTCATCTATAGGCATGGTGCACATTGACCTCATTCCCCCAACTGTAACTATTCTTTGAGGAAAATCAGAAGCTGTAGCCCGGACTATATCTAAAGCTTCACTAAATTTGATCCTTAAAATTTTACTATTCATATCATCCTTCTCAAGAACCTCTTTCAACCCAAGATTCACATCAGGGGGAGCTGGTTTGTTGATATTATGAAAATAATTCCCTGCAATGAAGAGCCCAAGAAATTTCCATTACAAACTGGATATTGCCTCAATAACTAAGTGAAGAGGGGAAATAGAGGATTCTGGTTGTTCTATGCTTTGCTTTTCTTTTAAGTAATTCTGGGTGTTCAATGTTTCACTAGTGTATTTGATTTCACAGTGCTAATCCATGAACTATGACATAAGGAGAAGTATTTACTTGAAACACAAAATAATTTGGAAATGCAAAGAATGAAGATAATATAATAGTGTTGCGAAATGTGAAATTGCCCGCCATATTGGAAGATTACTGGCACAAAACAATTTTTTTTTTATAAGTAATAAAAAATATATTAAAAAAATAAGGGTGTCACCTGAGTATACAGGAAGTATACATCAGGGACAAAGTGCAAATCAAGTGGCAAATTTTATTTATCAATAACTGATTTGCAATTAAATGGTCAAGCATGTAATTCACTTTCATCATTCAGATAATCTTTGACGAATAAGGCAGTGAGATTATCTAGAGATCTTTTTTTTTTTTTTTTTTTCTTTTAATGCCGTGAAACCTCACCAAGGCAGGGCCCTTTGATCCTTGGGGAGTGTAAACCACAGATACACGACCCCACCCACCAGAACCGTGTATCATCTAGAGATCTAGTAGGGCAGGAAACAGCTTAACAGTGTTCATCCATTATTCCTCATATCTGATGTTAACCAAATGATGTTTGAATATTGAAGCCGGGAAGAATAATTATCCCAGCTTTTTTGGCTGCTTCTGCAGTCTTTCAAGAGGAGATGTCCAAGTTTGGATAGCCAGGAAGCAGCAAAAAATCCATGGTATCTCTATCCAACTTTTTACCACCTTCAATGTATATCCACCAATATAAATTGGCAATGAGTCATCCTTTCTGATTTTTTTGATATAAGGATCAAATATGGATATTTATAGCCATCACATCAAATTAGTTCCTAAATATTCATGAAAATTCAGAGTAGTCGTTAGATGACTCATTAAAGCGGTGCAAGAATTAATTTCCTGAAACTTTGAATGGAAATAAGTTTGTTGGACCAACTAAAATTCTAGGACATGCAGTAGAACTTCGGAGAACAATAAAACTTTGAATGACGCAATTCTGTGGGGAATTCATGCTTCAGAAGTTGTGGAGATCATGAAAACGACAACTTACCAGTACTTGTGATATATCTGGCAATCCACACACACGAAGAACATTTTATAATGAATTACACTTGTGATTATATAGTTTCCAGCAACAAAACTCAGAAGGCATAATATGCTAAAGCCATCAAACAAATAAGAAGGCATATGTGTGTGTGTGTGTGTGTGCATTCATTCATGCCATTCTATAAAGCTAAAAACTATCTTCAAAGGTACAAAAGAGCAAATATGATACACAATCAAAGACTTCTTAATTTTGTCCCAAAGATCACTGGCATACAATTATAAAAAAGGTTTAACAAAGCTCAAAATTTCAATGCACCACATACCTTCTTTCACAACCTTTGCCTGAAAGATATTAAATATTTCGAGCAAACAGTGTGCATCCATCGCTGCGTATGTTTTCTGCTCTTCTGTAAGAGGACGACGTGACCAATCACTACATTGAAGTTCCTAAAGGAGATATAAATTACATTAACAACTTGTAGAATTGAAACTGTCATCCTGAGCCAGACTGGGAACTGAAATCCCTAGGAAACAACATATCTTCTCATTTAACTTGGACAGGTGCCACAACCATGACTTGCAACAAAGCCCAAGAGAATGCCTCTAAGCCCAAGAGAATTATCTTTTAGGTTTTATCAATTCACTCTCTCTTTGTATGTAATGACCAGTGTTTGTATTTTTTTGGAGTATTTTGTGTGAAAATCCTGTATTAAAAATTAAAAAAAAAAAAAAAAAAAAAAAGTCTAGTGCAGAGTGTGCAAATAGTGGAAAAACATGTCCAAGAGATTAGCGAGACTTTTGATTCCTCATTCAATTATCTCGTATACTGTAGATTGGAACTTTTTATCATCTTTAAGCATCACATCTGCCGGAATACAAATGGATATCGTAATATATTTGAGTAATTTCAACTTAAGGCTTTAAAGATTGAACATCTAGCATTCAAGATCTTTCCCTTTTTCTTTTTCTTTTTTCTTTTTTTTCTAGTATGGTGAACCAAATAAAGATAGTCATTGGTGCTCATATTTTTCAGTCTTACGTTTAAAATGTTACAGGTTATCATTAATAATAATTATATAAAAAAATGGCATCTTTAACAAAACAACAGATCTTATATTTTTTCATATTAAAATGGTAACAACAAAACAACCTGGATTCATGAAATAACAGGAAACACTATTGAAGAGGATCTTATCTTGAGCATTAAACAAACAAAATATAGGAGTTAAAGACCAAACCTTTGAAAGAGAAAAGCCCAACACTTCTTCACAGATGTTTGCCAAGCTCTTAGTTTGCTTTGGTATCTTCTTTCCATGCTGCTTATGTTGCAGATGATTATATGCACTTGTAATATCCAAAAAGGGCTCAACCTATTTTCCATCGATCTATTAAACATAGTATAATATTGTATGAAAAATGTCCAATAAGTTTAAACTAATAGCAAAATATACATAAATATAAGAATTCTTTGATTCCATACGTACACACATACGTTACTTTAAAAATTGTGGAGACCACCTTATAAACTTTCAATAAGGAAATGGATATAAACATGAAAAACATTTTCCCACTCCCCTACTACTAAATAAGTATCCCCCTCTTTCCTAATAGTCAAAGTGGTTTCTTGCTTCTCTACTGAAAACTTAAGGCATGTCAGCTTCAATATTTAAAACTTTACCGGATATTATAATGAAGTATATTCCAAAACAGTTTGTTTGCTTGGTTAATAAAAAACAAGACATCAACCATATTCTACCACTTATCAATTATCATACCATTATACGATTCAAGCTCCACGTTTCACTCAACCTTAACTAACTAACTCAAAAGAACATCAAGTTTTGTTCTTTTAATGAATAGATATGTGAAGAATGCAGCAACAAAATTGTCAGCATTTTCTAATAGAATGTTACAGAAATAACTCCACATTGTACTAAACATAATCCCCGTCATTCATAAATATAGCTCAATTTAAATACACTCCAAGCTCAAATTTTTACAACCCAAGTTATACATTAAAGAAAAAAAAAAACTTTTTTTGGTCAAAAACATAACTTGAATTGAATGAAAGAAACGAAAATGAAAAACCCAATTGAAACCCACTTCATTTTTACAAATTCCTACACTTTTCTCAGCAACCAAACAAGAAAAAAAAAAAAAAAAAAAAAAAAAAAGTTGAAGCACTTACTCTGACAAACCCAGGATCACAGCCTTGTGCACAAAAAGTGGAGGACAAGTAAACCAAATCCTGCTTAAATCTAAAACCCAGTTTCAATATATCAGGGGAAACAAAAACATCCCTGAGAATTTCCCAGATTGAAGGCAGAGGAATTGAGAGCAGGTCGAGAAGGAAAGTCACTGAGTCAAGTGACTCGGTTGACTCGTCCGAGTCAGGGGTGAGTCGGGGGCCGAGTTGGCAGGCGAGTTGGAGAAGAGCGACGGTGGGGAAAGAGGATTGGGGGGTGCGGATGGGTTTCCACTCGGCGTCGAGGGCGACGAGTGAGGAGCGAGTCAACGACTGAGTTAGGTGAGTGAACTCGGGCGAGTCGGTGGAGGAGACGATGTGGATTTTGAGGGGATTTGGGTTTTGGGGATCCATGTGGAAAATGGCGGCAGTGTGAATCGGCTCTTCTCGTTAAATAAAGAGGGCTTTTTTTTCGGGTCGGGTCAAAGAAAAAAAAACTAAATTCCTATAACATATCAATGAAAGTAATCCTAATCTAAACTAATCTAATCAATTCTAATCTAAATTAATATATTTGAATAAATAATATATATTGTCATTAATAAATTATTTTAAGAAAGTTTTGATACAACATTTATTAAAAATATAAAATCTCATAAAAAATTAGAGAAATGCTATGTTGTTCTTTTTCTTTTTTTTTGAGAAACAGAAATTCTATGTTCAGTTCACAACACTTTTATAACAAATTATAAATGGTAAGCTGTTATGAGTTATTATTGGTAAGTAGAAAAGTAATTTAAGTGAAAAGTTTAAATTAAAATTGGTAATAACTTATCATCTATAATTTGTGATGAAAGTGTTGTGAAAATGTTGTAAGGTAGCACTTTTCAAAAAATGAATTACTTTTTTTTTTATTTTCCTATAAAAAATTTCTAAAACATATTATAAAACAACGTTCTTAAGGTTTCCGTTAATTTTTCTCCTTATCCAATACCAATTAAATAAATAAGGCAGGTAACATTCATCCTTTCTAAAATAAAACACCCTTTGTCCTTAGGGTGTTTTTTGACTTTCTTTTATTCTTTTTCCCACCTCGATGAAGTATTTCTCCTTTTTTTTCAATGTTGGCCTGTTATATTTGATATTTTTTATAATATTTTTTTCAAAAGAAAAAAAAAATACAAAGTTTAGAAGTCAATTTGCATTGTCAACCTCTATTGTTAATACCTCGATTTCTAAAAATATTCAAATCAAATTTAAAAATAACACCTATGAAAATTGATATTGATTTATTGGAGCATCATTCAAGATTGTGTTCACAAATATCAGATTTATACCCCCATGCTCCCCTAAGTTCAAATATCGGTTTCATCCCGGTATAAAACCATAATACACAATATTTGTCATCATCCTATAGTCATAAAAAAAGGGTATTTAATATTCCTAAAGCATCAAAGATCTTGTAGTTCAATAGACATTTTCTTATGTTTTAAATGGGCACGTTTAGAGTTAAATCATCTTTTCACCAACTATTGAGTCATCAAAATAAATAAATAAAAATCCATAAAAAGAAAAAGCCATTATTGCAAAGTGAATGCGTAATTATTTAGTATGGTTAAATTACAACAATATGGTACTCCTTAAATCCTCTCTCTTACATGAATATAATATGTAGTAGTACTCTCGAAATACTGAATAATTATTGATTTATTTTTTTGATGAAAAAAAATGGATAGAAGGAGCGACTTGAGTTGACATCTTCCACCTGAGCGCGATCAATTCAAGGACGGACCCAAGTGGGGGCCCAAGCCCCCCTTGGGTCCAATTTTTTATTATTATATATAGTTATTATATATTTTATTTTTGTAGTTGGGCCCTATTTTCAAAACCTAAGGCCCCCATTTTCTCCAATCAGTTTAACTAGTCTAACCCAAATAGCAACTATCCAACCTAAAAACTTAACAGAAACAATAAAAACATTCATAATGGTGATTTTATATTAGCAAAAAAACTATTTTACCACTATAGAACCAAAAAATCATGTGTTATAAGAAAAACTAAAGCTAAATTTTTTGCAACTAAAGTAAACTGATATAAATAATAGTTGACTGTAGCAAGTTGTTAAAAATAAAATACAATATTTTATTAAGATTATATTTATTCATTCAATTAAAAATCTCAAATTCTCTATCTTCCTTTATTAATTTAATGAGTTGTTTATATTATTTTAAATAAAGTGATAATTTTTTTTTTTTGATAATGGGTGTATTGTAAAGTGAGATGGTAAAATAGATAAAATAGCTTTTTAAGGTGCTAAAAGCTAAAATTTATAGCATCACCACTGTGAATGCTCTAACTTCAACAACAACAACAACAAAAAAAATCCTTGCCAACCTAGTATTAATGTATTTAGAGATTTGGGATTCAATCTTCGCCTACACCAAAAACTGACTGGTGTTTTGGTCTGATGATAAAGAGCTATCATCAGGAGCGGACGTCATAGGTTGAAATTCTCTAAAAAAAAAAAAACTCTCTCAAAAAAAGGAAAGAAAAAGAAATAGTGATTTTGTGTATTTATAATTATTTAATACTATATGAATGCTTATTTAGTGTCTTTTTTTTCTTTATACTTTGACTCCACTGACTTAAAATCCTGGATTCGTCCTTGGCTATCATAGTTAATTATTAATTTCTTACCATAAAAGTAAAACAACATGAAATGAAATTAATATAAAAGTGTTATGGATCATACTCAAAAAGGCCACAGCATAAGGCCCAACAACAGAATATGACCTTTGCCGTCAAAAAAAAAATGGCGCGGGTTTAGTCCACGTGGGCAGCCCAACGCCTGAAAACAGTGGCGCCAAAATTACCCATTTCCCGCGAAACCAAAATTTAGCGCCAAATCATTTCATTCAACATAAATAAATTCACACAATACCAATCAAGTAATTACAACAACAACAAATTTGAGAAATTTCTTTGAAGCTTTCAGCTATGGCGTCGAGACCAACAGCGAGAATGGTGCTGAGGCGAAGGACTCAAGCTCCGAAGCCAGTGGACGTGGAAGTGGGATATGGGTCGGAGTCAGAAAATGGGTCGGGGTCGGAGTCAGAGTACGACGGCGTTAGCTGCCAGGAATGTGGGTCGGGTGATTTCGGGTCGAAGCTCCTTCTGTGTGACAAATGCGATAAAGGGTACCATTTGTTTTGCCTTAGACCCATCCTTGTTTCCGTCCCCAAAGGCTCTTGGTTTTGTCACTCTTGCTCAAATCGCCATAACAAGTTGAAGTGTAAGTTCACAGCTTTTTATTTTTATTTTTATTTTATTTAAAGAAATTTATTTGATGTAGTTTAGGATACTCACATGCTTATTTTTATTGATTTTTATTATTGGGTTATTTATTTATTTATGCTAATTGCCAACTGGGTTGTGTCAAATGCTTTGTTTTGATACGTATTTATGGGTTATATTGTGTACATGTATTAGATATGGTTTTGAATTGGTCCCTTTAATTAAATCAAGGACTTTTGATGGTTGATTTATACATTTCATGCCCTTTTTGCACATTATATGCAGTGTTTTCTTTCTCTAATGGTTCATTGGGATTGAGGGAGGGGAGAGAGGGAGAGTAGGGTACAGCTGGTCAGAAATTAGCCTAATTTTCGGCCAACTCTATTTTACTCTTCCCTCCCTCCCGCCCTCAATACAAACAAGCCATAAAAGAGCACCTTTGCATTAGGATGTTTGGTTTTTTTTTTTTTTTTGGGCACATAATAAAATAAACCCTTCTAATATTTCCCTTTAGGGGTGTGCACGGGTCGGGTTGAATTGATTTTTTGACCCAATCCACCATGGTGGGTCAAAAAAAATTTAACCCAACCCATCACATAAGTCCAACCCAACCCAACCCACGTGGGTCGGGTTGAACCCATGGTTTTGACAAATTTTTTTATTATTATTAAATTGAGTAGAAAAAAAAAATATAAATATTAATATATTAAAAAAATATAAATATTAGTATCAATGTAACTCCTTAAAGGCTTAACACTAATGACTAAACAACAATAGTAATTTATTAGAATTTGTGTGAACTAATTGGCTTTTATATAGGATAGGAAGAATTGGTTATTTAAAAAAATTTATTAATTATATAATATATTTTATATATATATATATATTAAATTAGTATTAGTAGAAGGAATTGAGGAAATGCAAATTATTAAATATATAATATATATTTAAATATATATATAAGTGCCCTACAATTGATTTTTTTTTTTAAATTATTAAATATAAAATATATTTTAAATATATATATTAAATATGGGTGGGTCAGGTCGGGTTTGGTGGGTTTGTAATTTTATGACCCAAACCCAATCCGACCCGCTATAATAATTTTTTTGGTAACCCAACCCAACCCATCAAACCTTAAAAACCGACCCAACCCGGTGGGTCGGGTCGGGTTTGTCGGGTCGGTGGGTTTTCTGCACACTATTTATTCAAGCCTAAGAGTGTCATTCTCAAAATATTTGAGAACTTAAGGACATTTTTTGTTAGTAAACTAATAAATCTCATGGTTGTATTACGTTGGTTAATGAGCCACATCATTGAATTTAATTGGGGAGCCTGAGAGACAATACTTACAAAATTGTACTAAATTTTGCCCTTTGTTAATATTTAACTAATCATTTAGCATAACTGGTAAAGATTGAAGATTGAACAACCTAAAATATTGTCTGTCCATTTGCATTGTAATTTGTCTCATATCAATTGGTTTCTTCAATGTTTACGTGCAGCATTCCCCCTTGTTCAAACCAAAATTGTGGATTTCTTTCGCATTCAAAGATCTTCAGACTCAAGCAACAAACTCTTTGAAGGTAAAGAGAGTTTTGAACAATGTTGCAATTCTTCTGTCTAACACTTGTTTTTTTAATCTCTTATAGTTTGAAACTAATGTGGCATGTTCTCTTTTTAGATTACCGAAAGAAACGGAGGCGGCCTAGTAGCATAGTGATATCAAAGAAGAGAAGAAGGTTGTTACCTTTCAACCCGAGTGAGGATCCTGCGAGGAGATTGGAGCAAATGGCGTCACTTGCAACGGCATTGACAGCCACTCGGACAGAATTTAGTAATGAACTCACATACAGACCTGGCATGGCACCGAGGTCAGCTAATCGTGCAGCCCTTGAGCTGGGGGGAATGCAGGTAGATTGGAAATCAGTGGCTTTTAGATGAATATTTTCATTTTGGTTCAAATTCAAGTCAAAATTAAAAAGGAGGACTACTGATGCTATAATACAATTTTAATGCCCTGCAAGATAGTATCAATTCAAGGATTGTATAATATGATTTCTGCATTCTTCATTTGAAGAACATTTTTGGTGCTCATATGGATGGTTGGATGGGCTAGATAAACATGTTAACAATCCTAGAATAATTGGGTGCTTTATGTCAGAATGTAATTGCCCATTGGTGCATATGAGCTGCCTTTGACATTTTAGTTTTTAGTCATGCAAAACTGTACAAATACATTGTTTTTAGTTCTCAAATCTCACTTGAGGGACATATACATGAAATACCTGTTTGCTGCTAGAGTTAATGTTTTAAAATTGATTGGTCAATATCTAATACCATTATGTCATAACTGCATTTCAGGTATTGTCAAAAGAAGACAATGAAACCTTAAATTTGTGCCAGAACATGATGGAGACGGGGGAATGGCCACCTCTCATGGTTGTTTTTGATCCTCAAGAAGGGTAAGTGATATACAATTAAGCTCTAAATTGATTGTGGCACGTTTGGGTACTAGCTTAGTAACCTTGTTTGGTTAAACAGGTTCACGGTTGAGGCAGATAGATCTATAAAGGACTTAACGATAATTACAGAATATGTTGGAGATGTTGATTACTTGAAGAATCGTGAAAATGATGATGGGGATAGCATGATGACATTGCTTTCTGCGACTGATACTTCAAAAAGCCTTGTCATTTGTCCTGACAAGCGTAGTAACATTGCGCGCTTCATCAATGGCATTAACAATCACACGTCGTAAGCTCATCTTCCACCTCAAATCTTGAGTTTCTCCCTTTCAATCAGCACTAGCTACGCCTGTCAAATAATAGCCTCCAGAAAAATCTTCATGCTGGGACAGATTGATGAGAGGGATACATTGTTTTTTCATGATTTAGACACTTATAGGGTGGTTATGACTTATGGCACCCTGCAGAATTTTATTATGTTCTGTGAAACATATTATACTGCATATCATAGTCAGACAGTATCAATACATAATAGGAGTCATTCCTGGCAATGAAAATAGAAAGCAGTTTATTTAGGACTTAGGAGACCTCTAGAGTAGCTAAGTGTTCAGAGAAATTAATAGGCCATTTAATTGTGTAAAGAGTAAAAGATACTCACCTAGTCACCTATTGTTTTTGTTCTAGTCTAAATTAAAATCTAATATCTAGCTCTGCCCTTCCCAGCCCTAGAAATATCTCAATATTTTTATAAGCTGCATTAAGCTTCTTTAATTACCATGGGACACTCATATACAGCTTAATGCTTATTTTCTATAGCCATCCAATTGGGCATCACATTTCCATTATAAAATTGTAGATATTTTTGAAAGGATAGGGGCTATGTTTGGTGCAATCTAATGAAGCAAACTGATCTTTTGTTGCAGGGAAGGGAGAAAGAAGCAGAATCTCAAATGTGTGAGGTTTGATGTCAACGGTCAGTGTCGGGTCTTACTGATTGCAAACAGAGATATACGAAAGGGAGAGAGATTGTACTATGATTACAATGGATATGAGAATGAATACCCAACTGAGCATTTTGTCTAACACTTTTTCCTCGTCACACATACCCTCACGGCCTCACTGAGTTCAATGAAAGCATTTGGCCACTAACAGGCTAATTATATTGTCAATTTTTCATGATCTCTTTCCCTTAGCCCACAATTCTCTTTTTAATTAACTGCAAATGTTGAAGAATGATACTCATTTAGGTGAGAAATCGGAATAAGTCACTGCAATTCCAGTGCCATTGTTGACCAATTTGAACGTCCTATGATTTTATAGTGTTCAAGTGCCTTGAGACTAGCACAAAATGCTTTTTTTTATTTTTTTATTTTTACATAGTAACAATGATTATAATGGTGTAAAATTCCTACAAATTCAAAAAGGTTGATTCCAAGGGCGTGCAAAATAATTTAGCATTGTTATCTTCTAAAAGGAAACTTGCGGGTAATACTAATGCCTTTGGAGCTGGAGTGACTGCAATAATTGAAGTAGAGTAGATTGTACAGAACGTGGACAGAGTCGTAAAAACTTTATTGTGGCTAACTATGATGGGGAATTTTCATAACCTGCTCCATCAGATCTTTTGGAACCTTTTACCAACTTGAAAGTGACTTCAAAGGGTCCTCCACCTTCAATTTCTCATCTTGCAATAATATTCATTGTGGTTGAGAAACTTCTTAAGATTCAAATCATTAAAATTCAGTAACTACTAGCTATGAAATATTGAGAATGCCCTTTAAAAAAAGGAAAAGAAGAAGACAAGCATTCAGAATAATTCAAAAAGAACACCCTCAATTCTACAGTTTGAACTTTGTCACTTTGAATGATATGAAGAGATAACAAACTGCTAAGCAACTGAATATTTGTGTGTTACTGTTAAGTGAGGTTTTGGTTTGTTTGACAGAAAAGAAGGAAACAAAAAAAAAAAAAAAAAAAAAAAAAAGTGTAGCCAGGATTGAGTTGCAATCTTGTGTATAATGTCAGAAATTATGTAATGATACCTGTGGAATTACAATCTTGAATCAACTCTTAAACATTGTGAGCTAAACATGGACTTTCTTGAGTTGCTAGTGAGGTTGTAAGTAAACAAAGTATATTAATAATAAAAGTACATTACCATAAAAAAACGGATCCGTGGCGCAATGGTAGCGCGTCTGACTCCAGATCAGAAGGTTGCGTGTTCGATTCACGTCGGGTTCACTTTTTGGGCTTTTTTGGAGCTTCATATTTAGTTGGCCCAATAGCTTCTTCTTTTTCATTTTTGGGCCTTTTTGGAGCTTGATTTTTAGTTGGCCCAATAACATTTTTTTTTTCTTTTTTTAAATTTCTAATTTAAAATTTAAAAAAAGAGAGAAAGAAATCAAACCGCGTGAAGATTGATTTTTTTGGGTCTATGTCAAACTACGATGATGATTATTGATGCTACATGAAAGGCTAGTACGGTATCCATCGTAATTAATGCACATTTCATTTTGCACGTCAAAATCATCGAAGTAGGTCTCATACTATACTATGTGTTAACATCAAAATTAATATTTTTTCCAATTTTTAATTATTTTATAAAACAAATTGTGTACCTATTTTAGTAGGTAAATTTGACTAATCAAACTTAAAAGGTGATTGATTGGATCCATTAAGTTTTGGTAATGATGATCCGATTATCGGTGGGTAAAACTTTAGTCTAGTGCATTGAATAAGACTTAAGGCCAATACGTGATCAATTTTAGATAAGTGCTATGTTTATATTGCATCTAGTGAATAGAGCACTAGATGCAAGCCAAACCCTCTAATAATACGCTAACTTATACAATAAACAAGTTCAAATATCTTTTTTATTTAGATCCTAAATAGTTCAATTTTTTAATTAGTTTTCCAAATCAATTAGTTGAATTGCATTTTTGACATTTTCTTTTCTCCCTCCGGCTTGGGGCACATGAACCAGGTACTGGATTATTCATTTTCCTTGAATAATTGAGCAGACGTTTTGATGCTTATAATTGTTTCTTTAATGATTCTTTACATTATTCCATGTCTTATAGAGAGCTCAATGTGATTAAATCATAAAGAAAACTTAGAAAAGACACCAGACAAAGTTGGCATTGCATTGCATTATTAGTAATAATTACAAACTTGGCAGTGCTTTGTAGTGTTACTAAACAAAAATTAAAAACAAAAAGCTTTTGCTATGGCATTCATTTATTCTCTAACATGGGTTTGTAGCCAATAATATGGCATGGGAATAATGATAGAGAAAAATTATGCACAGAAAACGTGTACAATTGTAATTTCTGCTGCAGAAATTAAAATAACTTTGAAGTCAATTAAATCCAATCTAAATGATTCTAATTCCTCTTAACCAAACTTGTGCCCTCTTAGGCTCTTAGCTATGAATAAAATGAGAGAAAATGACAAGAAGAAAAAAAAATAGAGGACAATGGTGCAAAGCCCAGGCTTAAAGACAAAAGGTGGCCTGTGGGTACCCACTGCAATTAACACTATGCAGAGAAATGCAGCCATTAGAGACCTACCCCACAACCTCAAGCTTGTTTGGTGGAGGATTGTCTAACACTTCCTTAAAGTTTTACAACACTTACTTTTCAAATAGATTTATCCTAGCCGTAGTACTTTTGGAGGGTAAGGCCTAATCAACATAAATATCAATATCACAATCATCTTTGTAAAATGTCCATCCCACCACCTCTAGACATTTTTTTTTTTTTTTTGTTCATTTCGCTTCTTGAAAGATATTAAAAAGATAAGCCTTCTATCTTGTCTTGGGTTATTTGAATTGTAATTGGAGTTAGATGTCTTGTGTTGATTAGGGTGGGGTTTAGGACATAGATTGAAAAAAAATTGGTGTGTTGAAATGATTACGCGTGACTGAGTAAGAGTTTAAGTTCACACTAAACTCATTATCTTAAGATGTTACTAAAAGTGAACAATGACTTATAAACACATAAATGAGCCCACTTCAAACCAATGTGAGACTCACAAGAAACGATAAAATGTTTGGAACACAAATCCACACCAACAAATTTGATACTTGGAAATAATTTAAATGTTGTAGGCCATTATTGTAATTATTTATATTCTTATATTCGATCTTTTGTAGCTCCTCTAATAGTGTTTTTGTGAATGAAATCCTAATTTTGGGTGAACCACATAAGTTTAAATTTCAAAGTTTTTGTGGATGTGGTTTCTTGTTTTCTAACATTAATTATGGAATACGGTAAACCTCTATCAAAGTAGATATTGATGGATCTCACACTCCATATTTTTCCTTTTCCCAAAATTCCACTCTATCAAACAACTATATGGACATATTAAAGTTTAATAATTAAACATTCATATGCATTCTTCTAGAAGTAAATCATTAACACCTATACGGAATTCATTACTCTCTGTATTGTTCAAACAAACAAAATCCTTTTACCATTGAAAACACAAAGTAGAATGTTACTTTAACCAAAACTTGAATCATTCAACCATCTTTTAGAATCTTACATGATTCATATCCTTAAATAATTGGAGTTCCTATTGCATTCAAATTCTATCCTATCGCATTACAGAAAGACAAAAGGGAACAGAAAAAATGTTAGATGTCCTATGTGGGATTAAAACTCTTTGCGCAGATGAAATCGAAGGCTAGTTTACAATTCATGAGGAGCATGTCACATCATGGTATGAAATTATGAATAATGTAGGCGTCGTGTATTGTTTCAATAAGTGAACGGCAATAATTTATTTGCATGTCCACGCTGAACTCCACTAGATTTGAGTTAATTGAGAGAAACAATAGGCCATGACATGATAGTGACACGAATCATCTTTTTAATGGCAAGACTTGTCACGTTTTTATGGTCTTATCTTTGCTAAGATCAAATGCAATGGCTATTGTTGGCCCGTTATCTTCTTATACAGTACCTAACCTTACACACAAACTTACTGACTTACATGTGCGGGTGTGCTCATGTACTCAGGGAGATGGTTTAGTGGTAAGAAGAAGCCCACATTATCTTGAGAGTTTGAAGTCGTGGGTTTGAGTAGTGGCAAGTCTCATGCCATTCGTGAGTAGGGTCTAAGTAGGTCGAGAGCAGTGACTACACCCATGAGCTTATTTTTTATTTTTTTTAATAAAAAAATGTTAGCTATATCTAAGCAAATTAATAAAGGATAATTGATTAATGCAACCATACTTAGCCCAAAAAACAAACTTCTTAATGCAACCGATGAAGCAAATCAAGTGAAAGTAAGGAGTGAATCACCAACAAGCTTGTAGCTCGATTGACATCTAGCCCTATTCTCAATCTTTGTGTTGTGAGTTCAGCTTGCCTCTTCCTCCCCTCCCCAAAAAAGGGGAAAATGTTTTTTTTTTTAATATAAATAAAAAGGTAAGAAGGGAATCAACTAAGTTGGACAGCACAAAATACTCACCCTTAGTAGTTATCATAGCTTTTTAGCGGAGTTTGTGATTGCATTTGTGTTAGAATCTCATCTTGTGTGTGTGTGTGTGTGTGTGTGTGTGTTGTGTTTAAACTAAGTTTGACAGTGTTTTGCAATATGCTTAGTTGTCTAGCTCTCTATTTGTTTTGATATTAACATTTTTTTTAGATGAAACATTTTCCAAAAGGTATTTTCTAAAAAACTATCTTATTTTCCTATATTTGATAACAACCTTAAAATAAGTTAAAAAACTATTTTTTGACTTCTCTTATTTAGTTTGGCGTGAAATAGAATTGTTTTCCATATTAAGCTTAATTTGTGTGAGATAAAGTTGTTTTCCAGAAATTTTTTATGGAAAACAATTCTATCTCACACCAAGTTAAATAAAGAAAATTAAGAGAGAGTTTTTCTTTGACATTTTTTTTTTTCTTTTTGATACTACCAAATAGAAAAGTGCAAAAAATTATCTTTTTATAAGATTTTCCATTGAAACAAGCAAAGCTACTTCATGGTAATGTTTCATAAAACCTTCCAGCAGTCCATATTTGACGTGGCAAAAATTAATATGGTTTTTCAACTTGGAGATTAATTTATAAACTCTACAAATCCATGTTCTCCAAGTAATAACCTTTTTTTTATTATTATTATTATTATTATTATTATGGTTTAATTCATCTGATCAATTTCCAGTAATAACCTTATTATTAGACTAAATCTAACATATATGCTATCCTGCAAGGACTCTATTTTGAACTAAAACACCTCAATATATAGAAAGTAGAAACAAATATAAAAATCTTCAATAGTTATTGACTTATTTCTTTTTTTATTTATTTATAAAACAGTCTAACTATATTTTTACATATCAAATCCTCACTAAACCTTAAATTTTAGACATTCTATCCTAAACCCATCGAATCCTATATATTTATATTTGAAAAACATAAATGTATACTAAACCCCCCTCATTTATCCTATCATAAGTTATTAAAATAGGTCCCATTAAATTGATTCAACCTAAAGTTAAAAATTTAAAATTTAAAATATTACTATTTAACTTTGTTTAAAAAAATACTATTTAACAAAATTTAAGCATTAGTAAGCACTTTTACACTGAAGTAAGTAATATTTTAGGAGAGAATGAGATGACCATATACTTTTTTGTGTAAATAAAATTAAAAATGTATGTATTTTAATCATTTAAATTGACAATTAGGTTTGATTCGGGTATCTAAGTTAAAAAAAACTCAAATATTTTCCAAACCCATAAACCCTTTAAAAAAATCCTAAACCTCAGGATCAAGTTGATTTAGACAACCCACAGATCCGACCCATTACCATCCCCACTTCAATGATTGAGATTGAGCTTTCATATCTTGTCCTAAATCAAATATACGTACGAAGAGATTCTTCCCCACCCTACCTAATTGCATGAAGTAGAGTTGAACTTTTTGCGATTATTATGATGTGCAAACTAATACTCCAATGGTACCCCAGATTTTCAAGAGTTTTAATATCTTATCATGTACAATTAATTGAAATCTGAAACCAAGTGTTTAGAAAAAGCCAAAATAACATATAGACTAAGAAAATCATAGTTGGAAATCTCCATAAATTGTCGGCCAGAACTGATCAACTAAGAAAAATCATATAATTGAAATTCTTCATAAATTAAACTACCAACTATAGATGTCTGAATTTTTTTTTAATACATGTCGGCTGTGTCATATTTTTATAGACTAAATTAAGAGTTGAACACCAATAATGTTCTTTATACAATCCATTCGTGAGCTCAATACATATGAGAGAGAGATTTAATTAGCTAAATGAGATGCATCCTCTATATTCCAAGTGGTATTAACTCAATTTTTGTATGAATCACCAAAAAGAAAAGGGTAGGGTTCATTGGCAATTAAGGTAAACTAGGTCTAAAAGAAAGAGTTGTTGGGATTTGGGTTTCTTAAAAAACCTATAAAGTATGAGCATGAAATATGTACAAGTCAACTGTGAAGAGAATTTGGTGCTGTTTCACAATTACACAACCATGCACCTTGGAATATCGTGGACTATAGGAAAGAGTTATTAAGGCTACAATCTTGGGGTGGACGTGTGGGGGTTTCCAGAGAATTATTTGTTCCTTAAGATGTAGGCATACCCTATAAATAAAATATATTCAATTACATGTAATGTCTGGTAGATTTACAACTCATGAATCATGATCATATATCATAGAAATGACATGATAGAGAGCTATATAGCTCTTGTTTTTTAGAATCATGGGGCTTGTTGTTAGCCAAACTATAACCCCTGTTTTTGATTTGTTGGTACACCAACTTTTGCCCATTTTTATTGCACCATTAATAACAACAAGCATTACATGACACATAGCAATCATGTGTTTGAAGTTTGAACCCATGTGATATGAATAGATAAATAAATCATCTTATTAAATTGTACTGCAAAGTTTCTTTAATCTTTATGCATGCTTGCATAAATCATGGAATGTTTTTCAAATACTTTTTTATTGGGATTTTGCTTCATGTAGAGGCACGAGGCAACTTCGCTCATGCATGACGATTATTGTAACAGATAAATATTGTAGTGCAATATAATCTCATCCTTACATCATTAAGATTGACAACTCCTGCTACATTTTTTTAGGCTAAATAATAAATTACTCGAAGCACTTGACTAGTTTCTAATACTTTATTTTAGAGTTTGAATCTACCTGATCTAAAAAATGTTAAGAATGACCACCATGGGGTGTGGCTTGATGGTAGAAGTCTTTAAATTGCTTCACTTGGTAAGCGATTCAAGCAATAATTTCAGCAAAACTCCTGTAATACACGTGGTATTATTTATTGCTATCACGTGGCTTGTGGTCGACGAGTCCACACCAAAAACCTCATTTTTCCCTCAACCCAAAAAAAAATGATAAAGACTTAAAAGAATGTGCATTTGACATAGGTAACAATGGTGTGTGGAAATTAATGTATTTTTTGGTAAAAAGGAAATTGCATTAACGGAGAGAAACTAAGGGGGGAAGGGGAGGTTCAGTGATGGTTGTA
This sequence comes from Quercus tomentella, assembly GCA_028535165.1. NCBI lineage: Eukaryota > Viridiplantae > Streptophyta > Magnoliopsida > Fagales > Fagaceae > Quercus > Quercus tomentella. The sequence goes on from JAPQVY010000144.1 coordinate 6,775,862, forward strand.
ATTAATATATACTTCATGAAAACAACATCAATGATGAGCTTTATAGCTTGATTACCGCCAAAGATGAAAAGTAAAAGTGTCCATCTACAATGCACAAGCAGCATTGTCTGCTTGTTTGGGGTTGAGTAAGACTTGAGCGGCACACAATTACACTAAAAAAAAGGTAAAACAAAAGAGAAGGCCGACAATGAAGTAGTAGTTAGGTGAAACATTGTAGTTTACTAGCTTTTTTTTTTCTTTTTTACTAGGGCTCTCTTTTTTAACTAAAGGGTTATCATTTCTACCTTCTGTATAATCTATAGCAGCCCTTTTTTAACTTTGTTGTAGGCATCAAATATTTCATAATAATAATGCAATAGACAGCCTTTGCGTAGAAAGCTTTTGATATTGTCATCAAGACAATGACCAAACACTGAGACTATAATAAAGTGAAAGGTTAATTTTTTTTTCTTTCTTTCTTTTTTTTGCTAGGTAAAGTGAATGCTAATTTGCTTGAATTGATGGAACAAAAAGAATTCATAATTCAAATGGGGTTGATATCACGAAAGCAATCCAAGTAAATTGTTCGGTTAATTGGGAACAAAAGCCTCTTTTACTTTTTGACTTTTTAGGATTGTATGGCTTTAAACGAGACAATATAAGTCTTATAAAGGTAAACTAATCAGCATTAATGTCTCTAATCATTCTTTATGATCACCATATTGACACAAATGTTCAACATAAATTGCGGTGGTTTTCAACCTGATAATAATTTCTCATAATTAAAGTATAATTATAAGGATTATAATATGAATAAAAGTTAGATACATGTTCTTGACTAGCTCAACCCAAATAATGTTATCATTTTTAATGACTATTAAATTCAATGCAATTATAAGGTACAATAAAACTATGTACCATTAAAGTATGCAAAATTATTTCAAATAACTCCCCTCCAATTGCAAAATTATCACAAACATTCTTCACCTTGACCAAAAAAATAATTTTCATATTTATTTCTTATAATTAAATGCGTTTAATATGATCTTAAAAAAATTAATCAATTACTAGGAACATGCTATACATTATTAAAACGGGCCCCAACGAGGATGAACATTAACTAAACAAATGATGGAAGGACACTATCCAAAAAAAAAAAACAATAAATCTAATTTTACAATAACTTTCACAATCATAGTTCATTATTATTGAAGTGACGCATTATGATTAGTATATAATAAAAGGAAAAATTCTAGAGATATAAACTTTTTTGCCAAAAAAAAAAAAATGTTATTGGTCAGTTCAGATAAGAATCAGTAAGAAGTTGGTAACAATAATAGTTTGTAAAAATATTGTAAAATAATTTATGGCTATGGTATTACTTTAATAAAAATATGGTCATGTTAAAGAATGCCCTTAAGAAACTATTTTAGGAAAAATTTTATATTATTTTTATGAAAAATTGAAAAGGCAGTCAAAATTCTATCTTTTTAAAAATAGTTCACTAACAAATGTCTTCTTTAAGGTATTTATTAACATTTCCTATAAAAGTATCGTTAAAGATAACTTAGTAATTTCGTATAAAAGTGATGTTACATTAATAATAAAACTTAGAAATAGGATGAACAAGTTGGGCACAGATCATAACCCAAAACCCATGTCCCATAGATGATATATTGTCTCCAAAGGCAGACATGTCAGTATGTTACCTGGTTATAAATGGAAATGTAATGGACTAAGGTTTGTGACATCAAAAATGCCCATACCATACCCTGCCAAATTTAATTTTAATCAAAGGAAAAGGGGTTGACAATTTGACTTGATCATCAACAACAATAACAACACTACTGATTGATTCAGAAATAAGGGAATAAAAACAATGTCTGGGTCATCTCTGACCGTTGACCAGTCCATCATGTGGTTATATGATATCACTTTTCAATATTTACTTGTATAGTTTATAAGTATATTTTATGAGAGAATAAAGTAATTTTCTTTTTGGTCATACAAGTTATTATTTAATTTTTTTGTGCTTAAAATTTTGGAATTGACCTTTTTTTAAAATGGAAAGTTGGGTAGCGTACCTACCCAAGCTTGCAATTTCGGAAGTACAAGAAACAAAAATCCTTGTTCCATTTTAACTAATATTTATTATATTTAATTCAAATCAGATTTGACTGGATTTGCGTATCTCAATCATAGTAATTACTAATCAATATCTTAGATATTAAAAAAAAATCCAGCCTTTAAATGAAATAATTTTTAACCTTTAACTTTTTACTATTTTACTTTTATACTTTATTTTTTAACTTCTTTCTCACATCCAATGATAATAGTATTGTTATTGCATTGGATCCCAATCTTAATTGTTATGCCAAGACAATGTTTTAAATGGTATGATATTCTTATAATATTTTAGATATAAGTTATTTAGAATATTCTTTTTTAAGCAATTGATGGTGAAATTGATTGTAAAAAAGAAAAGAAATTGATGATGAAATTCTTAATTCTTATAAATTTAATAATATCTAATCTTTCTGTCTTGGATAAAATTATAAAGTGTTTTGTTGTTGTTGTTTAGTAAAGGGTAATGGAGAATAAAGTTTATAGGTTCAATTCAAAGCCAACTTTTAAAAAGAAAACTCCAAGTCGGTAGTAGTTTAAAGAATATTTAATTTGACTATTCACATCCATTATCCAATACCATTTCCCCCAAGTAGAAAACAAAAAATCAGAGGTATTAAAGCAGCTATATTAATAGAATATAGTGTCATTTTTATCATCTTACCAAATTTGTGATTAGTCAATTCATAAAAGAAATTGTATATTAATCACAAGTTATCATTTCATTTTTAGCAACAAAAAAATTAAAAAAAATAAAATAATAATCATCATCAATTTTTGCAAAAGTAAAAATTGTATTGGAAAAGTGATATCTATATATTTTCAGTTAAGTTAAAAAGAGGTATATATTTGTATATTTTATTTTATCTTTGTATATATTTAAAATTTGTAATATAATTAGTAAAAGTTGTATTAGAAACGTGATATACTTGTATTTTATGTTAAGTTAAAAAAAGTCATATATTTGTATATTTTATTTACTCTTTGTATATACTTATAATTTGTAATATAATTCTATAATCTATATAAAATTGAAGAAAAAATAATAATTTTATAATATTTTGATATATAAAATTTTACAGGCTCATAATTTTTAATTTTTATTCAATTTTAGTAAAAAGGAGAATCATTCAACTAAACAGAAAGTTCAAGACAGAGTCTATTAAAGTATAATCCATAATAGTTTCGACAGGTAGTTATCCAAAATATGAGCAAGATGAAAATTAAAATACAGCAAAAAATCAGACAAGCTCACAATTTTGGACATCTTTATTGTAATATAAAAAAAAAATTATTTCAACTTTATTTTTTTTTGGAAAATTATACTTTTTCACCATAAATTATACATCTGATTACATTTTGCACCATAAATTTTTTGGATGCACGTTTTACACCCTAACTATAATCATTGTTACACTTTGCACTCCAACATCAAGTTTACTGTTAATTTGGATAGAAAAATATGGCATCACGTGAAAAAACTTAATTGCCCCTCTTCTTAAAGATTTAAAAACAAAAAAGATAAATTACATTTTAACACCCTAAATTATACTCCTGATTTGCACCATAAATTTTGAATTTCCATCCAAGTTAACAGAAATTTAATGTCAGGGTACAAAAAGTACGAGGGAGAAAGTATTTGGTATTAAATGATACCACGTCAGCGGTATTAAAATCCATTAAATGTGAAATATGTCAGCAAAAAATAACTAACCCACTAACAATTGAAAGACGTGTTAGTGGGGTAGTTATTTTTGCACACATGTCTCTCATTTATTGGATTTTGATATAAATGACGTGGTATCATTTGATATGAAATACTTTTTCGTAACAAGGATTATAGTTTAAGGGTGCAAAACGTGTATTTGAAAGGTTTATGGTATAAAGTGTAATATATATAGTATAGTTTAAAATAGTAAAATGTAATTTCTTTTTTAAAAGAGGAGAAAATTATTTTAACATTAAAAAAAACTTATATTAAAAAAATAGTGTGAGTGAGTGACACATGTAATTAATTAAAAATTTACTCTCTCAAAAAAAAACTAAAAAATTACAGACTAGTATTAAATAAATAAAAAATGTACACAAAGATCCATTTTAGTAAGTTCGTAGGGACAGAAAATACAAAGACAGCCTATTCTCGAAATCTCGTAAATCGGGCCGATTCAGTTCACGAACATCGAAGAACCTTAATTCTTATTTCCTGTTTTACCCCTGCCTCTTTTACATATTTATTACACTCACACACATAAAAATAAATAAAATTATTAAACATAATAATATAATACTATATTACCGTATTACAGTACTTAGATTTACATGTTTCATTGTTTTTTGGACTATTATATATACATATTATATATATTATATTTTTTTTCCATTTTATTTCCTTGCTCTGCTTCCTCTGCTTCACACAGAGAGAGAGAGAGAAAGAGACAGATAGAGAGAGAGGAAGAGAGAGTCTTAAAAGAAAGCTCCAAATTTCCATGGATGTTTCGATCTATGTCCTCCCCAGTTTCAAACAAATCTCTTAGAAACAAACCCATGTAAGCAAATTTTCTTTTTCTTTTTCTTTTTTTGAGAAACCAGCAAATTTTCTTTATTTCACAGAAAGAATATCACATTTGTTTTTATAAATAAAAATTTGTTTTTGGCCTATAAATGCGTGTTTCTGATTCGTTTCTTCAGCTATAATCATATGATCTTTGATTTTTGTTAATGGGGTTCTGTTCTCTTTGTGCTGAGAGCTGTATTGGACCCTTAATTCACTGCAAAATTCTGGGTTTTTATTGATTTTTTTATATATATATATTTTTTGGGGATTGTTTGTGAGGTAAAATCATGGCCTTTGTTTATTTTTTTTTAAATGTGTGGAAGACCAGGTTCAATGGTTGTGGATTGGGATCCATGTTGGATCTCTTGGTTTTTGTTTTTATAGTTATTGTTATCATTGTTGTTTGATTTAATATAATATTTCTGTTACACTAATCTTGGATTTTGTGTTTTTTGTTTTTTCTCCTTTTTTATTTTAGTTTCTTTTTTGAGGGGTTGCTTGTTTGGAGGGGATTGAGGATTTAGCACATTGCCTAGGACATATAATGTTGGTGCCTTGAGGTGGGGTTTCATGGGTTGAACTCAAAGAATAATGGGAAGCTCTAGTGAAGATGAAGAAAATCGATATTTCGATGCTCTAGAGGATATAGCATCAACATCAAATGTTAGTCCTGTTGGCAATGAGATATATGAGTCTAATTCTAGTGTTAACATTCGAGTTTCGGATGGTTTTCCTTATGATATATGGATTCAGAGCCCGGGAAGTGTTAAGGAGCGTAGGAGCAAGTTTTTGGATTGGATGGGAATGAGTTTGGATCGCATTGCACACAGGAATTCACTAGATGTATGTAGGGATGTACAGGAAGAAGTGGTTGATAGGATTAGAGAGAATAGTGGGGCTGTGTTGAGGAACTCACGTTTTGAAGGTGAGTTTTGTTCAGGTCGGTCTTCAATGACTTGTCGGTCTGAAGATGATATGGATTCTTCTGAACCTTTTAGCTCAAAGGAGAACTTTGTAAGCCAAGATGGGAATATCGATAGAGAAGCAAGTTCAGACCAGTCAGTAAGGGCTGTAGAGTCTCGGAGCACTTTTGGGTTAGAGTCTCGGAGCACTTTTGGGTTATCCCTCTCGTTTAAACGACTGAAAAAGAAAGACATTGAGGTGACTAACAACTTGGTGGGGTCAGTGAGGACACCTAAGAGGGGTTGGTTAAGTAGATTGCGTTCCATGACGTGTGTCGTTGATAGTCAAGACGAAGCTAATCAACTGAGACCTGGTCATGATGATGCAATTCTACAGTCTAGGGTTCAGAGAGTTAAGGTCCGGCAATCCAAGAAGCGGTTGAAAGAACTCTCTGCTCTTTATATGGGGCAAGATATCCAGGCACATGATGGTCCAATTTTGGCAATGAAATTTAGTCCTGATGGGCAGTATCTTGCAAGTGCTGGTGAAGATGGGATTGTGCGCTTGTGGCAGGTGGTGGAGGATGAGAGATCTAATGAACTTGACATTCCAGAAATAGACCCATCCTGCTTATATTTCACAGTTAATCATCTCTCTGAATTGAAACCCCTCTTTGCTGATAAAGAGAAAATGTGTAAAGTGAGCAGCCCGAGGAAATCATCAGACACAGCATGTGTAGTTTTCCCCCCTAAAGTTTTCCGGATTTTGGAGAAACCATTGCATGAGTTCTGCGGGCACAGTGGTGATATACTGGATCTCTCATGGTCTAGGAATAATGTAAGTAAATTATTTGAGTGCCAATTTAATTTTATGGATTAAGTATAAATGTTATTGATTTTCACGAATGTGATGTTTATTTTGATGCAGTATCTGCTCTCATCATCAATCGACCATACTGTTCGTCTGTGGCAAGTGGGATGTGATCATTGCCTCAAAGTGTTTACACATAGTAATTATGGTGAGCTCCTTGATGTTTCATTGTTTCAACCTAAAATCTATTTTGTTAGTTAAGGAACCAGCCGGGGTTGGATAAATGTTGGGGCAGTATCCCGATAGTTTTATTATGCTGGAGTTATTGTTGCTGATTTTTACGTTATGCTGTGATGCAGTGACCTGCGTTCAGTTTAACCCTGTTGATGATAATTACTTCATCAGTGGTTCAATAGATGGAAAAGTTCGTATTTGGGCTATTCATGGTTGTCAAGTTGTTGACTGGACTGATGTAAGAGAAATTGTCACTGCAGTGTGTTATCGCCCTGATGGGCAGGTTTGGTGATTTTCTTGCTCTTTTGTCTTATAGATAGGATCATCAATAGTAAGTGATGCTATGTTAACATCTCTTTGTTTCTGTCACAGAGGAGCATTGTTGGCTCTATGGATGGAATGTGCCGCTTTTACAATGTATCAGGTATGCTAGTTGATAAGTACTTGCACCCTGGCCATCCTTTTGCTTTGCTTCCTTTGTATAAGTTGCAGTTGTTACTTTGAACAAATTTTTTGTAGGATATTGACAAGTTGTGTGATAATCCCATCTGTGTGCTGTTTTTCTAATTCGTCATTATGTTTGAATGATACTATCTTAGCACTTCTTGGTATTACGTTAACATGATTTGTTGTTTATAACACACAAAAAAAAAAATTAGTACAAAGAATATGGTTGGGTAGTTTTTAGTCTATGAAATAGAAGAAAGTTTTGGTAGGCATGCATGTGGAATCCTCAGAGCAAAGTAGCCCAGGCACTTTCTCAAAGATTGGAGATGCTCTTTTATATTAACAGTGACAACAAGAAACTTAAGCTGCTTAAGATGAAGCTGATGTGAATTACATTGTTCTACCAAGAATAATTTTTTGCCTCAATTATATAGTTACCTTGGAATTTAAATGATATTATTAAGTTCTGAGGCAGTTTTTGTAATGGAATTAGTGTAGTCTGTATCTCCTAGTCTGGAATTGTTGACTTTGACTGAAAATGTTATGATTGACAGTGGCTTTATAATTATGTAGTTGAATCACTTTTTCACATTGGATGTTATTTAAAGGTTCAATTAATTCATTCTCTGTTTTTCTTGGATCAGATAATCACTTGCAATTTGATACCCAAATATACTTACACAGTAAGAAGAAACCACCCTGCAAAAAGATAACTGGCTTCCAGGTAGTTATTGCTTGCCCACGTTTTTTTTTTTTTCTCCTTTTGGCTGTTTCTTTTACTTATCTTATTTTCCTTTTTCATTTAAGAAGTGCAAACTTCCTAATCATATGATATTTCCTTCAGTTTTTTCCGCAAGACTCTAGCAAAATAATGGTAACCTGTGCTGATTCACAAGTCAGAATTCTTGATGGGCTCAATGTGATTGGCAAATACAAGGGTATGTTGTTCCTTCATCTTTTTTCTTTGAATTAGTCTTAAATTCTAGTTTTTCTTGGTTTCTGACATTGAGGCCCTTTAGAGGCTACTTTTGTCCTATGTAAGCTATGAATGATAAATTGGTGTATATTAACAAATTTAAAATTCTATTTACTGTGGAATTTATGTTGGGAAACCTAAATGACCATATACAACATGATAGTGTATGCGCATTGTGATATCTATCTCCTTGTTTTTTAGTGCTGAGTTTAGTTCTGATCTAAATGAGGGCTTTGTTCTATTTTTGCTTTCCCCTCTTAATGAAATATTAAATATTAAATTTTCTCTTTCTCTCTTTAGGCCTTCGCAATGCGGGAAACATTCTATCTGCGTCTTTCACTTCAGATGGGAAACATATTGTTTCAGCTTCTGAGGATTCTAATGTATATTTATGGAACTGTAGTCAGGAAGAGTCTGCTCTCCCCCAACCCAAAAATATAAGATCTTTTGAGCACTTCTCTATGAATGCATCTGTGGCGATACCTTGGTGTGGTCTGAAATGTGGGAACTCAGAAAATAGAAGGCAATATCAAGTCTTGGATGAGAATCTGGCAGAAACTCCGTCCTTCTCTTCACCTGCTTCTTTTGTGCTGAACCAAGAATTCTTCCTAGAGTCTTTTCCCAAGGGATCTGCAACTTGGCCAGAGGAGAAGCTTCCCACTTCAAGCCCAACGGCCAAGTCAACTACATTAAATAAATCTCAATACAAGTTTCTGAAAAATTCTTGCCAGAATATACCCAGTTCTCATGTGTGGGGTCTGGTTATTGTGACTGCAGGCTGGGATGGACGGATCAAGTCATTCCACAATTATGGGTTACCAGTATCTGTCTAAAATCCTAGTGGCTTGGCAGAGGGTTTCCACTTTCCAGAGAATCATAATTCTGATAGCTTTGATTGGGCGCTAAATAAGACCCTTCTTTGACTACCACATGCTGCATATCTAATGTTGGGAAAGTGGACAAGTGACTTTATGCGTGGTAGTATCAACTGTCACAACAGGTTCTGTTTTGAACATTTGGTAGGCATGTGTAGCATGGATGATTTTGAGAATTTTGTGTTTTTCCAGAGGGCCCCATCTCAGATATCAGGTGTTCTATTGCGGATTTAGTTCATGACAGGTGGCACCAGTTCCATGGTTGCAATATGTAACCTCACCTGTAATCAGCAAATGGCTGAGGTTAGCTTATCTGGTTACTTTGCTCAATTTTGCTACCTGATTTGTTAGTCTCAGAAGTTTTGTCTGCCGGCCCAGCAAAAAGTTGTGAAGTCGTGTTAGGAGAGGCCAATTTGAGATGTTTATCTATGTATAATGCAGGTGCCTGTGGGGCCTTGTATAACCATTTTCTTTTGTTCTCTAAAATACAAGGAGGATTCCAGAGCTGGTGGTTGGAGTTCATTTGGGAAAAAAAATGGTGGGGAACTTGGCCATGATAAATATCTTAGCTGCTTTCAATGATTGAATTGCTTGTCTGCCATTTACAATCACTCTCATGGTAGGGCCAGTCACAACCGGAGCTGGCGGTGGGAGTGCATGGCCGGCCATTTTTTGCAAATTGGATTTACAATTGCTGACCCAAGTGCTTGAATGTAATACATCGATGCTTGGTTTCGTAGGACATATCAGTCTAACTTGTCACTCTGCTTGAATGGTGATTGCCTCTGTTGTTTTGCTAACAGAACTCGTAGATGTTACTCTCAATTTTTAGCCTAACCCCCCCACCTTGCCAGTGGTATTTATAAGCTCAAATAAAATTGCCTTTTGAGTTTAGTATGGCATATATGTAACTGTAATTTCCTCGTGTACATAGAACTTTTTCAGTAGTTCTTTACATGTTTACACTTGTAGCATAATGGTTAAAAAGTAATAAAAAAGTAAAAAGAAACAAGAATATTGGTTTTGCATTTCTGCTGCTCTGTATGGTGAATGATGGAATCTTTCAATTGGCACTTGGCACTTTGGATTCCTCTTTTTCTAAGGGCATTTAAAATTGGCTTCAGTTATAGGTACTGTTGGGAACAAGAAAGAGCTGCCTAGAAGAGCCTCATAAAATCTTTGGTTTCAAATCCAAATTCATTAATTGTTCCTTGCTGAGGGTACCTGTCTTGTGGGTATCTCCAAAAAGAAAAAAGGAATACATATATATAATTGAAGCTAGAGAGAGAGAGAGAGAGAAGTGGGTTCAAGAAGAAAGGCTAGAAGATATAGCTAGAGAAATATTGTGACGCCTTCTTTTGAAGAGATTCACTTTCTATAAACTATTGATTTTTTTCACTTTTACTTTTAGTCTCTATTTTTATTCGCTTGTTGACGTTTTTGGTCTTGGATGTTTTTATTTGGTCTTCCATATCATTATTAGCTTTTTTTAATCAGGTTGGAATTTGCAAACAGTGTTTGCACACATTATTTTTGCATTTTTTTTAGTTTTTTCATTTAAATTAAAACACACTGTCGAATGCACTTGATAGAAGTTTTGTCCTTCCTCAAGACAATTAAATTTAATGTAATCAAAAGAGTAAATTTAGGTCTATTTCTTTAAGTGTTGTACTTTAAAGTTCCCTAAATAAATCAATGTCTGTTTTGAGAATTGCATCATGAACAGTGTTCTCTTTCAAGAACAATAAAATTCAACACATTTATTGTTTGAATTTAATTGGAGAATCTTAAATACAATAATTAAATTTGTTGTTTTCTTTTATTAATAAGTTAAACTCTAAGTGGATTTTGAACTACCATCTTATTATCATGGAAGTGAGGAACATGTGAGTTTAGTTAAAGTAAATATTGAACTTCAAAAAAATTTCTAAGATTGTTCTTGAAATAAATATCACTTGAGGTATAATTTTTTTTTTTTCTAGTATTTTACCTTACGTTTCTCAATTAAATTCAATTGCTCAGTTACATAATTTCTAAAAAAATGACTGATGCTAAGTTAAGATTGGCCTCAAAAAGATAATGTTCAAATGGGATGATCATCACCAAAGAATATGGTTAGCAACTCTAAAAAACAATCAAATTCATTGTGATTAATACTATTCAAAACTAACACAATGCATTGCAGAATAATGACGGCGCATAGAAGAAAGGAATCTACGTTATCAGAGTAAAAGCAAGCAAGACGCTTTATTTGAAAAACAAAAAAACGAAGTGACTGATTTTGATTGAAACATCATGATGCTAGGCTTGCTTAGTCGTAAAAAAAGTCACATGAAAAAGAGCAAAATAATGAAGTCATTTAAAGCCAAAGGTACCAAAACTAGGGGACAGTAACAACAAACATATTGTCTGATTAGTTTTAAGTACAAACATTAGTTGCTTATATAGGCTTAGCTGTTGCAGACTCTATTCAATGTTTTCAATTGTACCAAAAAGTAGTAATTTATTGGTGATTATAAGACAGTGTACCTCTTTTTTCTTTGCTTTAATTTCTTGCTGTTGGGCTATACCTACCAATCTATAGAACAAAGTATGTGTTTAGGAACATTCATGCAAAGAGTTAAACTGTGATTTGTGAACATCCTTAAGGCAGGACAAGAAAGATGAGTCTTGATCAGCTTGACAAAGCTTTTGTTTTATGAGATCTAAATGTCAATCTCCTGACAAAGTAGCATATGACCGGTACTGTCTCTTTCTAGCTTATAATCATAGCCATTATTAACCTATTAATTTGTTGAAAATTTAAGTTTGTGTTTATTTTGTTGTACCTCCAAGAGAATCCTTGCCCCATATGGATGATAATATAAAAAGATAAAAAGTTATACAACTTTTTGGGCATGAAAGGAGATGATAAAATATTAATCCTCATACAAAATTTGTGGGTCGTTTAATAGAAAGCATTGAGGCCCAGATAGTTCTATGTCAGTCTTGCAATCAAGATATAGAAGAAGGCCCAATAAGCCCATACAACTAAAAAAAAAAATCAAACTCAATGCAATTTGCACTTTAGATCACACAAGCAAAGTAAGAAACATGGATAAATAATGCCAATTTATGGAAAAATAAGTCTAGTGACATTTTTTTTTCTCACACAATTTATCAAAATAAAATGTTGTGATTGATGTAGGAAAAAAATGGAGTTAATGGCAATGTTGAACTAATCACAACTTATCACCTTTGAAATTTGTGAAAAAAATTGCGTCCTCAGCATTTTTTTGCCTTTAAAGAAAGCACTGTTCTTTCTTAAATGGTTTAAGGCTACAAAGAATAAGTTATGACACAACCTTAGGAATTTGCTTCTTAGAAAAGTAGAATTATGATAAGCCTACTAAGAGTCTTGTAACTCAATTGGTATTTTTTTATGTTTCCAATAGATGTCCAGAATTCAAATCTCTTGTTGCCCGTTATAACTATTGAATTAAAAAAAAAGAAAAAAGAAATCATGATAAGCATATTAGGTAAAGCCCGTCTTAGAAGCTTGAGCACTGGGTAAAAAAGGAGAAGTATGAATGTATGATCCACCAAACTATTTTACAGCCTTCACTAATGCTTCACAAAATAAAGGCCCATTCACCTATTTTAGACCCCATGTTCTCCAAATAATTGGAATTCTGAACTCTGAAGTGCCATAATAAATAAACAGTTAAATTATTAATTCATTCATTCAACTATTAGAAAATTTAAGTATTATTTTTATTTGTGTTAATGTTATACTTCAACTTTTTAAAAATCAAGTGATTCCAAAAAAATAAAATAAAATCAGGCTGTTTTCATTACTGGGTCTCTCCTCTGTGTTAAAATCTGAACATGATTATATTATATGACAGTAATGTTAAAAGTGGGATGAAGTGTGTATCTAAGCCTATCTTGACTAGTAGATCAGTCCAGTCATGCAGTCTCTACATGAGGATAAATTGGTGGAAATGAAGCAAGAAGAAAAAAAAAATGATGATTTACTGATTAAAATTCTCTCTTGGGGGTTTGTGAATTATTATATATAAAGTAAGAGGAGAATACATCATCAAACATTGAGAAAACACAATAATCTCAGGAATCCAATTCCTTGCAATCTTCCAAACCAGTGAGCTCCAATAAATTCCAATCAAAACCAATAAGAGCATTATTGAAATTGAAAATTGTGGCCATATGCTTTGTGAAATGAAATTGATCATAACGTACATGTCCTCTACTTTTGTTGCTTTTTGCTCAAAATCCCCAATGTTGAATTGTTCTTTCACACTATTGTCTCTGGCACTTACCACTTGGGTGGTTCACAACAAATCTCCAATCAATTAGACCCCAGTGAGAACCTATAATAGTCTTCCACCATGGCCATCTTACCTAGCCTTCACAACACTTATGGGATAGATTTATCAAATTAAGATTTGGGTCATACTATATTGTTCCACGTAACTCTGTATAGAAACTAGCAGTGTGGTACCACAAGAGTTTGTTTTAGGACCATAACTTTTTTTGTCACAACACTGATGTGACAGGCTGTTAAGAAATTTATCATTTTCACATGAAATCATTATTTTTTCTCTACCACTTATAGTCTCTCACATTAGAGTTTTGTGACAAAAAAAGTTGTGGTTCTAAATTTTCTCGGTGCCACACTGTTATTTATGATTATTTAGGATAGCGCGCCTTGGCTTCTGCAGGTGGGGGCCCAAGAAATGCCCTTATAATAGCCAAGATTGCCAAGACTATGAAAACTAAGCCTATCATTGTTAGCACAATGCACATTGGAGGAGATATATTTTGTAGTGCGGAAGCAGCAACCAGTTTAGGTTGCATTATCAGTAACATGAAAAAGAGAATAATCTTCACAATTTGCCCGCAAATGCTGTGTCTATTACCCTATTCAAAAGAGAAAGATAATGTTACTAGCCATGAATAAATAAAATTATACAGAATAAAACAATCTTTTAAGTCTTTTGTCAGAAATTTTCATCTTTCCCTTGCAACTTGAAAAACTAGAATAAACTTAGATTAATAAATAGGCTAAAATGCAAAACAGATCTTCTAAATTTCGCTAGAATTTATTTCAGCCTTCTAAGTTTCAAGTTTATTCCATTAAGGTTTTTTCCTCAACTTTCATTAATTTTTTTCAAAATATGGAAAATATTTCATTAATTGGATTTTTTTAAAAGTTAAAATATATTGAAGAAAAAAAATAACAATTTGGACAATTAACCACAATATTTAACAAAAGTTGATGGAGATGCTTTAATTGAATGAACTTGAAGCTTAGAGGATTGAAATGAACGAAAGCAAAATTAGAGGATTGAAATGAATTCTAGTGAAACATAGAGGGTGGATTTTGCATTTTAGTCTAAAAAATAATACTTACTAAATTTTCCAATGTCAAAGTTGTACTTGTACTCTTAGCTATAAATTCTGATCAATACTAGTCCATACAGGGAATATAAAGAAGAAAAGAAAATCATGACCTTGAGTCGCAAATTTCGAATAAATCAATGGAATGATCAAATATCTATTTGTATTTTAGAAAGCCCCAAATTTTCTAATAGGACATAATGAGCTCCTGCTTGAAATTTTATCTATAAACCCATGGGGAATAAGAACTGAGTTAACTAAATGGTTTCAAAGAATAAATACAATTCTACATATTCAATATACACAAATTTTCAACAAAAAAAAAAAAGTATACAATTTGGCTTTTTTTAATTTTATTTTATTTTTTTATCTGAGATAGAATTATATTCTAGCCTAACTTAATTGTACATGTGTGTAAAACTTCCTCATGAAAACTAGAGTCCCGACCTTTGTCTCCCACACTCACAACAGAGAGTGGAAGAAATTTTATCTATAAACCCGTAGAGGGGGAGAATAAGAACTGAGTTAATTGAATGGTTTGCACTTACTTCAACGATGGAGCTAATTATGACTTGCTGATAGTCCCCAGTCATGTGGTTTTCCATAAGACAAATTGATGAAAAAGAAGCCGAGGAAGAAGAGGAGGATGATGATGATGATGATGATGATGATGAACTCATGAATCCAGAGCAGTAGAGCACTCAAAGAGGCTTTTATTGGTTTTATATAGAATCGAACATTCATGCATATCTGAAGCAATCAACTATTACATCATGCACAGTTAGGAAAAGCAGAGTTGAATGGTGGAAAATTAAAATCCCAATCCCAAGAATCAATTCCATTAGTCTTAAATATCAAGGTTAATTAATTAATTTATTTATTAATATAGGCTTGGCATAATCATTATTCTTGTTATCTGTTAGTGTGGTTAGTAAGAGTGCTTGGAGATATTCCAATTGATAGGTTAGGTTAGTATAACATGTAAAAATACCATTTAACTTATCAGTTTAAGCCTACAACTCAATTAGTCAATTATGTTATATTAACAGCTCCGGTAAGTGATTATCCATAAGATCACTAGACATAGACCACCTTAATATTAATGTGAGGTTTATTTGTGTGAATCTAATATAATGGCAAGCCTCAATGGGAGGGTTTTGAATGATAAGCTAGCTCTACATTCTTACTTCTATACAAGTCATACATGATTTAGATTGCTCATGATCCTACAAGTATAAAATCTTGTTGAAAATATAATTACATAAAATCTTTCAAAGTATCTGTCACTCTTTTAATCTATGGCTATAATTTTTTATACAAAACAGTAGAGATGACAATTTTGCCCCGCCCCACTTCGCCTTACGCAGGTTTTCCTCGCCCAGCAAAGGCGGTGAGGCGGGGATGGATTTAGACTTTTTAGACCCAACCCGCCCCGCTCCCCTCTCCACATTGATAAGGGTTAAACAGTAAATTTTTTATACCCTAAAACTCTTCTATTTAAACAAACATATCATCAGCTTATTTTATTTTGCCTAGCAAGGCTTTTTGCCTCTTTTTTTCTCTATCAAGGTTGGAAATAAGGTACCAATTTTAAAATTTTTTTGTCTTTATTATAAACAAATTTATATACTATTGAATCATTGATTTTGTATTATGAGTTTTTTTTTTTTTTTTGATGAATTTATTTGTAATTTCAAGTATATTTTTATTAATGAAACAGGTTTTATTAAAAAAAAGTTGTAATAGTTATGGGCAAATCAACAAAAAGTATAGTTTTACGGGGTGGGGCGGAGGTTCGCGAGGCCCCAAGGGGCGAGGATGGGGTAAGAAATTTTTCCTGTCATGCGAGATGGGACAGGGATGGGGTAAGACAAAATCTTGCGGAACGGGAGTGAAGACCCCATCCTTCTGACCCACCCTGCCCCATTGCCATCTTTTGAAAACAGACATGAACTAAGATGGTATGCATTCAAAGTAACTTCAAACTTCAAACGTCAAAGAATGACAGAACCCATAAAGGATTTAAAAGATGCACATGTTCCACTATGACTTCTTTGATTAGGGATGAGAGGAATTTCTAAATGTATCCGTACTATGTTTATATTTATTTAGAAATTTTTACCAAAAAAATATTTTTTTAGAAATTTTCCAAGATTTTGTTCCAAGTTTAAGTTCTTCATTCAATATATATACATATAATATTCTTTTCATACGTGGCAATAAATGGTATGATTGACAAACACAAAACTTAGAGTCTTTTGGCTCAATATTGTAAAAATTAGAGTTTATTAGGTTTATGTATACTGTGCAAAGTTTTTTAGCTAAATGAGGAGAGACGTAAATTTCGGTATTGGTGATGCCGAAATACAAGTAAAAGAAGAGAGAGAAACTGACAAATCTGATATAATTTTGGTATTTCGGTATCCATGTTGCCGAAATTCAAGAAAAAGGTGGAGAGAGAAACTGACATCAATTTCGTCAGTTGGATTGCCGAAATTCAATTTCGGCTAGATTCTTTTTTTTCGTTAGTTTTCCGTTTGGTTAGTTTATTCATAGTTTATTTTTATTTTTAAAAAAAGATGTCCAAGGGGATTGAACCCGTGCGCAACGATTGTTCCACATAAGAAGCAACCAGCAGACTACCGCACAACTTGCTCAATCTATATGGGAACTAAATTAATTTATTCTAAACCTAGTAGGTATTTCAAGTTTTCAAAAACACAAAAAAACACACATTTTTTTATATACTTTCCAAAAATTGATAGTTATGCTAACAAGAATGGTAAATTGAAATTATAGTTCATCCACGATGATGTCAAAATTAATTAATATTAACTAAATAAAAATAACAATTTTGTAAAAACTAGTAACCTTAATTAAAAATGACAAAGTTTAGTTACAAAATGGGTTGTAGCCTATGGTTATAACCTTATTCAATAAATTTTTATTGGAGGTGAATTTTGACAAATTTAGCAATGGATTACATCTTCTTCTTATATCCTCTATGCTTGCAAAAAATTTAGAAAATTAAAGATCAATAACTATAACATCAATAAATTGTTTAAAATTGAAAACTTTTGTAGTTTAAAATTATGCATAAAATATAAGCTTATAGATCATATAGTAAATAATATTCGATTGACACAAAATTTGACATGTGTATTAAAAGCATAAATGACATACAATTCAACGGTTAAATTATCAAAATATGCAGTAATATTTTATTTTATTGAGTAAGGCTACAACCAATTTTGTAACTAAACTTTGTCTAATTAAAAAATTATTGAAAAAAATTTGAATATTTTACAAACATATTACATGAATTAAAAAAGAAGATGATATTGTTAATATTTTTAAATTTAAGATAAATTTTGTTATTTATTTTATATTATTTTAATAGTATATCATAAGAATTTTTTTAGTAATCAAAGTTGGCAATACAAGTCATGCTTGCATGATGTGTCTTGAGTTGTATAGCATAATTTTTCCATGACTTTTTTTTTTCTTTTGAAAATTCATATGGCTCGTTATAAATAGATTAAAATTGATAATATAGTTTAAATTTTTGGAAAATAATATTTTATTTCAAGAATAAAAATTAAAAAAATACATTTTTTTAATATGTATTAATTTACATCTATTATAATTTGGAATTACTATATTTTCCAATCACAAAAAATACTTAGGGGTATGATGAGTGTTATGCGTTTGTGGTTGAAATAATGTTTTTATCACAGCCTTAGGTATTTTTGTGATTGAAAAATATAGTAATTCTAAATTACAATGGATGTAAATTATTAATATTTACCAAAAAAAAAAATAGAAAAGTCTCTAAGCACGCGTACAAGTGCGTGCTCAAAGGCTAATATTCCGTAATTATCACGTGCTTCTTAGAGGCTTTCTAATTTTTTAAGATATTACTACATTTTGTAATCATAAAATACATATGATGAATATTGTGCGTTTGTGGGTGAAATAATTTTTTTTATCACAACTCTAGGTATTTTTACAGTACTATCCTCAAGTTTTGTATGGTTGGGATTATTAATACTTATCACGCGCGTACTTAGAAACCCTTCTATTTTTTTTCCTAAAGGCTAATGATTTATATTCATTATAATTTAGAATTTCTACATTTTTTAATCACAAAAATAACTAGGGTGTGATGAGAATTATGCGAAAAAAATTATTTCACCCATAAATGCCTAAATCTCATCACACCCTGGGTATTTTTGTAATTGAAAAATGTAGAAATTCCGAATTATGATGAATGTAAATCATTAACCTTCAGAGAAAAAAAAAAAAAAAAAACAATTTCAATTGTTATTTTTATTTAGTTAATATTAATTAATTTTGATATCATCGTGGATGAACTATAATTTGAATTTACTATTCTTGTTATCATAACTATCAATTTTTGGAAAGTATATAAAAAAATGTGTGTTTTTTTGTGTTTTTGAAAACTTGAAATACCTACCAGGTTTAGAATAAATTAATTTAGTTCCCATATAGATTGAACAAGTTGTGTGGTAGTCTTCTGGTTGCTTCTTATGTTGAACAACCCTTGCGCAAGGGTTCAATCCCTGTGGGCTGCGCTTATCATTTTTTAAAAATAAAAATAAACCATGAATAAACTAACCAAACGGAAAACTAACGAAAAAAAGAATATAACAGAAATTGAATTTCGGCAATCCAACTGACGAAATTGATGTCAGTTTCTCTCTTCACCTTTTTCTTGAATTTCGGCAACATGTATACCGAAATATCAAAATTATGTCAGATTTGTCAGTTTCTCTCTCTTCTTTTATTTGTATTTCGTCATCACCAGTACCGAAATTTGCATCTTTCCTCATTTAGCTAAAAAACTTTGCACAGTATACATAAATCCAATAAACTCTAATTTTTACAATATTAAGCCAAAAGACTCCAAAACTTAGGTGGTCTAAATTCAATCTCGAATGAGGGACAAGACCCCTAGAGGATCTAATGGATAATATGTTTCCCCTAGGACCACCTTCAATAGGAATAAGAATAACTTCTAATTGTAGTTTAGTTTTCTAGGAATTTTTTTCTTCTATTTTTAAAAATAATCTTCTATGATTCTATTCTAGTTTACTGAATTTTTTTTTTTGTTTTTTTGTTTTTTTTTTTCACTTGTGTAAATCAAAAGGAATTTGAATTAGTATACTTTATGAGCTAAAATATATATATATATATATATATATATATATATATATATATATATATATATATATATATATATATATATTGGGATTGGAAAACCATCCATTATATTCCTTGATACTCATTTGTATCAAGATGGAATAATTGACTAATTGTTTCCCTTTATTGTGTTTTATTTTATTTTATTTTATTATGTCTGATTAAAAATAACTTACCTAAGAAAAAGACATCTGTTTGAAGTATATTCCCAATTTGGTTCTACTACTGCCCTGGTTGTCTCGTCGGTAAACTTTTTCTTTTCTAGTTTTGACTTGTTTTTCATTTAGGCCTCGTTTGGGAGAGGGATATGGAATAGAATGGAAAAGAATGAAAATAATAATTTTAGAATATTATTCTCTACCCTTATTTGGAAGTTTTAATGGAGAGAATGAAAAGTTCATTCCTTATTTGGGAGTTTAAGTGAGAGGAAATAAAATGGGTAAAAGGGAACACTCATTCATTTCTATTGTCTTAAAATTTCAAATTTTTATTTCCCCCAAAATTGGGAGAAATTGGAGGGAATGAAATTAAATTTAATGATTTTTTTTTTATACTAGAACTCCCAAAATACCCTTATATATTCAACAATTTATTTTAAAATAGAGGTTTAATAGTAATATTGTCATAAAATGATTCCATCCATTCTCTCCATGTTACTCCCAAATAAGATTACTTACATTCCATTCATTTTCATTCATTAATTTTAAAACATCCAATCAAGGTTACTTAATTCTATTTTTTTCCATTCATTTCCTTTACTTAAATACATTCTATTCCATTCAATTCCATTATGATCATTCCATTTCATGCCTTTATGAACTCCCAAACGAAGCCTTAGGGCTATATAAAAAGAATTTTTGATAATGCTATAAAATGCTAGTTCTTTTCTTGTTAATTTAGACCATAAATTGCTTCTTTTATAGGAAAATTATTAGGTACTACCGGAGTATCATAAATGCGTAGTCTCCCTCTCTCACATGAATGGTGGGTCTCACCATAAATTTAATTAGTGAGACTCATCATTCATGTGAGAAGAGGAAGTATGCATTTATGGTACTCTGAGAGTATATATACAATAATTTCCATCTTTTATAAACATGATTAGTTATTATCCAAGTTAAGACCATTTATTTGCCAAAAAGTCTTGGAATCTCATTCATAAGGATAATTCTTTCATTATCTGAAGTACCGAATATTTTATCAACCTTTTAAAAGTCTCTTCTTTTTTATTCATAAAGAGTGAGAGAAAAAGAAAATATAAGAAAAATATTGCAATATCTTTTTCTAGAGTCCAGATTTTCCTTTCTTGATATGAAATTCATGGAGAAAGGTAGGTGCCAAAAAAAAAAAAAAAAAAAAAAAAAAAAAAGAAGAAAAAGAAAAGAAAAAGAAAAAAAGAACCAATTTATATTACTTTCTTCATTTTCCCTCCACTTTCTTGGTTTAACCAAACGATGAAAAATAATTTCATTTCATTTTTACTCATTTTTCTTTTTATCTTTTACATTAAACTAAATGGCTATAGCTGCATGATTTAGTATAGATCTGTTCCATGAAAAAATTTAGCTAATTGGTGTGTCCTATATTTCCATGTAGCTTTGTTAAGTTTTAGATCCCGTTGTTGAATTACAAGTGAATTAAACCAAGTTATTTAAGTAGTCCGATCTTGCCAATTTATAATCATGAGTAGGGCAATTCAAAGCAAGCAAAAGGCAAATTAAATAATGTGTCACCAATCTTACCAAAACATTCACAAATGAATGATAATATGGTGACGAAGTGAGAAACTGATTAGGAACACCCCAAAGGAAAAACCACTCTATTGAAAACATTTTCCCAATAAAGCAAATCCACTATAATAAGATAAGCAAATCCACAAAAAAATATTTTCCTAAACTCTACAGACTTGTGAAAAGGGTATTTAACCAATTACATTACACATTACATTAAGCACCTTAACTTAGGAATATAAAAATTTTCAATATTTGTTACATCACAATTTAAAATGTGATTTATTAGACTCCCAAAAAAAAGTGATTTTTTGTAATTGTTTACATAATATAAATTGCCTTCAATTTTTTTTTAAAAAATGTTATTGTAGCACAATCAAGCTCTCCTGTGGTTAGGGTCGTATTAGAGGATTTTTTGACCCAACTCACCATGGTGGGTTAAAAAATATTCAACCCAACCCAACCCAATCTATCACATAAGTCCAACCCAACCCATATGGGTCAGGTTGGGTTAGGTTGAACCCATGGGTTGGACAATTTTTTTATTACTATTATTATTAAATTGAGTAGACAAAATATAAATATAAATATATTAAAAAAAACTCAAAGATTAGTATCAATGTAACTCCTTAATGGCAAACAACACTAATGACTAAATAACAATAGTAATTTACTAGGGTTTGTGTGAACTAATTGACTTTTATATAGGATAGGAAAAACTGATTATTTAAAAAAAATATTAATTATATAAAATATTTTAAATATATATTAAATATATGGGTAAGTCGGGTTAGGTTTGGCGGGTTTAAAATTTTATGATCCAAATCTAACCCGACCAACTATCAAAAATTTTTTTTTTAACTCAAACCAACCCAATATGCCCTAAAAGCCGACCCAACCCAATAAGTTAGATTAGATTGAGTCTAGTCGGTTTTGGTCCAGACAACTCCAGCCCACAATCCTACGTGTCATGTCACGTCAGAAAGATATTTCGTATCTACCCACTAGAACCATCAACGGATAAGATACATGTCTGATCATAGACACAGAAAAGCTTCCAAATATTGAAAAAAAATAAAAATGGCTACTCTTTCAATTCCACTCTCTCCAAACAGTTTCTGTCTCCGAAGTTTTACACCCAAAAGCCAAGTTTTTCCCATTCCAAAACTCCACTCTTCCATCACAATCACTTGCTCTGGTAAGACTCCCACATTTCTTAAACCAAAGCTCAAACTTTTGTTCTCATTCTTTTTACTTGTTTTGTTGTTATGTTTATAAGATTGAATTTTATTTTGATATTTGAATGAAACTGATGGAAGATGAATGATAACCAAGATATGAGTATACCCATTTGTATTTTTATACATATTTATAAAATTTATAAGATAAAAGTTTGAATTTTGGTTTAACTTGTTGACTTTGAATTATGAGGTTGTCTTAACTAGTAAAGAAAAGTTTGTGGATATGATTAGTTCATCATGTTATATGGATATTTAGTTTGAATTCATGCAAATTGCTTATACAGAAAATCTCCAGTATTTCTTTGATTTTAGTTTGATTCTGTTGATGCCCACTAAGTGAAGTTTAATATTGTCAAGCTGATAGATGCTATTGATGTTTGGTGTGCTTGGGAGCAGCTAGAGACGGTTCTGAATCCAAAAGAAGCTTATTCCATTTCAAGGAAATTAAGAATGTAGCTTGTGGTATTCTTGCTGTTTGGGCTTTGACTGCTACCTCACCTGTAATTGCTGCTAATCAGGTTCAGATCACACACTTCTATATAAGTATTTCATGAAACACTCAATTTCATGATCCCTTTTTTTTTTTTTTTCCTTCATAAGCAATTACTAATGTGCATAGAGTAACTAGCTTGCTTCTTTGTTTTCTTGAAAGCGTTTGCATATCTGCCACATATATCTATAACATATTTAACTGAATTATGCCTAAAGGTTGGACATTGCTTTGAAAATTGAGAAGCTACAACTGAGTTATGGTTTGACACATGAAATTTAATCAAGAAATTAAGATACATTCATCAAGGGGCTCACATCAATGAAGGCATCTTAGTATTATACGTTGTGTTTTCCTAGATGGGTATGTCTCCAGCAAGCCCTGGGTAGGCATGGATGTTTCATGCCAGTCTAAGTCAGAAGGAGGGTCCAGGATACCGGTCAGGGCTTGGCAGACTTAAGTTGATTGGGAATACCTTAAGGGGTGTGGTTTGAGGTATTGGTCAAGGGCAATCTTGTGGGGGTAATGCCTTAGGGAGGACGTCAAGGCCACTGCCTTTCACATTCTTAATAAGTTATATCACTATGTCCTCAAGAGTGATAAATCTGTCATTGTGTTTTGTGATGTTAGGATTATGAAACTTGTCACAATAGTGTCACAATCCCTGATACCTCATACCTAAAAACAATTGTCACCTCCAATGATTAGCTATAGGAAAAATGGTCTTTATCTATAAATATTTAGGCCTAGTAATCAATAAGTATAACTCGAGGAATTTAGACTCTTAGGACATTCCAAAAAGGGAAATGTCATTACTCCTTTCTACATTGGGATTCAAACATCCCATTGCCCAATGGCACCTGGTCCAGCAGCTTTACCCTGTTTGAGGATAAACTCTTTTGGACTTGAACAGGGAATCATGTTGAAAATCCTTTAGTGATTTGCCATCAATGTAATACTCAGATATGACTGTTTTGATTTCCTCCTGCTTCCTTAACGGGGTCCATTGTTCTGAGAACCATGAGGCATCTTCTCTGCTGAATCTACCAGCTCCTCATTCACAGTTATTTGGTTGAAGTAACCGTATGAAACCACCTTTTTATTTCATCCATGAAAAATGATTCAATCTTAGAAGTGTGTGAAATTAGGAAGGAAATTTAGTATGGTTAAGAGGCTATTATGAAAGAATGTCTGGAATGTTTATATTCTAATTGATAAAGATTGAAAAATTATGTGACGTGTTGATTGGGATGTTCAGCTTTGCAATCTTAGCTTGGAATAATGAGCTATAGTAGCCTATTTTTTTTGCTAAGCTACACAAGCACCCATTGTGTTTTGAATCTGGAACTTTACCCTCCAACTTGTTTTATGACGAGAGAAGGTGCCATTTAAGCTAGGGAGAAACCATTTTTCTGCAAAGATAGAATTCAAAATGGGAACTCTTTTTTCTCCTTTCTAATTGATTTTCATTTTAATATCTTAGTGGTAATTTATATCTTTTTATAATAGCTAATAGATTTAACCCCGCATAAAGTTGTTAGCTTTGTCTGTAATTATGAGAGAGATATTTGGCAACAGATGGTTGGATAACAGGGAAGTGGAAAATGAAATGGTTGTTGCATGATCTGCAGAGATGCATAATCAGTGAATGAGCTATTGCTTCGTTCTCTGATGATCTGGAATCTATTTACATTTTTGTTTTCCTGACTTGAGAATAGTTGGGAGAAGACAAGTTTGGTTTTGTGTCTTCTCAATAGGTGTTGTATTTGGATGGATGAAAATAGAGGGGTTTTTGACCCCTGAATTCTTCAAGTTTGAAGTTGAAGAGCATGGTGCTCACGTACTTGTTCACGTGGTTTTTCTTCTCTGATAGGGTCTTTTAATGTCTTTTTGGTCTCTTTGTGTGTTTTACATGCATGTTCTCTCTTTTTTTCTTTTTCTTTTTTTAAGACAAAATCACACAGTTTATCGGGTAACAAGAAGACTATGTAGATCATTCTTACCACAAAAACACTGACCTAAATTTCATGGAAGAATACAAATTTTACTTGTAAAGGACTTGACTTGAACAAATGTATTTCATGTTTGCTATGCAGAGGCTGCCTCCATTATCAACAGAGCCCAATCGATGTGAGAAAGCATTCGTTGGTAACACGATAGGTCAGGCAAATGGTGTTTATGACAAGCCGATTGATCTCCGATTCTGTGATTACACAAATGATAAATCCAACCTCAAGGGGAAGTCTCTCGCAGCAGCACTTATGTCAAATGCTAAGTTTGATGGTGCAGACATGACAGAAGTGGTGATGTCAAAGGCATATGCTGCTGGAGCTAGCTTCAAAGGTAATTTCCTATCTATAAATCATCCTTTAAGTTTTGT
Organism: Quercus tomentella; assembly: GCA_028535165.1. Lineage (NCBI taxonomy): Eukaryota > Viridiplantae > Streptophyta > Magnoliopsida > Fagales > Fagaceae > Quercus > Quercus tomentella. The sequence goes on from JAPQVY010000144.1 coordinate 6,801,228, forward strand.
TTTGTGAAATCATCGACTTATTTGTTGTTCATATGGTTTACCAGTGCAAATCTTTTAGCTAAGGATATTTAGATAATTAGCTGGCATACACTATTACAAGCTTAACACTTCAATATCTATATTTTTTAAATGGGCCTGATCTGAGGTACTATGAGAAGAATGATTCTCTTTATTTGTTTTATACTTTCCCTCATATCATTTACAGGTACTTCCATTTACTTATTATCATTATTATTTTAAAGGCATTCCCATGTACTTCCATCCCCTTGAATAAAGTTTAAACAATGACAGATCTTGATACTCTGGGGGATGATCTGTTTGTGTTATGTGATGAACGTAGAGAATTCCATTTAAATCACATATATATGTATACGCATGAATACTGTAAGAATTTTTGTGACATAGATCTGATACCATATTAGAATTTATGTTGGTATTAAGAGTGAAAGAGTGAAGAGAGAGAAAAAAGAAAGAAAGCGGATGTACATAGAAATAAATGTGGTTCGACCTAACAGTCTACATTCATAGTGGAAAGCCCTTGGGCGGCTACATTTTTATTGTTTTGAATTGTGTTATAGTGAGTCTGTTGGCACGATATATAGACAGACTAATCCTAGGCTAAATATAGACTAACCCTGGGGTTACTTTACTTGCACTAGAACTACTAGTAGGTTCTGGTCTATTGAATTTAGACTAGTTGCAATGGGCTCATGTCTTGGACCTTGATATCTCTAAAAAATATGTTCCATTGTAAGACACAAAAAGACAGTTGAAATGTAAGTATCAAAAAATTTAAGGATCTGCCATTTCATTTGGAACTCTGTAACTACTATGAAGCTACTAATTCTCTGTCTGGAATTAGAATAGAACTTTCTAAACAAGAAAAACCCGGAGTCCCCATTCTAGTAATCTTGTCAGTTTTACGTCAGTTTAAAAATTAAAAAAAAGTACACATCTACATGCCTCATCATGCTTTTTCTAAATATGTTCAATTGTAAGACACAAAAGATAGTGAAATGTAAGGATCAAATAATATAAGGATTGGCCATTTCATTTGGAACTCTGTAACTACTATGAAGCTACTAATTCTTTGTCTGGAATTAGAATAGAACTTTCTAAACAAGAAAAACGCAAGGTCCCCATTCTTGTAATCTCGTCATTTTTAAGTCAGTTTTTTCTTTTAAAACATATCCACATGCCTCATTGTTCTTTTTCTAAATATGATAATTTCATAACAATCTTAGCTTTGGGCAAAAGAGGGAGAAGATAAGCCGATATGATGAACTGATAGGTAATATATGATGTGGGAGGCTTGAAGAGAAAATTATTTCCATTTAAAGTTCTATGAATGTCTTCAAAGCTGACTCACCTTTCACAAGTTGTCTCCTTTTTCTTGGTTAAGACTAAGAGAATACTTAAAATTTAAAAACACTTATCTGGGCATAGCTACTAAAACTAAAAGGCATCTGAGCAAGAATCCTTGAAATTAACCATTACTTTCAATAAAAGAAATAAGCCTATGAGGATTTGCAAACCAAACCAGATGTCTCAGTAGCAAATTTTAAGATCATTGTCTGTGCTCTAATTTGAAGATACCAACTATACAAAATTGTATTATAAATTCATGTTGACTAATAGTGACCATAATTGTTTGTAGGTGTAGATTTCTCAAATGCAGTTTTGGATCGTGTTAATTTCGAGAAAGCTGATCTCAAAGGAGCTGTATTTAGAAACACTGTATTGTCTGGCTCCACCTTTAATCAAGCTCAGTTGGAAGATGCAGTTTTTGAGGACACCATTATTGGCTACATTGATCTTCAAAAGCTTTGTACTAATACTTCAATCGGTGCTGATGGAAGAGCTGAGTTAGGATGTCGATGACCTCATATTATTATCTTTCACACATTTCTTCTATCCTTTGAATAAACAAACGTAGGCTACTATGTCACATGAAGAATTTTGTAATAGATACCCCATTAAATAATTATTGTTGTAAAGGAATTATATATGTGTTGATCATTGCTATTTCTTAGTATCTTGGTAATTTTTATTGATTTTTGACCTACAATTTGAGGAAGAAGGTATTATATGGCTTGAGTTTCTAAGAAAAAAGGTATTATATGGTTTGCTGTTGTATTTCCTTTTACTTATTTATTTATATTTTGCTTTTACTATTATTTATTTATTTTTGAGATAAAAGATAGAAACTATTATTTATTTAATATCATTTCTTCATCATCCCCTATTGAAAGCTTGATGGGGTAACGAATAATATTTAGAAAAAAAAAAAAAAAAAAAAAGCCCCTTCAATAAACACAAATAATAGTTTTGAATCACTTCTTGTAGACTATTAATCATATGGATAAATAATTAGAAGGAACAAAATTTTATGGGATAATTACACTTTAACTTTACACACCTATGATTAAGATAGGTTTCACTTTGCCTACTAATGATTTGAAAAGTATCACCTTTTCAATTGAATGTAAGCTCCATTGAGCAAATTTAAATTCACCTCATAATTTTCTTTAGGAGAATACTTTTAAGTAATAAAACATAAAAGAAGAGAAATTCAAAGACACTCTTTAAGAATATTTTCATCGTGAAATCCTATATCATGATCCCCTTAAAATCGTAAAATCTTACATCTATGCTAATTTGTCAAGAAACTCAATATAATTTTATGAATTTACAAGTAATACCTCTTAAATAGGCTTATATCATTAGTTATATAGGTTTTGAGTAGCTCGCATGTCAAATTAGCGCATCTGGTGTAGTGGTATCATAGTACCCTCCCACGGTACTGACCAGGGTTCGATTCCCTGGATGCGCATACCTTTTTTGTTAAATATTTTGGGTTAGTGTCTTGTATTAATTTACAACCTTTATTTCCCCGTTAACAACAACCTTTTGTAGCTTTTTATAGCATTAATTTACTTTTTGTAGCTTTTTATATAGTTTTTTTAATATTTTTTGGTAACATTTTTAATAACCTTTTGTACATTTTATTAACATAACCCATTAAGAGAAATCTTAACCAGCACCACACGTTACTTCGTTAACATTTCTCATGTATATAATAGCATAACATACCTGTTTTGTCAAATATTTTGGGTCATTGTCTTGCATGGATTGGGCCATGGACTGACTAGGTTCAATTCCCTAGATGCGTTTGTCAAATATTTTGGGTCAGTGTCTTGCATTCATTATGTTTTGTCAAATATTTTTGGTTATTGTCTTGCATTGATTGGGCCATGAACTGACCAAGGTTCGATTCCTTAGATGCGTTTGTAAAATATTTTGGGTCAGTGTCTTGCATTGATTGGGCATGGGCGGATGCGCATACCTGTTTTGTCAAATATTTTGGGTTAGTGTCTTGCATTGATTGGGCATGGGCTATATATATATATATATTCCTTAAATATAATAGCATAACATACCTGTTATGTCAAATATTTTGGGTCAGTGTCTTGCATTGATTTGGCATGGGCTGTGTGTGTGCAAATATTTTGGGTCAGTGTCTTGCATTGATTGGGCATGGGCTATGTGTATGTATAATTTTTTATATATTAACATATTCCTTAAATATAATAGCATACCATACATGTTTTGTGAAATATTTTTGGTTATTGTCTTGCATTTATTGGGCCATGGGCGGTGTATGTGTGTGTATATATATATATATATATATTTTCTTAAATATAATTCAATAAAGAAAAAGAGGGGTTTGCGTTGATCCATCTTGATCTTTGGGACAAAGACCCAAGACGAGAGAGGAAAAAAGATGATAAAGGATCGGTCTCACTTACAAAAAATAGCATAACGAGCAATGTTATGAGTAAGAAAGTGTCTCACATTGAATGGGTCATGGGCTGTATCATCTCCTTTCCTCTCCCCTTTTAGGTCTTTGTCCCAAAGATCGAGATGGATCAATGCAAACCTCTCTTTTTCTTTATTGAATTATATTTAAGAATATATATATATATATATATATATTCTTTAAATATAATTCCATAAAGAGAAAAAGGAAAGAGGGGCAAAGACGCATCGGTCCATCGGTCCATCTCGATCTTTGGGACAAAGACTTAAGAGGGGAGAGGAGAGGAAATGATAAGGGGCTTGTCCCACTTACAAAAAATAGTATATCAAGCAATGTTATGAGTAAGAAAGTTTACATGCCTAGGGATAAAGGGTCTGTCCCACTAAAAAAAAATAGCATAACGAGCGATGTTACGAGTAAGAAAGAAAGAGGGGCAAAGACGCATTGGTCCATTGGTCCATCTTGATCTTTGGGACAAAGACTTAAGGGGGGAGGAGAGGAGAATAAATGATAAGGGGCTTGTCCCACTTACAAAAAAATAGTATAACGAGCAATGTTATGAGTAAGAAAGTTTACATGCCTAGGGATAAAGGGTCTGTCCCACTTACAAAAAATAGCATAACGAGCAATGTTACGAGTAAGAAAGAAAGAGGGGCAAAGATGCATTGGTCCATTGGACCATCTCGATCTTTGGGACAAAGACTTAAGAGGGGAGGGGAGAGGATAGGAAATAATAAGGGGCATGTCCCACTTACAAAAAATAGTATAACGAGCAATGTTATGAGTAAGAAAGTTTACATGCCTAGGGATAAAGGGTCTGTCCCACTTTCAGAAAATAGCATAACGAGCAATGTTACGAGTAAGAAAGTGTCTTGCATTGAATGGGTTATGGTCTGTGTATATATATATATATATATATATATATATATATATATATATATATATATTCCCTAAATATAATTCAATAAAGAGAAAGAGGATCGAGGGGCAAAGACACTTAAGAGGGGAGAGGAGAGGAAATAAAAATAGCATTACGAGCAATGTTACGAGTAAGAAAGTTTAAATGCCTGGGGAAAAAAAAAAAAAAAAAACAAAGTCTCAATACACAAAAATGAATTGAGAATAGGTTTGAATTCATCAAGGATACAAGCTAACTCTGGATTGGGGGATGAGGAAGACATAGCATTAACAATACGCTGGGATCACCATCAAACAGCACATAGTTGAGCATGTGATGCATACTTGCATAGTTACTCTCAAGTCATGGGCCTCTAAGTATAGTTACTCTCAAGTTGTCGGATTCATTAATATGGCAGCACATGGAGATACTTCTTCAAGTGTGGTGATAATAAAATTGAAGTGATACAAACCTGTAATTTCAAACAGCACATAGTTGAGCTTGAGATGCATAGTTACTCAAGTCTTGGGCTCTATATATGTATAGTTACTCTCAAGTTGTCTGGTTCATGCACATTCCATATGACAGCACAAGTAGATGCTTCTTCAAGTGTGATAAAGATTGAACCTGCTCATAAACCAAAATTATTGCCATCTCTTTTTGCCAAAAATTTTAAAAATTATGAAACTTTCTTCAAAATGCCCATACTTTGCACATGGGACAAAAAGTAAATGCTTCCCTGAACTGTGATAAAGATTGGAAGTGATATAAACCTGCACGCTAAGCATGGTTATTACATCTCTTTCACCAAAAATGTAAAACTTTCTTGAAAATGTGGTTGCGTGATTAGCCCTATAGCAAACAAATCAAAGTCACAAGTGAGCAAAACAAAAAGTAGCTCAAACATCCTAATCAAACTTTGGTTTAAATAATATTATATGGTAAATATCCAAATCCCATTACTTTGGACCATGCATATATAAGGTCTATATACGCACACAGTAGTTAGGTCCTGCTAGTTCTTGGAGCAGAACTAGCTAGATATATAGATCGGATTCTCCAACTCTGATAAAGACTGGTATTCAAAACCTACACACAAAGCATAAACATTTCATTGTAAAAGCTGTTTCTCAAAGTCAAGTAAGCAAAACAAATGAAGTAGCTCAAACATCCTTATCAAAACTGTCATTTTCTTATATTTCTTCTTAAAAATCAAGAAGATATTGTGAATCCAAATCCCAATAATAGCTAGGTTAAAAATATTGGTGAATGCTATTAAACCCCCCCCCCTTCCTTTTTTTCACAACTCATTAATTATTAGGTCGGTGATTATGATTGAAGTAACACAACTTTAATAGAGAAGAGAAGAAAACAATCTTTTAACTTTTATTGGTTGCCGACTTCTCTTTTAGCTCTCAGTTCCCACACCAACCTCCCTGTCCAATCCAAATGACATCACATTACCATTTGGCTGCACTACAACTTGATCCCTCTCAAAACAAAATACAGCTAGGATGTAATTCAATTTCTTGGGGTCATTTTTTTTGGGTCCATGGTTCTTTTGCTGCTTTTATTAAAAAACAAAAATTATAGTACGTATAATCATTAATCTCTCCCCCCTCCAAAATTCCTCTTGGAAACAAAATTAAATGAATGGCTCATTAATTATAGAGACAAGCTAGTTTTATTTTTCTTTTTATATTGTAAAATTTGCTCTTATTGGTTCTATTGTAATTTTGAATCATTGATTCTATTGTAATTGCTTTATTCATTTTAGTAGATAATTTGGTAATTTATATTAAAAATAAAAAATTTAAAAAAGTTTATATGGAGATGCATGGTAATAGATTAATTTTTTCTAAAAAAGTGTAACTTTGATAAGAAATAATATATATATAGTACAAGTCTATCATCAAATTAGATAAATTTTGTGTACTCAGTTAGAATTTAAAGAGAAATTGATTAGTTCTAAACTTTTTAGTAAATATATGTACATTAAAATTGATAATTTTTTACCTGTAATATATTTAAAAATTATGACTCACTTTATTATTAGAAAATTATTATTATTATTATCATCATTATATGCACGTGTATGTGCATGCAAGGTTTGTCCTGATCAATATTTCAGTATCATAACTCGATCTCCAAATAAAAATTCCTAATTCTATCTAGGTGTGTTTTGATATATATGTTGATGCTTAGATTAAAATTTGGGGTAATGGTGAAGGTGTTCAATGGCAAAATGGTTAACTATTGTCATTTTGAGTATGAGATGTTTAGCAGTAATGCTTATTTTTCTATGGAGGATATTAATATTAAGGTTAATAACAGGTGAGTCCGGACAATTAAATAAATAAATAAATAAAAGAATTTTATGGCTATTTTTTTTTTTTTTTTTTGAGAATGAATTTTATGGCAAATTAATTTAATAGAAAGTACTAAAGAAGAGGGTAATTAATTATTAATTGGAAACCAAAAAAAATTAATTATTAATTATAAAAAGGTACGGGGGACATCATAATTAACTATCCCACCCCAACGGTGGAAAAAGTGCGATTAATTAATTCCTCGTACTTTCAATTCAAAAATCAATGCATATGGATAACAAATTCATCTTCCACATTAATTATTCTGGGAATTCTATGACTCGATTTTACTTTTTCCTCTACATTTCTAGAGGAAGGTCAGGGACACATAATTTGATATAATTTTATATCATAACTTGTTATGTGGCGATTTAAAATTAGTTAAAATGTGATGTTGGACTATATAAGGATACACCTTTACTAATCACAATTTATCATAAATTCTGTCAAATTATGTATCCTAATGTTACTCGCATTTCTATGACATTGTGCAAAAGTTTCCAAAGAGCCGCAAATCGGGGAGACATTATACAGTCTTCTGGTGGATCACGTCACTTACCCACCATTTTACTAAAAAACTTCCACTTGTTTAAAATTATTGAGTCAGTAATTAGTTTTTGTTAAATTTTTTTTTAACTTCGCAATTTTAAACAAGTGAGAGTCTTTAAGTGGAATGGTGGATTACGTCTCTTGTCCACAATGAAGACCTTATAATTTCTCCAAATCGGGGTGGGAAAAATTTCTGTGGTCAGGATTTGAATTCCATGCAATAATTGCATGGTGCAATTACGGTGTAGTCCTGAGATGTAAAAGTTCGAAATATTTTAAGGTAAAAAATGGAAAGGCTAAAAAGTTTTTTGATTTGAGAACTGAGATTAAAAGTTAATTTTAACTTTCAATATTTCATTGATTCATTACTACATGATGAGCTATTGTACCAGATCTGGATCCCAAAGTTTTGATTTTGCTACCCATTATTTCAAAATAACAATGATTGTCCTAACTTCATCATTATTTCTTTCTATTTATAATACTATTAGACGCAAGTGGTGACAGAAGACTATGTTAAATGTAGTTCCAAATGATTATTGAATAGTTTTCAGCAAAAAAAAAATGATTATTGAATAGTTAATGAACAGAAGAATGCACTATGTTTTCGGGTAAGCACCAAACCACAAAACCTCGACCCAAAGTCAATTCACCATTATTAAGCAATAAGCATATACGATGAATGCACTATGTTTTCGGGTAAGCCCCAAACCACAAAACCTCGACCCAAAGTCAATTCACCATTATTAAGCAATAAGCATATACTCTCAATCTACTTATTAGCCATTATCATAAGGGTTGGTTTGGTTGAGGAGTGAAAAAGTGGGATGATAGAAAATAGAGAGAGAATAAAAAGTAGAAAGATAGAAAAAATTTAGTTTTCTCCTATTTGTATTTGGTTGGAATGATGGAAATGTGGAGAGATAGAAAACTTATTTGTTTGGTTAAGAAGAAAAATGAGAGGATGAAATAGTGAAGTTGATATAAATTTACAATTATGTCCACATTAAATAAAACAAAAAAAGCAACACATTTTTTAAACAAAAAAATTGTGTATATACAAGTGGATGAAAAAGAAAAAGAAAAGAAAAGGAGCAAACTATTGTTTTTCGTCCTTCCATTCCATCTAAAGGTTGTTCAAGTTTTTTAACCGTCCTTACCCTATATGACTAAATAAAAATGGTCAAATATGATTATGTGGATTTATTAAATATCCAAAATCTTTAATCAATTATTTATTTTCATATTTTGGGGTTTACTCTTAAAAGATTCTTCTCACACTCTTTATGAGGGATTTGAGATTGAATTTCTTTTTCACCAAAACAATGTCTTGATTTAATAATAAAACAAATCACTATGAAAAATTGAATGAAAATTCGCAAGATATCAAACTAAGCTATCTCTAAACTTATAAGATAACATATAATCTTACGCATAGTAGAAAAGTTAACCTATTTCGAAATGAATGTTTCTTGAGATATTTAGTGCATGGATTGCAAATTTAAGAACTACTATTTATTAAGTCCTCAATTTTCAAATCATTTTAAAAGAAGGAAAACTATGACAATTTTAAAAATATAGAATGATGATTTTGCTCTATCTACATAATTAAAATTGAAAACTATTATTTTATTTTAAAAATATATATACCTTCTCACATAGGGTAGGAAAATACTTAATAGTTTCAAAGTAGTGTTTTGGACTCTTACATGGGGTGGGCCTCGCAACCCATATGAGATTTCGGAGAATTGTTCCGGGACATCAAAGTTACTCCAAAGGGCCTGTTTTTATCCCAAAGGACATTAAAGTATTACATCAAACTATCTATAGGGTCCACTCTCAAGTGAGAATGTTATGGGACAATCAAAGTACTACCCAAAATAGTTTGTCTTTAATTAAGTCTAGTAATCTACTATGGAAGGATCTCTTTGATCCGAAATATCACTACCTATGGGGCTCATTCTCATATGAGAATGCTCCGAGACAATCAACGTATTACCCAAAAATAAAATGATTTGTCTTTAATTAAGTTTAGCGATCCATTATGGGTAAATTTCTTTGATTCGAAATTTCACCATCTTTGAAATATAGTCTCTATTGCGGTTGGCCACATACGAGATTCCGGAGCAATGCTTCTGGCCTATCTAATTATTACCTCCAAAAGGTTGTCTTTCGGTCTAGTACACTTAATGCCTTGATGGGGGGCGCAATGCCACATATATCATATCCCTAGTATCCTAGTACATTTAATGTTGGGCGCAATGCCATATGTATCATATCCTTTTTTTTTTTTTTTTTTTTTTGAGAAGCCCATATGTATTTTCACGTACAAATCTATAAAAAAGTGTGGTTGCTATTGTAAATTGAATTTGGGCAGTGTGCCGTATATTCTGTCATTCTGACTATTGAAAGATTGGCTTAGTTTAAAGTCTTAATTCTCCTTTGAAACAAATGTAAACATATAATTGCATTCAATAATATTTTGTGGATGTTTCAAATTCTAATTTATTTGTATTTATATAAGATAGAAATACTACTCTAACTATATCTAAGTGTATATGCGTGTAAAGATTTTTCCTGAAAATTTAAACCCCAATTTTTACCCCCTACACTTTACAAATACTAGCACTTATACTTGTGGAGTGACCATCGTGCTAAGGGTGCACGATGGTTTCAAATTGTAATCTTAGTTTCAAATCACTTTGACTTAAATTCTAATAGTGGTTTCAAATCACTTTGACTTGTCTCAATAATTCGTTTCATTTTTTTTTTCTTTTTTTTAAACAACAGATAGTAATCAAACTACAGAAATGTGGAGAACAATGTGACGCAATATAAATATGGGGTAGGTGGAGCAAGTAAGCACGTGGTGTTTCTAACCTATAGTTTGTACTTTAGCTTGAGTTGGCTAGAACGTGGACTTTTTTTTTTAAGAGTCATGCTAATGAGTGCTCTTAGGGTACTTGTTAACAATCCATTTTAGAAAAGTTTTGACATCACTTTTATGAGAAATGAAAAAAACTGTCAAAACATTAATTTTTTTTTTTTTTCCTATAAAAACTTTTTTTAACTGGATTCTTAACTAGTGCCCTTAGTATTTCCCTTTTTTTAATTATTTTTTTTAAGAAGTTGTAGTCTGTCTAAAGCTTAAGAACATATAAACAAACTCTTTTATGACAAAGAAACTGTGTAATCATTAATTATTAATTATTTTTATGTCGGTGCAATATCTAAAATACCATTGATTGTAATCTCTTGAAAAGTCCCCACAATTTTAACCATGTTTGTCATATGTATTATTTTTCATCCTTCCATTTTATCGAAAGGTCTTCAATTTTTTTTACAGTCCTTACTCAATAGGACTAAATTAAACTGGAAATATGATTATGTGGATTTATGAAATATACAAAACCTTTAATCAAATATTTATATTTTCATATTTTTGGGTTTACTTTTAAAAAATTATTTTCACATTCTTTATATATATTAAAACTCAACTTCTCCACAGAGTGATTCTAATATTTTCATATTTTTTTTTATAAAAAAAAAAAAAAAAAACCACCTTAGCATCTCTCTCTCTCTCTCTCTCTAAACACGTTAAATATGTAATAAATATTGAATAATCTTCTCTCTCTAAACATGATTGTAATAAATAAGGTATAGACAGAAAAAAAAAAAAAAAAAAGCTTTTGAATTGAATTAATTTAGATGGTGTGACAAGCAATAAATGTTTAATAATGACATAGACAATTGGATTTTTTAACCATTAGATCTAAAAGAAATCTACGGTCTAAAAAATGTGTAATTCTTGTGAAGTTACACTAAGTGTGTGTATCTTTTTTGGAAGTTTAACTTATAATTTTCTTGTAAATTCTAGTCAGATCAAGTAGTAAAATCATTTCCTTCTCAAAAAAAAAAAAAGTAGTAAAATCATTTGTCCTCAAATAAAGGGTTTGAAATTCAATGTATTCTTGACCAAAAACACTATAGTAATGTCTTGATTGAATAATAAGACAAATCATTATGGAAAAAATTATGTGAAAAATCGTGAGATCTCTAAGCTATCTTTTAACTGTTAAAGTCTCTGATGGTTGTATAAGAGATCTGGAGTTCAATCCTCGCCTATACCAAAAACCGATTGGTGTCTTGGTCTGATGATAAAGAGCTGTTATCAGAAGTGGACGCTATAGGTTGAAATTCTCTCTCTCTCAAAAAAAAAAAAAAAAAAAAAAAAAAAAAAAACTCTTAACTTATAAACTTATGCATAATAGAAAATCATTGTCCTATGTCCAAATTACTGTTTCTTTAGGTATTTTGTGCATGGATTGCAAATTTAATAACTACTATTTATTAAAGAAATCCACATTTTCCAATTTATTTGAAAAGAGAAAAACTATGAGAATTTTAAAAATCATAACTTCACGGTAATTTATCAAATGTAGAATGATAATTTTGCTCTATCTACATAATTGAAATTAAGAACTATTATTATATTTTAAAAGTACATATACCTTTTTACAATGGGTTGGAAAATACTTAAGTAGTCCTGGAGCACAACTCCGAGAGACTACCTAAGTATAAGTTGTATAATTCCAAACAAATTATCTTGTTCTGAGACTACTTAAGTATTACCCGAAAAAGGTTTGTCTGGCATTCAATAATCTAGTGCTCTTGATGCAGTAAAATACTGATGTATATACTATCCATACAATGAAACACTCTCCACCCATTTGTTTCATACCGCGATCAGTGCCGTATATATTATTCTGACCATTGAAAGATTGGCTTTCTTAAAGTCTTAATTCTCGGCTGTAGCTTCTTAAACATAATTTTATTCAACAAACCCATTAATATTTTGTGGATGTTTCAGATTCTATCATGGTTTCAAATCACATTGTCATGTCTTAATCATTCTTTCTTTTTTAATTTAATTTGTTTTTACAACAGATAATAATCAAATTCCAGAGATATGGAACAATGCGACACAATATAATCTCAGATATTTGTATGTCAGCTTGTTGACATTATTATAGGCTGTAGCCTTCTGGGTGTCAGAACATTTTTTTTAAGTAAATAATAATACTTTTTAGAATACACACGAAAATAATAATAGTGTTTTAATCTTTTGTAGTTGTAGATTGGAGTTATAAATAACGGACACTAGACACATACAACCAATGTGGGATAAATATCCATATTTTCTTTTTTTGAGTAAGCAATAATACTTATTAAAACACACACAAAAATTAAAATAGATATTAAAATAATTATGAGAACAGCTGATTATGAGATATTAAAATAATTATTAAAAACAAGTATGCGCAGTATGGTCCTTTGAATAAAATAAAGAATCGAGATTAGAAAAAATATCATTCAAACTTCCTTTAAAAAATTAATATTGTTATATAAAACATGCATATTAAATTTTGTTCAAATTATACGTTAATTACTATTAAATTCATAAATGTATTTATTATGCATAATCTTTAATTTTCTTGAAATTTTACAAATATGGAGGAAATAATAAAGCAATACAATCTAATAGTAGATTTGTCAAAACTTAAATTCAATAAAAAAGATATAATGAGAAGTATGAAAGATTTCTCTTTAAACTTAATTTAAAAAATAAACTTTGTCATAAAGTTAAAAGGACAACGTAAATTTTACAATATTTTTTTCAAAATTATTAGATATATTATGATTAATGTACGACAGATGTAATACTAATGAAGATTTCAACAAAAATGGTGTTTCATTTATTATAAATGATAAAATTGTGTTCGTAACATTGATGTTTTCTTTGTTGACTAGTATTAAACTTAGTAGTGCCGTAGTTCTAATTGTGTCTTTGATTTGTTCGTTTCTCTTGGTTGTTGAGCTACAACTATCTTTAGCTGCCATTCTATCGGCAACTACAATTCCTTCTGTTGAGAATTCTTTAAACCGACTGTCAATGCCAACCATGCCCTCCACTATAAACTTCTCAATCAGTCCAAAAAAAAAATTTGGACTACCCACAATACCCTTAGCACACGATGGCCTTCAGTTAAATATGATGTACGAAATGTGGATATCCTAGTTAATTGCTTTGTCATTTTCTTGAAGGGTTAAAAAAAAATTGATGGGTCTCTTTTAGTTTTTGCTTTTAAATAATTCAATAGTCGAAGAGAAAGAGATAGAGAATTTAAGGGCCTATTTGTCATTTTCTTTGTTAGTGTTGTTTCGATGCAAACCCTAAACTTTTGATGTTTCAAGAGATGTCAACTTGTAAAGCTACAAGGCTCGGCCGCTTTTTTTATAAAGTTTTTCGAGGCACAAAAATATGGCAATTTGGTAATCTAGCATTGGGTCTCTTGCATATATATATATGTATGGTCTGCATTGAAACACTTTACAGGAAGGCATGTATACAGTCTGTCTAGGTAGTGTTGCGGGAGAGACAGATTGAGAGTTGAACAGTTGAATAATCCTCTTTGTAATGTTTCTTGCTCAAATGAGTATTCCAACCACAGTTGCACATTCTATATAGTAGTCTTTTCTCTCTATATATGACTATGACTATGGTGCTACATGGTGCTGAGATGCTCATTTGAGCAAGCAATGTTACAAGTGGAAGTTTTTGCACCATGGGTCATCATCTCGTCTCTCTCGGCTACCAGAAATTTGATCAGCCTGCTGTGTCAGATAAGTTTTTTTTTTTTTTTTTCCTTTTCCTGTTATGTTTTATTTTTTCCTGCTAGCCAAACAAACAATAGTAGTCATATAAAGTTATTGCCAGTGCAGAGGTTTCTTTGGTTTTTCTATATAACTAACCTTTTCATTTCATGTGGTACTAGTAATCAAATTAATTTTGTGTAGCCCTTCGGAGTTATTTCTGAAAAGATCATATATATTTCTGTCATTTAAATCCAAAAAAGAAAAGAAAAGAAAAAGATGATATATAAATATAACTAAAGAGGTTTAGGTTAAATGAGTTCATAACCAAGGTAAGGGTTGTAAAAATCCTTATCAACCATTTGGTTGATTTGAAGACTATGAACTTTGGGAGGCATTTTTGTGATATTCTCTTCTGAAATTATTTATTTATTTTTGGTGAAAGGGAAATTTTATTAATCCAAATTAAGATGTACAAAGTTTAGGATGTACAGTACCCATAAGCTAAACGCTAGTACAGAGTATAGGAAAGAGGAGATTATTACAACACAAAAACTATCGGGAGAAGTGCTGCCTTTCTTGGTCAAAAGGACTGCACAAAACTATCGCTAGAAGTACGGCCTTGCAGTGCCCTTTAACAAAACTCTGTATATATTTATGGATTTTACTAACGGGTGTCTTAAGAGCACACAATAGTAAATTAATTTTGAAAAAAATTTATCGGAAATTCAAAAAGTTTTGACAGTTTTTTCAATTGAGCTTGGTTTGTATCCAGTGGAAGTTTTCACTGGACACGTTGGATGGTGGACACGTGTCCACTCTTGGACACGTGTCCGAATCCGGATGTATCCAGTGGAAATTTCCACTAGACACAAGCCGTGTCCTTTTCAATTCACAATAAAACTTTTCCAAAACTGGATTTGTTAACGTGTGCTACCGGACCCTATATTTATATAAAATGTACAATTGCATCAACCATCTAGCTAACCCATCAGTACAACCGCATTCAAGTAAATAGTACAAATATCTATCCAAAAAAAAATAAGGAAAAGTAAATAGTACAAATAACTAACAAAAGTTGGTCTAAAATCACAAAATTTGTCATCAATATTTGCCACACAATTTGTAAATATAAGAGTCCGTTTGGATACAATTTATTTTTGTTAAAATTGAAAATTGAAAACTAAAAATACTGTAGTAAAATAATTTTTAAATGTGTGAATAGTACCGTGGGACTCATTTTTAATATTTTTTTTTATGAGTAAAGTGGTTGTGGATCCCGTGAACAGTGATTTTTGTTTCCTAAAAAAGCTGAAACGCGTGAGAAGAAAAAAAGAAAAAAAAAAAGAGAAAAACGCAGAACACAAAACGCAGACGCAAATAATTCATATCCAAACACTCACTAAATTTCATATGTACTCTCTACTTTTTCTTCACTACTCACAGTTGCATATATCAGAATCGTGGCACAAAAATTATGTCTACAAGCTTTCTCCAAAGTTAGTTGAGCTTGTGGGTGACCAATAATAAGTTTAGAGTTTCACGAGTGGATATTGGGACTAACAAAATATATGTTTTTTATTGCTAAAAAAAATAGTTAAGAGTGAAAAACATAGATTCAAATTTTAGTTAGATTTTTTTTTTTGTGCAAATAATTTAAATAGATTGGGATCTTTGAACATTAAAAAGTAAAAAAGTTAACTGCTTGGAAGCTTTTCATTATTTGGATGGACCTACCTCTATCTCATCTCTTTTTCCTTGGGTTTTCTCCCCCGAAAACTAACATAGGCTAAGACCATTCTTTGTTCCCCTATTTATATTACTAGTGTGTAGCCTCGTGCATATGCACGGGTATAATTAAAAATAATAACAATTATACAGTTCAAAACTTCAAATTATACATTTTTTTAAAGAAGATATTTAAATTATACATGGTATTTGTAGGGATAGGGGCCCAAAATTTATATATTGGGCCTTTGGCCTTATCCGAGGATGTAAGTTGGTCCGAGAACGAATAAACAGTGGTGAGAGTGCTACGCTCAGAGTCCCGTGAGTAAGTTGCAAAATGGAAAGGTTGGAGAAATTGGCCCGATGAGGAGTATCTCCTCGGATGAACAAAGCACA
This sequence comes from Quercus tomentella, assembly GCA_028535165.1. Taxonomy (NCBI): domain Eukaryota; kingdom Viridiplantae; phylum Streptophyta; class Magnoliopsida; order Fagales; family Fagaceae; genus Quercus; species Quercus tomentella. The sequence goes on from JAPQVY010000144.1 coordinate 6,817,642, forward strand.
AATCCAATGTATATCCTATCGTTCAAGGTGAACTTTCAGGAAATTCCACTAATAGGGATGTGCATTATAAACGTACAAGAGGGATGGAAGCCCAGAAATGTCTAGGGAAAAGCTGCTGCCACCGCATTAAATGCTCTGCAGCTAACTTCCTGGCTGCATTAATGTGGAGAAGACCCCTAAACAGTGCTGCCTTGGCTACCCCAACTTACAAATGGCCTAAAGAGGTGTCCGATAGGACAAGCACTCAAGTAGTGACTTAGATGATCAACAAGTGTGGGACCAAGATCGTTTAAAGGGGACTATATAATGTAAGAGACCTTCCATGGGGAAAGGGGAAGAAATAAAAAGAGAAACACTATAGCAATCAGGAAATAGACTTGTAATCATACTTAAGATAAATACACAAGAACTGATCTCCTCGGACCTGTTCGAGGACGATTTTCTTTAGTTGAAATCCATCTATCTTTCTGTTCTGGTCATTTGAATCCACTTTAATTGCCGTCCAACTCATTCTGGCTTAGTTTTCCAACTCACTCTCTACAAATTTATTGTTTTGGGCTTTTTGGGCCTGAGCCTATTCATTCTTTGGGTCAGGGATTCAAACTTGGTCCTTACAGTATTAACTTACACTTTTTTTAAACCATACATTTCAAAAATATGTAATAGTTTCTCACTTTATATATATATATATATATATATGATTTATAAATTAATTGATTTTAGACTCTTAAGTTTTTGAACCCAATAATTCATTTGCCATAAAAATTAAAAACTTAGATGGACATGTGGCGGAAAATTGAAATCCAATTTAGAATCTAATTGGATTTGAACTCTTTGATTTTTACACTCAATAATTCACTTGGCACAAAATTAAAAATTAAATGGGATACGTGGCGCAAAATTGAGAATTCAATTAAAATCTAATTATATTTTCTCTGAGTTTTGGCTATTAATATATACTAGTCACTAACCCGTGTAATGCAGACCAAGACACCAATTGGTTTTTGGTGTAGATGGGGATTGAACTCTAGATCTCTTATTCAACCGTTATAGATTCTGCCAGTTGAACTAACTGGAACCCACGTGTTTTTAATTCTAGACGTGGCAGTGATTTATGTAGTCATATGGCGCAATAAGGAATGGTTAACAAAAAGTCAAATGTTTTGCTTTTATATTATACTAGGCATGAATTATTTATGAAACATCTTAAACAGTTTTTTTTTTTAATAAAAAAATTCAAAAGCGATAAAACTCCAATGCGTACTCTTACTTATTACACAGCCTATAAACTATCCTATAAGATATATGTCTTATTTATTTCACAAAAAGCATGAATTTGTTTTGACACATCCGAAATCTCTTTCAAGCATGGTTCTTGCAATCCAATTGATGCCAATAACTATGAGTTGGCAAACTCCAATCAAATCTCTGATCCACATTTCATGATAGGAGTGTAATGATCTCAATAGAGTGTGGCAGCCATCCAAAGTGGTTTTCCTTGGGAAGGAATTAATTTAGTATGGACTATAATAGGAGAACCATGACTATCTCTAAAAAAATGCCCAAACCTACATAGTTGGTGGCTTTGAAAAAAGGCCAGTGCTATGTCCATTTTGAGATGAGGAGAAACAAAAGCAGCAGTTGTTGGCTTACTTTTTTGAACCTAAATACTCAATGGTCGTAAATTGAAATTTTCACATTTAATTTAAAAAAAAAAAAAAAAAAAACCCCAATTTGCATAGAAAAGTTCCTAATGGTTGATAATTGAGGGAAAAACAAAGGCACATGATTAACGGCAACTAAGAAACTCAAACTTATGATTGGCTTGGCTGATGTTATATTAAGCAGCAAAAGAAGGATTAGTGGGAGGAAAAATAAAAAATAAAAAATCAAATTTGTTAATTTGATGGACCCAGATTACAAAAGCAAGCAACCTTTTAGAAACTTATCAACATTGAAAATTTTGCACTATAGGTTGAATTTATCATGTAATAATTTGTTGTGCTGTAAATTTTTTTTTTTTTGATAGATATTATGCTGTAAATTTATGTTGAAGATGACATTAATACTTATTCTTAATACGTAGAAAACAAATGTAGCAGGAAATTTTTTTTAAAAAAAAATTACAGAAATTGTGAACAAACCTGGAGTTGATGTAGTTCTTTATCCAAAAAAGAGAGTAAGACCTGCTGTAAGGACTGAAAATGTGTTGGTCCCAAAACTGGCTGGGCTCAACGTTGACGGTCCACACATTAAATTTGTAGAGAGTGGGCTGAAAAGCTAGGCCTTAGCGGGCGGGCAATTGTTAGTCATGGTGGTCATAGCGGTCTCGCAGAGATGAATATGAGCTTATTCAAGAAGATTTTCTCTTTGGCGCAGTTTGGGTGACTCCTGCTCTTGGGCTTCGGGGCAGCCCCCTTTTTGCGGATTGTAAGGGTGTGCTCGGTTCGGTTTCGGTCGGTTTTAATGGGTATGGCCAACCGAAACCGAATATTTCGGTTTGTGAAATTCTCAACCGAAACCGACCGAAATGGCTGGAAATCCATTGGTTTCGGTGTATTTCGGTTTCGATCGGTTTTCGGTTTTCCAAAGGGAAAACTAAGTCCCTAACAAATTAGAACGACAAAGAAAGAAAAACTTCCAACAATATTTGTTCAACAATTTACAAACAGATTCCATCATAAAATGGAAAATATTTTGAATCAGCAAAAGAGTCCAGACAAAAAAAATAAAGAAGAAAAGAAAAAAAAAAAAAAAAAAACAAAAGAAGGATCAGCGGCGCTAGTAGATCAAAGCCGGATCTAATTACCTTAGCCTATAGAGAGAGAAATTTTAGAGAGAGAAAGAAAAGTAGATCAGCTTTGAGTCTTTTGACCATGCAGAGCCTCTCAGCCGCGACAAAAAGACCCACCAAACTTCAGATCTGTTTTTTGTTTCCCTTTTTTCTTGTTTTGTTTATCTCAGACGGCTCACTCATCATGACTCAACCAAACGCACGCTTCTTGGTCGAGTGGCCTCCTTTGATTCGGCCTCTAACTGTGACATCTTCCACCCTGGAAGTAAAAATCAAGTCTTGAATAAGTTTTTATCATCCAAACAGCAGAGAAAGAAAAAAGAAAAAGAAAAAGAAAAGAATGAGGAGACGCTGAAGCGAGTGACATCTTCCACCCTGGGAGTAAAAATCAAGTCTTGAATAAGTTGTTATCATCCAAACAGCAGAGAAAAAAAAAAAAAAAGGAAAAGAAAAGAATGAGGAGACGCTGAAGCAAGAAGGGTAGAGAGAAACACAGAGAATTGGGGAAGGGGGCGGCTAAAGAAAAGAAAAGAAAAGAATAGGGGATACTTATATCATGCTACTACTAGGGTTTTAAAAAATTAAATAGCAAAATACACGCGAAGGCTTGAACTGGGGATCAGTTAGCCAAAACGCAGGGAGCATACCACTAAACCACTGAAGAGTTATGTCTTAAAGTTACATAAAAATATATACATATATATATATATATATATATATATATATATATATCGGTCGGTTCGATCGGTTTCGGGCTTAAAAAATCCAGAACCGAAATCGAACCGAAAGATTTCGGTTTTCTAAAATTCAAACCGAAACCGAACCAAACCGAAACCGAACCGAAAAATTGAACTCGGTTCGGTCGGTTTCGACCGGTTTTTCGATTCATCGGTTTTTTGCACACCCCTAGTGGATTGCCTCTTCCTCCTTTTATACTAGCTTCTACTCTCCCTTGAATGTCCACGTGTAGGTTGAGATTTATAGGGTTGATACTTGTCCCATCAGCCCATATCCAAAGTGGTTGGGAGTGGTTGTAAAGGCTGAAAAGCATGGCTCTGTCAGGTGCAGAGTACTTAATTGCAGTAATGGTAGCCTTTCCTTTATTCTTTGTTATTCTAGTACTTTTCCTGTTCATTGGAATGACCCGGGGTGTCATCATCAGGACTGAGTCGCTCTATTTGTCCTCGGCTATGATTTTGGCCGAGGAGGGCCCTTCCTTTGGCCGAGGAGGATCCTTCCTTGGATAGGGCCTTGGGCCCAACGTGGACATTGACATGGGCTTCTCGGTTTTATACCCCCCACACCTGCAAAATAAGTTTTTCTTTTTTAAATTTTTATTTAAAAATTAAAACTATTTGTAAAGGGAATAATGTGGATCAATAATAGTGCAATAAATGATCTGATTAATGGTTCGATATTGAATATTTATATATTTTTTTATGCAGCAGCAACTTTTCTTTTAAAAAATTACAGAAATTATTAACAAACCTCGAGTTGACGCAGTTAAATATGCAGCTCTTTATCCCAAAATGAAAATAGAACCTGCAAAATAAGTAGTTTTTTTTAGTTTTTTTTTTTTCTTAAAAAGTAAAACTAATTTGTAAAGAGAATAATGTAGATCAACAATAGTGCAGTAAATGATCTAATTAATGGTTTCATACTGAATAGTGAATATTTATATATTTGTTTGTTTGACATGCATAAGTAAAACGTAATTTAAAAAAAATATTATCTTGGACTTAGAGATTCATAAATAAAAGGAACAAAGGAGTAAAGAAGAAGAAGAATAAGAAGAAGAAGGAAAGAAAGGCCAAACTAAATACTGAGTCTAGAAGCTGAATATTAAGGAATCAGATAGAGAGAGAGTCAGAATCCTTCCTATGAAACTTTATATTCAACTAAACTGAAAATACTCAAAGAAAGCACGAAATTAAAACCCAAAAGAAGAACATTAAAATTCAAGGTTCTTCTTAAACCCCTGTCATTCATAAAACAATGAAATTAAAATGCTAAGACTAAGTCTATGTTCAATACCAACCACACAACCAAATGCCTTATCAAATTAGTAAAAATATCTAATGGAGCAAGACTTAGGTATAGTACTTAGGTGCTATTCTTTAGGTTCCCCTTTTAAGATTCTGTCATGTGAATTTTTTCTCATGGGATGGAAATGTATTTTTTAGTTAAGTAGCCACATGGTTGAATCTTAAGAGGGGAACCTAAGGAATAGCACCTAAGGTACTGTACCTAAGTTTTGTCATATCTAATGTATGAGACTTTACATTTGTAGGCTCACAATTTTTTTTTTTCCAAATATACATTGAAAAACACCTAGTCACCTTTAAATCATGCCTAAATTTATTGAACCCACAATTCTCTTTTGATGATAATTGTCAAATTTGCAGAAAAAATAAAAAATTTTAATCTCAATGCACAAACCAACAATGAAATAATTCATTGTCAAATCAGATCCACTTCACCGAGTCCAAGTTCAATATCAATCCCACAACCAAGATAAGGGACCGACTACACCATCAATAAATTTCTCTTTTTATTTAATAGCATTCTTCTATTTACTAAAACATCTGAAAGATTTCCTCTTAATGAAGAATTTGTAAATTTGGTAGGCACATTTCTGTTTCTTTTTTGTGACAATCAGTCTTCTTCTCGCTCTTGAAAAAAAAAAAAAAAAGTAGTCTCCATACTTTGGGAATATAATAAAGAACAAAGTATTTATAAAAGATCAAATCATATAAATATTACTGTAGAAATTAAAGACAGCAAATAGACGTTAAAAATGTAATATTCTTTCAAGCATATATTAATTGTTAATTAGCAATTTCAGGAAATTTAAAAAACATAGTTATTTGGAATTTCTTTGCTTTCAGTTATAATTTGTTATGCTGTAAATTTATGTGGAAGATGAAATTAATAATTATTCCTAATTCGTAGAAAACAAATGCAGCGGGAAATTGTTTTAAAAAAATTTACAGAAATTGTTAACAAACCTAGAGTTCATGCAGTTAAGTTTTCAACTCTTTATCCAAAAAAGAGAGTAGGACCTACAAAATAATTTTTTTATGTCAATTTGTACCATAAATGCAAATATAATGAAATTTTATCCTTTAGAAATCCACGATAACAGAAGTTATGTCACTTATAGAACATGAAAAATGATTTGTATGAATCAAAGGGAAAATGATTAGAGACTTCATCACAAATTCTTTCCCAACTGCCATATATGCAAGAAGAGCAAACACACTATAAGGCAATGCAACTCGACCACCAAATAACATGCATGTACAGATTAAAAATATATGCAACTTATTTCATCTCCATTACGACTTTATTAGCCTTGATTAGATCATGTTTTAAATTCCAATGCAACAATGGACATATAAACTAAAGCAATAATATAGCATAGTGCCAAATTTAATTGGTAGTGGAGGTTAGAGAGAATTTACTGTGTGTTGCAGAAGTAGAGAATATTAAATTTGAATAACAAAATTTTATTCAGAAATTTAGTCATAAATCAGAAAAAGAAAAACCCAAGATTCAGGGAGAAGAGAATAAAGTTAATCTAAATCAAATTATTCACTGGGAAATTTAAACAAACACATAGAGGACAAACATAAAGATGTCAATAACAGTGAACCAAGACAAAACCTTCAAACCCACAATGCTAATTGCTTACATACAGATACTTTCATGAAATCAAAAGTGGATGAAGTTACTAAGTATTATCCAAAATTAGAGAATAAAGATAATTTTTTTTTAGAAGAAGAGGTTTCGGTGGGACTAAGGGGCCATAGGCATAGACTTGTAGTAGGCACTATTCAAGTCACTGCTACAAGCATGGTGTAATTTGGAAATTGTCTAAATTAAAACATACAATGGTAAAACAATATAATAAAAAATAGCAAAAGTTGCAATATTGATTTTTTTTTTTTTTTTTTTGTTAACAATGCAATACATCAGCGGTACTGCGTGGACATTGAATGGGAAGAAAAAAGAAATTTATAGCCACCAAAACTAAACAAACAAATTTTCACCCGAAAGGAGAAGAGGATTCAAAAAGAAAATCCCAAGAACAACAACTAAAAGGGGAAAACAAAAGAAGTCAGTTGTACCAGTAGCGGTTTTGCTAGTTGACGGTTGACGGTGGTGTGGACACAACGGGTTTAGGAGTCGTCACCTAGTTTTTGCGATAGTCTAGGAACCATATATATAGCGTCCTCTCGAGGAAGGACCATTGATCTTACTACCAGAGATATGGGTTTGGAGTTAAGGTATAGTCTTGGGAAGGTGTTAGGCACCTAAAACCGCCCAACCCTAGGGTTAGTTTCCTCTCATTGTGTCTTATGTCTTGACCCTATTAAAGTCATACTCAATATTGTATTCTAACTCACACACACACACTAGCATACATCTAAGCATACAACATGACATCAATCGTCCCAAAAGACCTAATCATTCATCTATCATGGCATACCCTAACATACATCTAGCATACATGTCATATCAACCTAGTATTCATCTAGCATGGTATAACATAAACCCTAGCATGTTACTATCATACATGTCATCCACCTAACATTCATCTCAAACAAGGTAGCAACAAGAGCACGGCGGAAAGATAGGCATGGCAAACAAACATAGATCATCACATGTATTCCAAACTTTTAGGCATGAAATCAAACATCAAACAACACATTACATCATTAAAGTGCATGTTCATACTAATGCATGACTTACCTCACTTACCTTGCTGCACCTCAACACCTATGGCATTCATGCATGGACATGTGAATGTGTGTTCATGGCATTAAAACAAGAAAAATACAAGATAAACCATAATTCTAACATGTGAAGAGCAAACAAACAAACAAACATGTGAAACAGAAGCTCAAAACCATGAATTTACGAAAATTGATCTAAGATAGAAGCATTGCATGTGAAATCAGAAAAATTAGGGTTAGAGTTTCTAGGCAGGATCATGCGCATGCATGAACAAGCCTGCGTGTGCAGCCAAGATTATGCGCACGTGGGTTTTAGCCCAAAAACCCTAGTAACACAGCAAACAGAGCAAGACTTCAAAACAAGAATTCTAACAACCTAACATGCTTTAAAACATAACAACTATATAAACCTAAGCTATATAAACATATTAAAGCATGTAAACAGGTAAAGAAACAAGATTAAAACAGAAAAGAGAGAAAAGAGTTTAGAACTCAATATCTCAAAACAAAAGCTCCTAGGCTTGATTTTTGACCGTTCTCCTTAGTCAAATCTATTCACAATCAATAAAAAAGTGATTAGTAATCTTAAACACAACAACTATATAAACCTAAGCTATATAAACATATTAAAGCATGTAAACAGGTAAAGAAACAAGATTAAAACAGAAAAGAGAGAAAATAGTTTAGAACTCAATATCTCAAAACAAAAGCTCCTAGGCTTGATTTTTGACCATCCTCAGTCAAATTTATTTACAATCAATAAAAAAGTGATTAGTAATCTTAAACTCAAAGATCAAGGCCAGAAAATGCCCCAATCAAAATAAAATTGACTTGATGATGTTTTGTGAAAAACTCCCTCTTTGATTCACTATTTCTAGTGAATCTTAGTGTTTTCCTTTAGAATTTCTGTGTGTTTTGAAAAGATACCATGTATGGCTATTTGTATTGTGAAAATAGGGGTTTGGAACGACTCCTAGACGACGTGGGATTCATTCCAAATCTCAATTTTTAATGTAGAAAACTTGTCTTTCATTGTTTTTAGAACCCTTCATGCGCGCGCAGGATTGGGCCTGCGTGCGCATGCATCATGACTGCGCGTGCAGGCTGATTTCTGCGTGCGCATGCTAAGGGTTTCCTTGGCTTTACTTTTACAAAAATAGCTTTATTTGCTCATTAAAAGTTATATTTTCCATTTTAACATTTCTCAAGTCAATTTAACATTTGATTGAGAACTAAACCAACCTTGGGTCTTAGAATTTCAGCATCATTGGAAAGTAGGGGCTTGAGTTGTAAGGGGTACAAAATGCAGTGTCTACTGGTGGCGGTCTCTTATTGCAGAGGAAAAAGGTGCATAACAAGGAAGAAAATAATTGAAGAGAAGTTGACAATAAATAAAGAGGCAGATAAATGGTTACCCACTTAAACAATGTGGTTTTTTCAAGAAAAAGTAAATTTTTGGATAAAATGTGTAAGGGTGAGGCTAAAATATAATTGATTTGGCCAATTTGTGGCTGTTTTTCTTTTTCTTTTTTAAAGGGGAAAAAAGGTTATTTGCTGATATGTCACGACTTTAAAGAAGATTTTTTATTTTTATTATTATTTTTTATTCTGTAACTGCTATCCAAGAGAGACATAACTAAATACCAATGGTTGAAAAGGCACAATGTTTTGGGTTTTTTAAAAGGTAAAGGTGGCAATAATTTATGTAGCCATGTGGCGCAATGAGGAGTGGTTAACAACAGTCAAATGTTTCGCTTTTATATTATTATATAGATATAGATATAGACACAGATATAAATTATTCTTATTCATTAAAAAAATAATAAATAAAAAAGGAAAAATTGCCTTATAGAGTTTTTTTTTTTACAAGATAGAAATTCTACTTTAGCCTAATCTAAGTGTATATGTGTGGGGAGCTTCTTCTTGAAGACTTGAACCCTAGCCCTTGCCCCCCACACCTCACAAGCACTTATACTTGTGGAGTGACCGCCGCACTAAATGTGTGCGATGGTGCCTTATAGAGTTATATCATGACAAAAATAATCAAGAAGTAAATTGACCTTTTGTATTTGTTACAAAAATAATGTCTACCATCTCTTCCTTGGAGGACAAGGTTTCTCTCAAACTCTTCTTATATCTTTTTATTAAATGTGAATTTAAAAATCTAATAATTGGATTACATATTCTTTATATTCTTAACAAACATGTCAAATTTTGTTTGAATAAGGTGTTATTTACTATTCTATCAATAAACTTATTTTTTAACATAATTTTTTACCACAAAAACTTGAAATTTACACATGTCATTGATGACATAGTTTTTTATTTTTAAAATTTTGCAAGCATGAAAAATAAATATAATATAGTTTTTTTTTAAAATTTTTTTATACAAGATAGAATTTCTACTCTAGTCTAATCTAAGTATATATGTGTGTAAAGCTCTCTCCTAGAGACTTGAACCTCGGCTCTTGCCCTCGCACCCCACAAGCACTTATGCTTGTAGAGTGACCACCGCACTAAGGGTACGTAGTAGTACTTTTTTTTTTTTTTTTTCTTTAAATGTTGATGAAGTGATAAAAATCTAATCCATTCATTTCAAAATGAATGGATATAATTTTAGGAACTCCATGATAGAGTTACACTAGACACTCTTTAAATTCTTAATAAGTGATTATTTGTTTTTGATTTGATAACCTTTTGGTATAAAAAGGGTTTAGAATGGGATTAATTCTCTTCAGATGCTTTCACTCCAAAATCAAAATGTTGAATTTTAGTGTTTATTCACCCCCCTCTTCCCACCAAAATAAGAAATACAATCTAAATTTAAGTCCCAAAATTTTGAAGTCAACTGCATTTATTATAGAATGAAATGTTAGTCCAAAAGTGAACCTACCACACCAACCTTAGTTCCACAATGCAAGGGCCAAGGAGGGAGCTATGTCAAAAAAACTACATCACCATAAGAAAAATAGTCAAAGCTTAAAACTGCTTAGCTTCTATTAATTAGAATCTGGATGGGATTGAAATAATTCAAAGGCTAAAATATAGATTTCATTCCTAAATTTTGCACAAAGGTCCTTTTACATGCAAAAATTTTGTATGATGCTCCAATTTATATCTTTCCATCCACCTTTCATATTACATGGAACAATTTCTTATTAAAAAAAAGCACTTGAGTACACGTGGCACCAATCATGTAGTGACATACTGACACCCCAATTAGTACTCATGCAAGGGTCTTTCTCTCTCAGTTTAAGATTAAAATTGAAAATAAGATTTTAACTTTTCTTCACCCTGCATCGCTTTACTAAAGGTAAATTAAAACTTCATTAACTTTTTTTTTACTCCGTGAGCTAATATTTGAAGGAACTCAAACTCTCAAAGTACCTATTTCGGATAGGATGTATATTTGAAAAACCACAAAAATAAGAAGTAGTGTTTACTGTTTATTTTATATAAATTGTTTCACACAGTTTTACACATAATTTCAATTACGTTTTAAGATGTGTGTAAAACAATTTGTGTGCAACAAGTTTAACCATATAACAATATTAAATAGTAACATCAATATAAAATGTATGATAAAAGTTAACTAATAAATTAATTGTTTTAAGGTCAGAGATAAAAAGCTAAAACTTAGCTTTTACATATATAAAAGAAAAGTATTACAACTACCATTTGTGTGTAGTATAACAACTACATAATTTCAATTGCTTTTTAAGAGATGTGTGCAAAACAATTTGTGTGCAACAAGTTTAACCATATAACAATATTAAATAGTAACATCAATATAAAACGTACGATAAAAGTTAACTAATAAATTAATTGTTTTAAGGTCAGAGATAAAAAGCTAAAACTTAGCTTTTACATATATAAAAGAAAAGTATTACAACTACCATTCTAACCTATAAAAATATATCAGATCGATGCTGACGATCAAACTAAATCCTGATTCGCGTTAGGATTTACGAAGGCTAAGTTTCAGTTAACATAGTATATTGACCTGAAACTAATTAAGTAAGAAAAAATACAATTATAAGGAAAATTTAGTGTTCTTTTCCATACATTTTTAAGTTGGACAAAATTTAGCTATAAAATTAGTTATAGCCTAAGTCTATAACCTTACTCAATAAAATAAATATTATTACATATTTTGGAAATCTAACCGTTGAATTTGATGTTCTTTATGCTTAATTGGATATTATTTATTAAATAATCTAGCTATAAGTTTATATTTTATGCATAATTTTAAACTACAAAAACTTGCAATTTAAACAGTTTATTGATGACATAGCTATTGATCTTTAATTTTCTAGAAATTTTTCAAGTATAGAGAATATAAGAAGAAGATTTGATCCAATGGTGGATTTGTCAAAATTCTCCTTCAATAAAAAAAAAAAAATTTGAATAAGGTTGTAGCTTTAAGTTATAACCAATTTTGTAACTGAACTTTGTCGTTGTAAGTTTCTCTTCCTTTATATACATATAAGCTTATTACAACTACCATTCTAACCTATAAATTATATATATATATAAATTGATGCTCACTATTCAACTAAATCTTGGCTTCGAGTTAGGAATTACCAATTATGGGGCGAGTAAGTATCTTGTGAGACAGGCGCATGCGCCCAATGTCTCACTAACATGTGGGTTCCACACAATGTCTCACTGAAATGTGGGTCCCACACGCGTGAGACCCACATGTCAGTGAGACATTGGACGCATGCGCCTGTCCCATACAAGATTTTCGCTTCTAGGGCTAAGTTTTGAACTGAAACTAAGACATCCGTATATGGGAATGGGACTTGGTTCATATACATTTTCCTTTTGAATTTATGCGTACTGTACGTTTGTTTCAGTATGTACATATATAAGGGCCAAGTCCATGTGCTGCGCGCATGTACTATCCCTTGTGTTGTGTCCAAAAAAATAAGTCACATGTATACGTTCTGTATATATGTCCTTAAATGTATGCAGGGGCAGAGCTATATATGTGTACCACCCATACCTTTCTCGGCCTTTTGGCTAAGATCAAGTGTACCACCCCAAATTTTTTTTAAAAATGCTATAGAGTAGGTAAAACTAACGCCTCAATTGTCAACCACTCATATTTTTACTAGTTTCTTTAGTCGAGTTTTTTTCCAAAATGCTTTATAGCATTTACCTTCTAGTCACCCAAAAACCTTTTATCACCCAGTTATTCTCAAATTCTTTTCAATTTCGCTTCACCCACTTATGCGAATTTTGAGAGGTACACAATTATTGTTTTGCCTTTTCATTTCTATTATAGTTCAATCTCTATTTACTAATCTTATGATTACGGTTTATGGTTTTCTTATTAAGTTAAATTTCTATATATTTGAGAGGCAAAAAAGTGATCTTGAATTTAATTTTAATTTTCATGATAGCAATCTAATTTGTTTGAATTTAGATACAATTTGTTTTATGGCTGCTAAGAGTTATTTTGATATATTTAATTTCTATTAATATTTTTTTTTCTTGCAATGTAGTTTAGTTTTATTATATACTTATATTTTATTTCTATGAATGTTATTGACTTATAACTGTTTAAAGGAATAGGAGAATCTCAGGGGGGAAAAAAAAGACCTTAAGATGATCTTTTTTTTTTTTTTTTTGAGAACTACCCTTAAGATGATCAATTGGTCATTTATTTTTATTAGTATTTTGGGTACTAATAATATTTACATTGATTAAAAATTTCTAACAAAAATTTTGCATTGTTATAGGTTCTTCCAAATTAATTGAAAGATTTTTTTCTGGATAAAAATAGTGTACGATATATACACAAAAAATTTCACACCTGTTGATGTGGCTAATTGTTAGTTATAGCTAGGTAAAAAAAAAAAAAATTTTGATGTTAGTGGTGGGGTGTAGACCTAAAAGATAACTAGTAAAATCTAATATGATAGTTTTGCCTCGGCCCCCCAAAGTAAAATTACTAGCTCCGCACCCAAACATATGCATGCATGTGTTTGAGAGAGAGAGAGAGAGAGAGGGAGGTTTCCTTTTAGAGGTTTTCTCTTTATATAGTATGCTACTTGGTTGAATATCTAACCGTAATTGCATGTGGCATGTGCAGTCATTTCCTTATGCACATTTGAGCTATATATATATATATTCAAAGGGGGTTGTTTGTTTGTTTGTTTTTGTCTCTCTTTACACTACTACTACTACGCGCTTATGAACAATTCAGATTAGGCTTGGGAAATTTTTTTTAATGTTTATTTATTTAATAAATGAGCCAATCAAAGCATAAGTTTAAGCTCGATTATTAAACAAGTCTAACTTAAACATAATAATTTCTTTGTGAAGAAACTTATGAGTATGAGTCTCAATTAATGTATATATAATATAATATGTTTATAAGCATACATATTTAAAATATACTTATATAGAATAGAGATTGGATTATGTAAATTAGCAAATAAGTTTATAAGATATTAAATTATTACTTGTAACTTATTAATAACATAAAAAGTCTATTTTATAGTATTTTTTTTAACAAAATAAGGTTAGTGAATCTAATTTTTATAAGTTCTTAAATAAAAACAATTATATCTAATTAACTCAAATAGTATAATTTTAATTACAATTTATTTATTAGTTTTTAGCTTAGATTGGTGAAGGAGTAAAAAAATTTGGTCCTAGTGTTTACTGTATATGAAAAAAAAAAAAAAGTTAATCAAGTAGCTCATAAATAAGTTCAAGCTTCTTTGATAAGAAAACAAACTATGTTTGAATATGTAATCTGGTTTGGTAATGGACTCAAGCTTAGGTTGTATTCAAAATAAATTTTAATAAACAAATTTTAATAACATAAAGATGGAAGAATAGGGTGTGAGTTCAAAATTGAGTAGTTGTGCAAATATTGATCAATTATCAGTAAAAATACACTTTATCTTTTACCAATGAGACGAACGACTTATCAAGTGTGATATATTAGAATAACGTTGACAATGTTAATATTTAATAATAATAATAGTTTGAATTACCAAAAGTAATTCATATGGCCATTTACATTTCCTTTGAAATCGACATCTCCTCAAACCTTCCATAATTTAGTGGCTGGCTATCACAGAAACAGGCTCTATCAATAATAAACAATGCATATATATCAGCACTTGTATTGCATTAAAATATTTGTTTGCAATTGACTATTGTTTCTTTCTGTTTTTTTTAAAGAAAAAGACAAAGTGGGTTTATGTTTATGGTGAGTGTGTAGTGTGTACTTGACTATCGATATTATGTGTTTTTTGTAATGAATTCAAAATTTAGTGAGGTTGAGAGTGATGGATCTCTGCTAATCATGGTTTCTTGTTTGTAATCATTGGTATTGACAAAATATTATAAATTGTTGGTTCGCAAAGTTATGATCACTCTCTGACCTAAAGGAAAAAGGATATCACGTATCTGATATATGTACCAACTCGGTCTTGAGAGTTACTGTAGCAAGTGAAAAAAAAAAAAAAAAAAAAAAAAAAAAAAAAAACCCAACCAACCAACCAACCAACCTCCAAACCTGTCTATTGGGGCATTTATATTATGTTTGGCTTTGTAAAAAAATAAGGAGTGAAAGAGGAATTGTTGAGCCTCTTGCAGATGCCAAGTTATGGTCTTAAAAAAAAAAAAAAATGATGTCAGTGGTGAGGTGTGGACCTAAAAGATAACTAGTAAAAGCTAATATGATAGTTTTGCCTCAGCCCCCCAAAGTAAAATTCCTAGCTCCGCACCTAAATGCATGCATGCATGCATGAGAGAGAGAGAGAGAGAGAGAGAGAGAGAGAGAGAGAGAGAGAGAGAGAGAGAGAGAGAGAGAGAGAGAGAGAGAGAGAGAGAGAGAGAGAGAGAGAGAGAGAGAGAGAGAGAGAGGTAAATAAAAACAATTATATCTAATTAACTCAAATAGTATAAATTTAATTACAATTTATTTATTAATTTTTAGCTTAGATTGGTGAAGGAGTAAAAAAAATTTGGTCTACTGTATACGAAAAAAAAAAAGTTAATCAACAAATTTTAATAACATAAAGATGGAAGGATAGGGTGTGAGTTCAAAATTGACTAGTTTTGCAAATATTGATCAATTATCAGTAAAAATACACTTTATCTTTTATCAAGACGAAGAAAGACTTATTGATATATTAGAATAATGTTGACAATGTTAATATTCAATAATAATAATAGTTTGAAGAATAATGCTAGAGATACAAATTATTTTACAAATTTTTTTACAAATTACTGATGTGGTGAGTGATTATTGGTAAATGAAAATGTAATATTAATAGTAGGTCTAGATGAAAACCAATAATAAGTTGGCCATATCAACATATTGTAAAAATGTTGTAAAATAGTTTGTAACTGTATTTGAATTAGCAAAAGTAATTCATATTTATGGCCATTTACATTTCCTTTGAAAATTACATCTTCTCCTCAAACCTTCCATAATTTAGTGGCTGGCTATCACAGAAATACGTTCCATCAATAATAACCAATTCAGCACTTGTATTGCATTAAATATTTGTTTGCACTTGAGTATGTAGTATGCATTGTGTACTTTTTTTTTTGCTGAAAAGTGTGCAGTGTGTACTTGACTATCCATATTTTGTGTTTTGTAATGAATTCAAAATTTAGTGAGGTTGAGTGTGATGGATCTCTGCTCGACTGCTCCCCCACTTTGTTGAAACATGGTTTCTTGATTGTGTTCATTGGTGTCGACAAAATATTATAAATTATTAGATCGCAAAGTTATGATGACTCTCTGACTTAAAGGAAAAAAGATATCACGTATCTGATATATGTAACAACTCAGTCTTAAAAGTTATTATAGCAAGTGAAAAAAAAAAAAAACTAAACTAACCTCCAAACCTGTCTATTGGGGCATTTATTTTATGTTTGGCTTTGTAAAAAAATAAGGAGTGAAAGAGGGATTGTTGAGCCTCTTGGAGATGCCAAGTTATGGCCTTAATTAAAAATAAGTTCACTTGACAATATGAATCAAACTTCTTCACATGGTTTAAAGCATAAGTAAATTTTAAAAAAATAAATAACATCAACTTCCTTTTAAATTTAAGAAAACAGCAATTACCCTTAAATTTTTGTAGAAAAAAAATCCCCAATTAAGCTTTGTGATAATATATATATATATATATATATTTTTTTTTATGAGTTGTGATAATATAATTGATACGTTGAAATTCCTAATTTACAATCTAGTTATTTATTATTTTTGTAGACTACTTGTCCTTTGTTAGGCGATAGTGTTTCTTATTTTCCTTTGGCTTGAAATCCATATTTTGTTCATAATATATATGATTTAATTAAATATTGTAAAAATGTAATTCGGTAAAATAGAAATTTAATTGTATCTACTCTTCTTGACAAAAAATTTAGGAGGATTGTCAATTTTTTGCAAAATTTCGGAAGTCACTATTGTTTCTTTATACACAAGCAAAAAGTGCAATTTAATAAAACAAAAAACTTATAAGAAAATTATTCTTTAGAGTATGTTTATGACAATTCCTTTTCCACCATTTTAAGCAAAGATTATTCCCAACAAAAGCAAGATCTGTCTTTAGCCTAAGCACATAGCTTTAGCAACTAGCAGATTCTCAGTTTCAAGTATGAACTGCTTGCTTATACTTTAAAAAAAATATTTAGAAGACAAACACTTAATTTGACTAGACATTTGTTAACAAAATTTCCTCCCAAACTGCAAAAAGATTATGATAGAACAGATTCAAAGGCCACGCCGATATTCAAAGTGTCATCTAAAGCAAGCACAAAAGATAAAGCTCTCTCATTGCACACTTTCAACCATTAGAACCAAAATCTTCCCCAATCACAAAGCAAAGCATCTCAAGGTTACTTCTTCAGCAATGGCTGCTTCCATTGTACCATTCATCATCTTCATCACCTCCACACTAGAGACATGGATAACTCGATTGCCATCATTTTTGCTTCAATGGTCAGCCAAATCTTGCTTCTCCTTGCATCAACTCTGTTCCAAGGTATGTCCAAATAAACATTAGGCCTATATTCAAAAGTTTGGCATTTTTGGCCTTTACACTTAGCTTTAACTTTGTACACTTTGATTTGAACATAATACTCAAAAGTCTATAAATTCTACTATGTTGTTTTCAGGTGTGCAAGGAACCATTGGGGTCAACTATGGCACAGTGGCAAATGATCTTCCTCCATCACCCCAAGTTGCACATTTCCTTGTAGAATCCACCATTATCGACCGTATCAGGCTCTTTGATTCCAACCCTGAAATATTGCAAGCCTTTGCTCACACAGGAATTGAGGTCACAATCACTGTCCCTAATGACCAAATCCCCCACCTAACCAAACTGAGCTTTGCTGAACAATGGGTTAAAACCAATGTCCAAGCTTATACACCTGCCACCAATATAGTCCGAATCTTAGTAGGCAATGAAGTATTATCCACAGCTAATAAATTGTTCATTGCAAGCCTTGTCCCAGCCATGCAGACCCTTCACACAGCACTTGTGGCAGCCTCTTTGGACCCAAAAATTAAGGTTTCTACACCCCACTCTTTGGGCATTTTATCAACCTCAAGCCCACCATCCACTGGAAAATTTAGACAAGGCTATGACACCCATGTGTTTAAACCATTGTTTAGCTTCCTTAGATCCACTAATGCACCTTTCATGGTAAATCCATATCCATATTTCGGGTATTCGGATGACACATTGGATTATGCACTTTTTAGGTCCAATCCAGGGGTTCTTGATGAGAACACTAAGCTTACATACACAAACATGTTGGATGCTCAATTGGATGCAGTTTTCTCAGCCATGAAATTGTTGGGCTTTGAGGACCTCAATATAGTTATTGCGGAAACGGGTTGGCCTTCGGAGGCAGATTCGGCCCAAGTTGGTGTTAGCCCAGAGAATGCTGCTGAATACAATGGAAATCTTATGAGGCATGTCAACTCTGGTGCTGGGACACCTCTCATGCCCAACAGGACGTTTGAGACATTCATTTTTGCTCTATTCAACGAAAATCTCAAGCCCGGCCCAATAAGCGAGAGGAACTTCGGGTTGTTTCGGCCTGATATGACGCCCGTCTATGATATAGGGATCATGAGGCCCACGGTAGCTGCCAACGCCAATAATCACCATAAAACATTTTTGCTAATCATCATTATGCTAATTCTTGATTGGTTTGTGGACTTGGCTCTGGCAGGGTAGATCATCTGTTCCTATGAACCCAAGCCCATATGAAAGCCCAGGCCCAGCGGTTTCACCAATCAGCCCAAGCCCAACTTCACAGCCAGTTGATGGAAAAAGATGGTGTCTGCCCAAATCAGGGGTCGATCAAGATGCTTTGCAAAGGAATATTGATTATGTTTGTGGGCTGGGCTTGGACTGTGGGCCGATCCAAGAAGGAGGGATGTGTTTTGATCCAAATACAGTTCGGGCCCATGCAGCTTATGCCATGAATATGTACTATCAAGTAATGGGAAGTTATGAGTATGATTGTGATTTTGAACATTCTGGAGCCGTCACAGATGTGGATCCGAGTAAGTCTCATATATACTCCTTCTTCTTCTTCCTTATTTATTTAAATTTAAATTTTTTTAATTATAAATTTGTTTTTTTTTTTTTTTTTTTGAAGGCATTGATTTCATTTATCTTTTATTTTGAACAGGCTATGGAAGATGCAAATATTGAGAATGTGCTGAATTGCAAGGATACTCGCTAGAGATGGACCATTGCTACAAGTTAATGCAGGCTTTTAAAGCTATTATAGTATTATTATTATCTCTTTTTTCTTTTTTGAAGGTAGAATAAGTGATTAGTAACATTTGTTTCTAGACATGGACACGTAGTGTTAGTCAAAATTCATAGCAGTTTGAGTTTCACTGGCTTCTTATAGATAGTCATCAATGTTAAAGGAAGATAATTCATTAAACAAAATTTTACTTTCTGATTTTATTTTTTGAAACTTCAACAAACAATGGATGTGCTTTGCAGCAATCTAGTATGTTACCAGTTTTTTTTTTTTAGTGCAATTGCTTGGCATAAAGTCTCTCTCTCTCTCTCTCTCTCTCTATATATATATATAAAATAATAATAATAATAATAATAAAATTTGTTAAGAAAGAGGAGATATATAATAAGATTAAGCCATCTCCATTCATCAGACTAAAAATCCAAAAACGAAAGGGGATGAAGAATATTATTCATGCAACTGAAATATTATTGATTCATGATTCATTAAATTTATCCAACCACAAGAGAATGCTCTTTGGAAATTACATGAATGATTGGGCTATTTGCTTAAAGCTAGATTATTTGCTTAAAATCATTTACATGCGCTCAAAATAAGTCAAGTTATCTAGCTTATTTGTTTAATGTTACTCTTTTTATCTCATGCATATTTTAGCAAATAATCTAGCCAGACATAAAAGCACCATAACATGCATGTCCATTTCGCAACAACTTATTGGACTTCTTATTTATTGTTTTTTTATTAGAGGTGGGTTAAACTATACTTATACTTTGAAAAAGTGAGATTTTAAAAAGTTGTACAAAAGCAACATAAGTCAAAAGTTAAAACAAAAAATATTGGTGGCAAACGGTAATAGCATTTCAGCGTAATGTCATCTCTACCTTATGGTGGGTATATATATCCAACCTCCATGGTTCAGTCTCCAACGTATTCATCTGGTAACAACTTATTCCCTAGATGGGCTATATAATAAAATATATGTGGATGATAATTTCAATTTGCATTGCCATGCAATTGGTTTCAATGACCTCCTTAAAATTGGTTGCCTATAGTTTGATTGTGGTAATTAATGATTTGGAACAAATCTCTTACTTACTACAACATTTCAAATTACCACAAAAAGAAAAGGACATATTAAAGAGAAGAAGAAAATAACCAAGATATTATTAGATCTTACTTTCAATAGCTTTGCTATTGCACGGATTTCCAACTAGAATACATTTAAAAAGAGCAAATTAAACCAAACATTTGAATGTATTAATTAGACCAATGGCAGCAAGATAACTGCAACCTTAACCTTCCAAGTTTTAGCACATCAACTTATGACTCGAAATGACCTATAGCCAACGTGGCAACTACCAAGCTACTACTGTCCATACACCTCATATTGATGGCAAAGGCCAAAGAGGTCTCAAAATGGCAAGAACCACATAGTGATGCCCCACCCTAATTATCACCCACACAGTGATCAACCAAGTGTCATTATCAAAGATGACAAGAACCACCGCCCCCATGTTGATTTATTACCTTGTGTAAAGGGTTACATTGGGTGGGAAGTAGACCCCCCACAAACATAGAACTCATCTTGTAATTATACAATACCAAATACTCTATGACATACTCACCATTCATAGCACTACTCATACATTAGGACTCTCCATTCATGTGAGGGGATGTAGTGAAGATTATTATATTACTCCGAAAATATTTAATAATTTGTATGTTCAATGATTATCACACACACTAGCTATTGCACACTCACCGAATCATTAGACACACTATCACATGTGTTGCTTGAGATTTCCCAGTGTGCATTTGGCAATTGATTATAAGCTAACTTTTTGCTTAATTTATCTAAATTTCAAGCCCCCCCCCCCCCCTTTTTTTTTTTAATTATGTCAACTTTTAACTTTTTAACTTTTAAGACCGGCGCAGGAGATATTTATTTTGTACTCCTCTAAAAGACTAAAAAAAAAAAGGAACATATATGATCGATGAAAATAGCCAAATACCACATTTTGGCAAAATTTGTGCAAACTAGCATTGTTTCGGAAAGATCAAATATTTAGCAATCTACCACTTTTTTAGTACTCGAGTTTTACAAAATTGAGTTCTAAATAATACTGGAGTTTTGTAAACTCGAGTTTCTAAGTGAGTCGCCAGCAAGACACTTTTGACCTGGAATTTGTGAAATTAAAAAAGCAATATGCTACTTGATACTATGAAAATCGAGTATTTCTTTATAGTACTCGAACTTCACAAAGTTGAATACCTTATTTTTCTTTTTCTTTTTTCCTACTTTTTGTTTCTTACAAAACTTTTACTTATGTCATCTTTTTTTTTCTTTTTCTTTTTTTTTGACTGAATAGGTAGAATATCTTATTAAAAGAATAAAGTAATACATGTGTAAAAGGGTCCAGGAGCTAAACATAGGCTGAAACAGCTATCCTAAGCCTATAAACAAGACATATATCAAGCTGGCACTGCTGTAGAATTTCCTGAAAATCCATCCTAGACCCATCTTCTTCTATACGGTCTTCTTTTCTTTTCTTTTCTTTTCTTTTTTTTTTTTTTTTTTTTTTTTTTTTTTTTTTTTTTTTTTTTTTTTTCTGCCACCTGCTACCATTAATTTTCTTTTGAGATGAGCACAATACCGCATGTGATATTTGAGAACTTGTCAGGCCTTAAGCCTAGTCTATTTGACCTTTCATATTCACCCAAATCCACATTTTGGTAACTTGTGCAGAATCGAACCCAAAACCCTAAAAATCTACAGCTTCTTTTTACACTTAACGCAATAGAGCATAGAAAAATCTGTAGGTACTTAGTTCACAAATTTCAGAAAATACAAATCTAATTCTTCTTTACTTGATGAATATCAGACGCCAGTGGCAAATCAAAGAACTATGTAACTAGTGCTAGGTTTGTACTACTGATATATGTCTTGTCCATGGGCTTAGGATAGCTGTTTCAGTCTATGTTTAGCTCTTGGACTCTCTTACGCATGTATTACTTTATTCTTTAAATAAGATACTCTACCTATACAGTCAAAAAAAAAAATTGAAATAAGTAAAAGTTTTGTACAAAACAAAAAGTAGGAATAAAAGAAAAACAAGGTATTCGATTTTGTGAAACTCGAGTACTATAAAAAAGTACTCAATTCTTCATAATATCAAGTACCATATTACCCTCTGCACTCACTTAGGAACTTAGGTTTATGAAACTCGAGTATTATTTAGAACTCGATTTTGTAAAACTCGAGTACTAAAAAACCTGGTGCATTACTAAATATTTTCGAAATATTGTTAATTTGTCACAAATTTTGTCAAAATGTGGTATGTGGCTATTTCCACCTATATGATCAATCAATACTGTGCGTCCTGTACTCCTGTTTCCACCTGGCGCAACAAAAAAAAACACAACTCTCTCTTTCTCGTCTCCCTCTGTATTTCACATTTGTCATCTCTCTCTCTCTCTCTCTCTCCCCTCTCTCCCTGAAATTTTTTTTGCTCTTTGTTTCTAACTCTCTCTCTCTCTCTCTCTCTCTCTCACACACATATGTTCCATTTCTAGGGTTTTGAAAACCCCCATTCCGTACAATTAGGGTTTTTTTTCACAGAAATCGAATTTTCCGTACAGCCATGGCTGATTGGCAACAACTCGTCCAATCCGTAGTCCTTGGTCTCATTTTCTCCTACCTTCTCGCCAAGCTCATCTCCATAGTCATCTCTTTCAAAGAAGACAACCTCTCGATCTCTCGCTCCGCCGAGCCCAAGAAACCCGAACCCGAACCCGAACCGGAAACCCTCGACCACGACCACGACCACGACCACGACCACGACGGCAGTGCTTTTAGCCCCCCGGCCCACGATTCCCACGATTCTTACTCCATGGTCGCCGAGCAAGGCAGCGTCGGAAACGACAGCGTTTACGGCGACGATGGTGGTGACGATGACGATGATGATGATGACGAGGATGATTATGATGATTGGGAGGGAGTGGAGAGTACGGAATTGGACGAGACGTTCAGTGCCGCCACGGCGTTCGTGGCGGCGGCGGCGGCCGATCGGGTGTCGGAGAAGGTGTCGAACGAGTTGCAGCTGAAGCTTTATGGGTTTTACAAGATTGCCACTGAAGGTCCCTGCAGTACGCCTCAGCCTTCCGCTTTGAAAATGACGGCTCGAGCTAAATGGTATTGAATGTCGTTTTTTGCGCTGTCATTGTCACTTTTTTTGATAGTTTTTGGGTGTGTTTCTTTGATTTGTGTTAATGGGTCTTGTGGGTTTCATGTGGAATGTGAATGTGATTGATTGCATAAGCTTGGTGATGAGTTGTTATGTGGTTTAAGGGTGTGTTTGATTCAATGTGGGATTTGAAGGTTTTGGGTATTTGACTTTAAAGTCAATGGGGGTTGTGGTTAGTATTAAGTAACAAAGTTGTTTACGTTTGTGAAAGGTTATAGATGATTTTGAAGAAAATTGTATGTAAATTTTGATGTTGGATCTTTAGGAATTCAGCACTAAAGTAGACCATAATTCTTAGCTGTTGTCGAATTAGAAAGTATAGAATGTAATGGATATGACTATGACATTTATTTTTACTAGGAAATATGTTAGCTTTTGGGGTAGAACTTTGTGTGTGTGTGTGTGTGTGTGTGTGTTCAGTTGACAAATGTACAAGTCAATGTCTTAGTTACAAATAAATTTGCCTCAAGTGACACTCTCAAACGAGTTAGATCATAACTCTAATTCTATATACGGGGTGTTGTGAGTAAAATTTCAATTACTCATAAACAGAGTTCATGTGGAGTCTGTCATATGATGTATTGAGAATCTGATTACTTTTTGGTAAAGCTTCAAAAACAAGTGAATGATTTTGTGTGGGTTTTAATTATCTCAATTAGTAAAAGTCTCTTGTTATTAAATAAGGACTTGTGATTGAATACCTTAACCAAAAGAAAACCTATTGGTAACGAGCAATCATCAAGGAGCAGATGCCATAGGTTCAATTCCTAACATGTCTATCCAAAAAAAAAAAAAAAATGATTTTTGCTTGCATGAATTGTCCAGCTTTTGTTTCTTTGGTTGATCTAATTTCAGCCTTTATATGGATACATTGTTTTTCTTTTCTTATCATCCACCTGTGATAATTTCTTTTTTTTAAAAGATCTGTTTAACATCTGTCACCTCTAGTTACCAATACTACACACACACACACATACCAATAGTATCAGTTTTAATATATACGTAACATAAGGGGGAAAAAGAGATTGAAATAAGCACATTAGTATATAGAGTTGCTATTGTTCAGACTTCATTTTCGATTGCGCACATTATATTTATTTAGGTCCATGAAATTGTTTCCACTTTAAGACTTCCTGGTTGAGTGTGTGAAATATATTGTCCTGGCTGATGTGTGGTAGGCAAGCATGGCAGAAATTGGGTGCTATGCCTGTAGAAGAAGCTATGCAGAAGTACATTGATATTGTTACAGATTTGTATCCTACTTGGGCAGATGGTTCAACTTTGGTGAGAATATTTTTGTCTTTCTGACTTGCTGTTTCTTTAGTCTTCTGTACATGTACTTACTTTCTATGTGATGTTCTCTTTTTTTAACTCTTTCCTGGTTTATTAACTCATGTATAATCAGAAGAGCAAAGGTAGAGGAGGTGATGCATCAAATACAGATGCTAAAGGACCGATGGGACCAGTTTTCAGCACTTTTGTTTATGAGGAGGAATCTGGAAATGAGTTGTAAGGTTCTTAGAACTTCTTAATATAAAAGTCCAGTGTTCTCATTTAAAGCCTTAATTAGTTCAGCATGAAGGTGGTTTCATGGCCTTTAAGTGATTCTGTATTTATATGAAGAAAAAAAACATGTGGAGTGTGTGCATGTATGTCTTTTGCTTGGCTTTGATCATGCTTAGTTGGAGGCTGCTCATATTCTGAATTTAACAATCCCATCTGCAGCTGCATGCATGCCCATGCACAATCCTCAAGAGGATAACAGCTAGTCAAGATAAATATAGGTGGTTTTGAGAGCTTTCCATGACTTGGGGCTGCAGTTAGCTACTTAGCTCTATACATTAACAGGGATGACTTTTCTTGGAAGAGTAATTATTAGGGCTCTTTCTCACTTGTCAGTGGTCTTTTTTTAGTTACTATGATTTGAAGGTTGACAAGAATCCAGGTCAACAGTCATGTTTAGATTTTCTGTACACCTTATTGCATGACCTGTTGCAACAAATTATATATGGTTGACTGATTATTAGATAGGAGATGAGATATTTTTAATAGACACTTTGGCCAATGTGCTCTAGCTTAAATGACACTTCTTTCTTATAAGAAAGGGTGGAGGGTGTGGTTGTGGTTTCAAAACCCATTCTCAGGTGTAACTTACCAATACTGGACCACTGGGTGCATTTATAAATAACAACCACCACCTACCAGGTGCATATTTGAATGTAATTGGATGCAGAAAGATTTTAACAATTTCCTATTAACTTTCCAAAACATAATGTCCCTTTCGGAATGAGTTGGGTTTTCCATTCTTGGTATCTGACCTGATTATGGATGGCTGATTACTGGATGGTGGTCATGACTTGTCTGGTTGTAAGTTGTAACTCTATAGTGTGGAGAGAGGGCCTTTAATAATTTTTTTGGTGGATTCTTAGTGAGATCTCAACACTAACTTCCTGTTGTCAATTTTACTTAATGGTTTTATGATTGCTAACTTTTCTTTGGAGGTCATTGCAGGTTAGGATATTGTATTTTTGGGGACCCATGGAAGAGGCTTTGTCTGACTGTTATAAGTCAAAACTTTTCTGTTTGTCTTGACCTGGGAATCAGTGATTTAGCATAACTATCATGAATCATGTCCTTCAAAAAAAAAAAAACTATCATGAATCATGTCTATCTGCACTTTCATTTTGTTCTTGGTTAGCAACAATCAACTTTGGCTTAAATGACAATTGCTAGTCCCATTAGAATGGGTGGTGAGTGAGGTCATGGATTTAAAAATTGTGTAACTTACCAATAGAGACAAATTTTGTTCTTGTTGAGGAACTAATAAAGGTTTTAAGAGGTTGCTCTCTTGCTTTTGAGAGAAAAATAAAGTAGTTTTATGCTAGCTAGGATTAAAATCCTAATGTATGGTGCATAATAAGTTAATAAGATGTCTATGGATGTGCCTGTTTTCTGCCATACTATACTTCCTCTTAGCATTACAAATCTTTTATTTATTTTTCATAAATTATATTAATTATCCCTTGATAACAGTTTCTTTCACCAAGAGATACCATTTGTTGGAAGAATAAATTATTGATAACAGTGTCAAGGGCATTTCTTTCTTTCTTTTGGCTGAGATAAATGTTTCTTGTTTTATTTTCAGGAAA
Organism: Quercus tomentella; assembly: GCA_028535165.1. Lineage (NCBI taxonomy): Eukaryota > Viridiplantae > Streptophyta > Magnoliopsida > Fagales > Fagaceae > Quercus > Quercus tomentella. The sequence goes on from JAPQVY010000144.1 coordinate 6,844,343, forward strand.
ATGGATGCTATTCATGCCTTTGCTAGGGAAGGAGAAGTGGATAATTTGCTTAAGTGTATTGAAGGTGGTGTCTCAGTAAATCTGAAAGGTTTGGTTCTTTTTAGCTGTCCCCATTTTTAACTTCGTAAAATTTTCAATTATGTAAACATCATTGTTGGATTTAGAATAGATGTTGAGATCCTGTAGGTGTTTCTGCAATGTCTTTATGATGCAGTCATGGAATATTAATTTGTTATTATTTTGCAAATTTGTCTATATGAAATTTATTTATGGGGGCCCATGTGTGGAATCCAATTAAAGTAAAATTGATTTGGTTATAAAGGTCTAGTCCCTTTCTATTTTCTTTTTCTATTTCTTGGGATACTGTTCATACAACCTTGAACACTATAAATGTCTCTTTTCCTTCTTTCTTATAAGTTATAACCCTAAGTCAAGACCTTCCTCTTTTTATATCAAAACCCCAAATCCAACACAACTGCATGCAGAAAAATTGGGGATTTTCCCTATGTCACTTAAAAATATTTTGGGTGATTAAAACAGCCCAGGGTGCTTGTTAACAGCTCAGACTCGGCTCTTCAGAAGTGTGTTTCACCCATTTAAGGAGCCAACGGCAAGCTTATTTCATGAGCTTGATTGCTTAAGAAGCCAAAGCTAGAGCAAAGCTAGGTTTGGTTCTCTTAGGCTTGTGCACAATTAAGGTAGGCATAATTGATAAGTGAAACTGGCTGATAAAGTAACCTTTCTAGTAACTTGTAATAATGTTTCTGGATTAGTGATGGCAGGAGTCTTGGATGTTCACAAATTTTCATGTTAGATTGGACTGACTGGCAAGCTGATACAGCTTGAGAACAGACCCAAGTTCACTGAAGCATTACTTAACCAAATCTAGAAAACATTAGCTTATTTTAGATCAACATCGATCTTGACATAAATTCGAACAAGCTGATTTGAACTGCCCAATACTCAACTCTGTTTCCAATATATGGATTGGTTTTTTTTAAGTATGGCATAATTTTTTCTTGTAGGAGTACATGAATAGGCTTATCATTATACTTATTTATGCATTTTCTTTCTTTCTTTCTTTCTTTCTTTATCCCCCACCCCCCAATATTTATACACACAGAAACTTGTTATGATACTGAAATTTCACTTGAATGATCTATAAGAGCTTAAATCAGAGAATTGATTTGTTGTACTGCTGCAGATTCATTAAGCTTTATAGACACAAGATGCATGTATTATTTTCTGTTCTTGATGTGTATTATGTACTCATTGTGTAATAAAATGAGGAGTTCAAAGGATTTTATTTTATTTTTAAATGTACTCATCCTTCCAAAGATAATCAAATCTTATGTTGCCTTCTCAGTTTGCCTAAATTTGTTGCAGATAGTGAGGGTCGTACCCCATTGCATTGGGCTGTAGATCGTGGACACCTTAACATCACCGAATTGCTTCTTAGCAGGAATGCTGATGTAAATGCAAAGGTAGTTTGAAATGCTACATATTTCGTTTTACTAGGCAACACAGACCTAAAATCTACCCCACACTACCCCTTTTTTACCTGAGCCAAGTCCAAGGGTTGCATAGATAGTTTATATGATCATTTTTTGCATTTTGGAGTTCTTTCTTGCTCTCAATACTGTTCATCTCAAGCATCACCTTAAAAGATTCTTCCATGCATGTTATTTCTTTCCCTTTCAACTTTCATTTTTGTTGTTTAAATTGTCTCTATCTCTCTATTGGAAGGACAATGATGGCCAAACCCCTTTGCATTATGCTGTTGTGTGTGAGAGAGAAGCCATTGCCGAATGTCTTGTGAAGCAAAATGCAGGTACAGATTTAAAGGACAATGATGGTGACTCCCCTTCTGATCTCTGTAAGGCAAACTGGCCTTGGATGCGAAGTGTGGGGAAGCAGATTGACTAATGGTTTATTAGTCTTAGGTTATCTTGCTGAAGTCATTTTTGGCAAATTCTTAGTTGATGTATATGTTTATGTATTAACCCTTTAAACTTTTTACCTCTTCCAAATATATTAAGTTAGTGATCAAGGTTTTTTCTACCCAATTTTTTGTTTCTTACTAATATTGAACTAAAGCAATTGTGAAGAATGAATTCAAGGGGTAAAACAGCATACATATGGAATAGTGAAATTGATTTATGGTCTGATTAATTGCGCATTAGTTTCAAATGTGGGCATGTGATACTGCATAAATATAAACCCTAGAATAGGGGAGTTGTTAGAGCATTCCCATCAACTTCAAAAAAAAATTTTTTTTTTTGCATCACCAAAGCCCATTTTATTTATTTTACATAACCACTCTTACAACACATCATACGTCCTATTATTTATTTTGCATTACATCTCATTAAAATAATCTATTTTCTACTTATAATAGTACAAAACCCAACACAATTGCTAATGAGGAGAGAGAATGGCAGGAGAGATGGTGAATAAAATAAGAGGTAATTGTAATTTACTCACTTGTTGTCTAGCCTGTTTTAATAGTTCTTATTTGTGGTTTGAAAAATGTCACTTAACTCACTTGTGTCCATTTCCGTTCATCTATAATCCACATCATTACTTTAACTGTTAAAAACAGTAAAACATAACACAAACAAACATGTCAAGATCTTAAGAGTAATTCAACAATAAAACAAAAAGAAGAGATCCCACAGCCTATTGTTGTATTCATCAAATCACACAACTTTTTCTGCAAACTCAACTCAAAACTTTACAGATCGTAAACCCTTTTCCCCTATTGACTAGATTTTGTCACTTTGAATCAAAACCAGGCTTTAATTCTCAGGACCCATCACCAAAAATTGCTAAAAAAATCAATGTTGCAATTTTCTGGGATTTGGACAATAAAGCACCAAACTTATTGCCACCATAAGAGCATCCATACTAGTGGGTGCAAAATACAAAATGTGCAAAAATTTGCATAATATAGCATAAAATAGACTTGTATTAGTGTTTGTAAAAGTTTGCATAACTTTGCATATATGCAAAATTGCTACAACTGTGCATATATGCATGGTTACTATAGCTTTGTATATGATTTTTTTCTCTCTCTCCTCTCCGTTGCCTTGTCAGACTCTCTCTCACCCTCTCTTCAATATCAAGAAGAAGAAGAAGAAGACAACCACAACATCTGCCCAACATCACAACCAACCACCACCAACATCAACCCACCATCACAACTAACCAACCGCCACTACTACCACCATCATAGCCAACCCATTACAACATCAATTTAATCCAAACACAATCAACCCAAAATTAATGAAAAATCATCACAAACCCAACTTAAAATCAACTCAAAATAAAACACCAGAAAACCCATTTGGCAAAATACAAATCAACCCAAAACCCAAGCCACCGCTACCATGGAATGCTTGCCGCGGCCATGAGAGAGAAAGTGTCAGAGTGTGAGTGTATTGAGTCATGGAGGCTTGGTAGAGAGAAATCTTTTTTTCAGATTTGAAGAGAGCACCAGTTTGATAGAGAGAGATGGGGGGAGAAAGAGAAATAATTTTTTTTTTTTTTGAAATGAAAAAGAATATGAGGAAAGAAAGAATAGCAAAAGAAAAAGAAGAAGAAGAAAGAAAGATGAAGATGCTGAAAAAGAAAAAACGCAGAGGAAGAAAGAAGGAGAAGAAGGAAGAAGAAGGAGAAAAAGAAAAAGAAAGAGAGAGAGTGTTCAAGTGGAGTGTGTGTGTGTGGGGTAAAGTGGTGGGGCTGTGGGTAAGTGAAATAAAAAATAAAAAATAAAAAGGTGAGAAAGTATTATTTAAATAAAAGAGGGTGTATTATAGATAATTTGATACAAGTGTTTTTACAAATTAATCGTATAAAATAGAAAAAGTAGATTTGTATTGTAAAATAGAAGAAAAATTTTGCACCCACTGGTGCGGATGCTCTAAGAGGCTGCTATCAAACTAAAGGTTGAGGCAACATCTTTTGGGGTTGTTAGATACACAGTGGCTTATGCAAATTGCCATGCGTTTAGGTATGTCCCTCGAGTTGTTAGGGAGCAAACTAAAGAGAGGAAGTGTTGCATCAGTTGGAGAATAAGGGAATGATTAAGACAGTTGAGCAATATCTTTTTTGGGTTTGCGGGAAGAATTTTTATACAAATGAGAAATTTGTGAATCATTTTGAGCAAATTCATGAGCATGAGCTGGTTAAAAGGTTGAATCAGATAGAGTCGGCAAGGGGGAAGAGGAGGGTGAAGTTGGTGGCTGAGTATTCCATGAAGATGGAGAAGTATAAGAATGCTGCAAGGGATGTCTTGACTCCCAAGTTAGGGTATGGTTTGGCGGATGAGGGTTTCGGGTTGAAATTGTGTCGGATAAACCACAAGCGGCAGATTTTGCATTGAAGAATCATATGGTGGATGTCATGGATAGGAGGAGAGTTGAATGTATGATGCTTGTATCGGATGATTCATGATTCATCATTGGATTTTGTGGATGTTTTGAAGGAGGCGAAGTTAAGGTGTTTGAAGACGGTTGTTGTGGGGGATATGAATGATGGGGGCTTCGAAGAGGATTGCGGATGCAGGTTTTTCATGGAGAAAAGTTTTGATGGGGAAGGCTAAGAAGGAGGCAGAATTGTTGGGAAATGGGAGGACCGTGATGTTTTGAAGAGATTGGAGTGGACATACAACCCTGAGGTGGAGTAAAAGGTATATGATTTTGATGATGAAATTGTTAAGGAGAGCGAGGATGGGGATTTTGAAGGTATTGTTAGTGGGGTAGTTGATTCTTCTTAATCATTGAAGACAATGGAATTTTGACGTACAATCCTAAGTTTTGGAATAATGTATGTGATTTTGAGGACGAGACCATTGAGGAGACTGAGGATGGGGATTTTGAAGGTATTGTTAATGGGGGAAATGATTTCATGCAAAAGGAAGGCAAGAGTGCTTTGGTCGAATTAGGATTCTAATGCCCGTTGTCGTTTCTTCACAATCTTGTGAGTGACTGATTGATGTTTTGTATCTTAGAGTTTGTTGTGGTAAAATTATCTCATGTCAATCATTTATCAGATCCAATATTAAATGGATGAGTTTGATTTTCTCAGGAAAATGAATCCCAGTCCTATGTGTGCAGATGAGCCCTACCTCCAAGATCACCTTTGCTAATTGGAAATAGGCACTCACTGAAGAAGAGGATGATTTTATGATTCCCACCATATATATTTTTCTAGCAATACATAATTAAAGTATCCCTTCCTACCAGTGCAAGGCAACCTGACTGTTAAAATTAACACTACAAAGAAAAGTGAAACATAGAAATCACCTGCCTGTACTTCAATTGCTGACAAACAACTTTTATGTGGGTTATTTTCCCCAATCAGGGATGTAAAAATCCTATGCTTCTAATATAGGATCACTCTATACAAATCACCTTCTCAAAATTGAACTGAAGGAAAGGAAGCACAAGGGAGTTAAACCCCATACTGTGTTTCCTTCCACCCTACTAAACCAAAAACCAAATAAAATTATACCACCTTGTTTATCCTATTCCTCAAATCTCTTTGAATTGCTTAAAAGATTTAGAGTTCATCATGCGAATCATCGTCTTCTCCTCCATCTGATTCACTGCCAGGGGCTCCACCAGACCGCTGATAGACGGCAGTTATAATTGGATTACAAACAGCCTCTACCTCTTTCAGCTTCTCCTCATAATCCTCTTTCTCAGCACTCTGATTGTCATCCAACCACTCAAGTGCCTCTTTAACTGCTGTCTCAATCTTCTCCTTCTCATCAGACTCTAACTTGTCTGCGAGTTTGTCCTTGTCATTGATCTGGTTCTTCATGTTGTAGATATAGGTTTCCAAGCTGTTTCGGGCATCAATCTTCTCCTTGACCTTCTTGTCTTCCTCGGCAAACTCCTCGGCCTCCTGCACCATCCGATCAATCTCCTCTTGACTCAGCCGACCCTTGTCATTGGTGATTGTGATCTTCTCTGATTTCCCTGAGGCCTTATCTTCAGCTTTCACGTTTAGAATACCATTGGCATCAACCTCAAATGTGACTTCAATCTGAGGTGTTCCTCTGCTCAAAGAAACAAGCCAATTCTAGTAAGTTAAAGCACACAAAACTTTGATAGAATGGAAGCAGATTTAAAAGGGGCATGGGAAAACAACCTTGGAGCTGGAGCAATTCCAGTCAAATCAAAATTCCCAAGCAGTCTGCAGTCTTTTGTGAGACTCCTTTCTCCTTCAAAAACCTGTTGGAGAGAACCAACTTGGAATCAGAACAGATGCAAAAGGAATTAATCAAACTTACACATAAAAGCCAGTTTGCACACTGACTTTCAAGATTAGTATGGAGATATGATTTCTTCCCATTTGTTATGCTAACTAAACAGTAAACACTAATGCAAAAATATTTTGTACCTGGATAGTGACAGTTGTCTGCTGATCCTGGTAAGTTGTGAAGACTTGGGATTTCTTGCTTGGAATAACAGTGTTCCTAGGAATCAATTTTGTCATCACTCCACCAACAGTTTCGATACCAAGGGTAAGTGGGGCCACATCCAAGAGAAGGATATCTGAATACAATTTAACAGATAATAGAAGTCAGTGGACCAGCCATATTCCTAAAATATTCATGACTCGTAATTGCAAGGGAAAAGTACCTTTGGTTTCATCACCACCCTCTCCACTCAAAATGCCTCCTTGTACAGCAGCACCATAAGCAACAGCCTCATCTGGGTTCACACCCTTGTTGGGCTCCTTACCATCAAAAAAGTCCTTAAGAAGTTGCTGAACCTTTGGAATCCTGGTGCTTCCACCAACAAGTACAATTTCATCAATCTGGCGCTTCTCCAATCCAGCATCATCCATGGCCTTCTTAACAGGTCCCATGGTCTTTCTGAATAAATCGTTGTTCAACTCTTCAAATCGAGCTCTGGTAAGTGGTTCAGAGAAATCCACACCATCAAAGAGGGATTCAATCTCCACACGAACCTGGTGCTGGCTGCTCAAGGCTCTTTTGGCACGCTCAGCTTCTCTCCTCAGCTTCCCAAGAGCTCTATTGTCCTTGCTGATATCCTTGCTGTGCTTCTTCTTAATCAATTTGATGAAATAATCCATAACTCTGTGATCAAAGTCCTCACCTATAAGAGAAATGAATGTGTGTTAAACTTCTTATCCTTTCCCAAATTAAATTGTTCTCTACCCAGCTCACAGAATCCACCATTCTTCTAATAGAGAGCAAAAGGCACAAGTAACATAACATTAAGCATGCAGGGAAGTTACCTCCCAAATGAGTGTCTCCATTTGTGGCAAGAACCTCAAAAACACCGTTGTCAATTGTCAAAATACTAACATCAAATGTTCCACCTCCAAGGTCAAAGACAAGGATGTTCTTCTCACCACCCTTCTTGTCCAAACCATAGGCAATGGCTGCCGCAGTTGGTTCATTTATAATTCTTGCGACGTTCAGTCCGGCAATAACACCAGCATCCTTGGTAGCCTGCCTTTGGGCATCATTGAAGTAAGCTGTAGGGTTCATGAACTGAGTATATTAGTCAATCATATATTAATCATAGTTTGCTTCCTAGATCAACTTGGAATTTAAATCCAAAACAAGAAATTTCACTTTACCAGGAACTGTCACAACAGCATCCTTAATTTTCTTCCCAAGGAATGCCTCAGCTGTCTCCTTCATCTTTGTTAGAACCATAGCACTTATCTCCTCTGGACTAAAAACTTTAGTCTCCCCATCCTTGATCTTTACTTGTATGTAGGGTTTTCCATCCTTGTTCACAATCTTGTATGGAACAAGTTTCATGTCCTTCTGTACCTCCTTGTCATCAAACCTGCAAAAGGCACAATATAAACCCTTGAGGAACACTATTCTCACACACATTTTATCTACAAGAGAGATAGACAGAGTGAAAGACACATTACTTTCTTCCGACAAGTCTTTTGACATCGAAGATGGTCCTCTCGGCATTGACAGGCCCCTGATTCTTAGCTGCCTCGCCGATCAATCTCTCACTATCAGTGAATGCAACCCATGAAGGGGTGATTCGGTTACCTTGGTCATTCGCTATGATTTCAACATGTCCATTCTTATAAACACCAACACAAGAGTAAGTTGTGCCAAGGTCTATCCCAATCACTGTTCCTAACTTGTTTGCCTCCTCTTTCGCAATAGAAAATGCGAATAAACTCCCTGTTAACAAAAAAATCAGAATTAATTACATCTCATTCCCGTCTTTTTGGAAAATTAATTAGATGATTCAACTAAAGTATAAATCTAGTAACACAAATTTTTTCACAACTAACTAACTGATCAATACATTATAAAGAGTGAAATTACTCCAATCAAAACTTACCACCTTAGCAAGTCGAGAAAAATGTGAAATTTTTTAGTGCCCCTAACATGGCTTTTCAACTAAAGGGTGCAGAGTAAGGCACCAAATCATCAAACTCAATCAAATCAAATCATAATCAATTAATTAAAGCATCCCCAGCCATGAAAACAAGATAGATGCTATCCTAAACTAAGTAGCATTTTAGCTCAACCACTCAAAACTTTCGATCTATAATATTTAATCATCTCAAAACACATAAAATGAAAAAAGACCCAGTTTCAATTTCTAAGTGCATTCAAACAAATCACAATAAACATATGATTAATATAACAACAATTGATCTTCTTCTCTACAACAAATAAAGTATCACAAGTTTCAAACCATCCAATAGTAAATATATATACCAATAGTGTTGGTCTTCTTCTCTATCAAAATTTATGCTTTTATAACAAAAGACTCAAAATTTAATAGTAATATAGCAACAGTCAGTCTTCTTCTCCATCAAAATTTAAGCATTTGGTTTTGGTTCTGAATAAAACATCATGAAAAATAAGACCCAAAAAACGATTTTTTTTTTTTTTCTTTCTCAGTTGCCCAAAAAATCAAGCTCTCAAACGAAGTACAAGAGGAAGTGAAAAAACACAAAAGACTCACCAAACAAAACGATGCCCAGAAAGATCAGAGAAGCGCGTAGTCTAAACGCACTGTCCATCACGTAAAAGCTCCAACCTCCTTTAAAATTTTCTTATAGAACTACTTGAAAAATTGTATGTGACTATGTTGTTGTTGTTGTTGTTGTTTTTGTGTTTGTGAGTTCGAAGTTTATTTATATGGGACCTTCCGTAACTGTCGGGGCCGGGTGTGAGTTTGTGTATTTCAGAGAGAGCGTCATTGGTGATGACGTGGACCAATGGAGTTCAGGCTTTGTGTTGTCAAGCCAATGAGATTTATATTTTGTGTTGGGATGATCCTGGCCCTTCATTTTCCCACGTCTTTGAGGTCTCCTTGGTCTTTGGTCAAAAACAATACAACATTGACAAATAGAGTGTCATTCACGGTTAGACTCACGTTATTATAAAATTATTATTATATGACAAAAGTTTTGCTACAAAATTTGGGTGTAACACAAAATTACAATCTTATTGGATAAAATAAATATTATTACATATTTTAAATTTTTTTTTGAGAGAACATATTTTAAAATTTTAATGGTTGAATTATATTTTCTTTACGCTTTTAATATATTGGTCAAATTTTGTGTCAATCGGATATTATTTATTATAAGATGTAAACTTATATTTTATGCATAATTTTAAACTACAAAAACTTAAAATTTAAACGATAACATAGCTACTGATCTTAGAAATTTCGCAACTCAATATCTTTTTATTGGAGGTGAATTTTGACAAATCTACCATTAAATTACATTTTCTTCTTATATCTTCTATACTTGTAAAATTTCTAAAATCAATAAATTGTTTAAATTTCAAGTTTTTATAGTTTAAAATTATGCATAAAATATAATCTTATATATCATATAGTTGGAGGTGAATTTTGACAAATCTACCATTAAATTACATTTTCTTCTTATATCTTCTATACTTGCAAAATTTCTAAAATCAATAAATTGTTTAAATTTCAAGTTTTTATAGTTTAAAATTATGCATAAAATATAATCTTATATATCATATAGTAAATAATATCCAATTGATACAAAATTTGACATGTGTATTAAGAGTGTAAAGAACATTCAATTTAATGATTAGATTTTCGAAAAATGCAATAATGTTGATGATATTGAGTAAGGTTGTAACCTTAAGTTACAACCAATTTTGTAACTAAATTTTGTCCATTATAATAATAAAAATTTATCTTATTTTATGGAGAAATGTTAACGGATACCCTAAACCCTAAGGGCATTTGTTAATGAACCATTTTAGGAAAAGTTTTATGGGAAAAGAAAAAAAAAACAATTAAGGTATGTTTAGTAACTGTTTTTTCCGCTTATTTTCTGTTTCCAAAAACAATTTTCTATTTTTAAGACTAAAAACTTGTTTGGCAACCTAAAATGGACAAAAAACAAAAATTGTTCTCAAAACTTAATTCATGAAGGAAACTGAAAACATGTAAAAGGTTGTTTTCAGTTTCTAATTTTCAAAAGTCAATGAAAACATACATTTAATTTAATGAATCTGTCTTATTTAATGAGTTAGTATTAGAGTTCAAATCCTAGTAACAATATATTTTAGTATTTTCTTCTTCTTTTTTTTAAAAAACTATCTTTTTAATTTCAACTAACCAAATATGTTTTTAATTTCAAAAATACAAGAAAATTGTTTTTTTATTTATATTCCTAAAAACAAGTTTTTGAAAATAGAAAACAAAAAACTGTTACCAAACATAACCTTAATGTTTTGACAGATTTTTCTATTTCCCATAAAAATTGTATTAAAACTTTCCTAAAATAGTTTGTTAACAATTGTCCTAAGGGTACCGGTTAACATGACCTTATGTTATATAAAAGACAAATTTTTTTCAAAGAAAAAAAAAAAATATTGTTATATGACAAAAAGCCTATCATATATAAGATTTAAAAAAAAAAAAAAAAAACACTAAAAGTTACAGTAGATGAACAAAACAATTTAAGTGAATAATGAAATTTTAAAATTTGATTGAAATATTAATTTAAATTTATTGAAACTTTGGTAAGAGATATTTATCTAGAGTATAATTAGCTTAATTAATAATAGAACTTTAAGTAGAGCACAGTTAAATTAATAAATTTGAATTATTTGATGATGTATATGTGCTATGGTTTGTGAGGATACTTTTATTATACGAGTGGTATAAAGAGAGTGTATCACGAGAGTGTATCCACTTATCATAAATGTTATTTATATAACCCAACTTTTATTATATAGTATAATGTTAGTAATATGTCTATGGATTAATTAAAATTTATATGTAAATAAAATAAAATATTTTACTTAATATTTTTTATGCCATTAGTAAAATATTTTGGGTTAATACGACACAAAAAGTACAATTTTTTTCCTCTTAAAGCCATTGGGTTATGGAGTTCAAAATTAAGTGCCTTTTCCTATAGAAATTTGGGTTAATAATTCGCATAAATTATCTAACATCACGTATCTTTTGTTTTGATTTGGTTTGTTTTCTTTCACCCTGATGATGCACAAAATCCTATACTAAATTATTGACTCCACATATGTCTTTACATAGGTTTCTTACCCATTTTTTAATAGATTTGATATAATTTGAATTTATACCTTATTCCTTGGGGGAAAGAGATAGGCCATGATAGATTGACAATTAACGTAAAATTTAATCATTTTATTATGAATAATAGTTTTATAGACATGATGTTAGAGCATCATCTCCTACTAGTGACAAATTGCATCGTATTATGAAAAGTATATATAATGATCCCAATTAATCTGCTTAGTAACTGTAGACCATTATAAAATCTTGAGACTACATTGTAGTCTACTAAATAGCAAATTAGGTTTAATTTAAATATTGGTGCCCATCATCACGCTAAACACTTGGGTCATATTTATAAGGACAATCAGAGGTGGAAGTATCTCAAAACGTTACGAGAAATGATATCTCTATAATATTTTCACAACATTTTCTCAATAAATTTTATGTGGCAAGCTGTTACAGATTGTTATTGATGGAGTAGAAAACTAATCACCTATAATTTGTTGTAAAAATGTTATGAATATAAAAATTCTCAAATGTTATAGATTATTATAACGGATGATCTATTCCCCTTCCCAATTGTGGGATTATTCCAAAAAAAATGATGGGAGGGTGCCACGTTGACCATTTCTTCTCATAAAACTAAAATGACATATCGTCATTTCTCTCCATCATTAATAGCAGGAGGTCACAACTCACAACCAGTTCAGCTACTCTCTCTCTCTCTCTCTTGGTAAAAATTAAAAAACAAGTTAGGAAAGATGAGGTTGCTAAATTGGAACACACAATTATGTATTTTAGGCAACCCCTCAATAATAACTGTCAATAACCGTTTTTCCCACCACCAATGTGGTTCCTTCAAACCAAACCAACAAAACAATATACCCACCACCAACTTCTCCTATGCATGCCAATATCTCACCCTTTGTTCTCTCTCTGTCTCTAATGGCCAATGCGGTGGTTTACGCCCTCATAGCCACCGCCTTCTTCATCATCATGGTATTCTCTCCCTCCAGACAACACGGTCGTGATCATCGTGGCCTAAATCGCCGCCTAGGCTACGAATTCCGGATCACAAATTTCGACCCTCTAGTCAGCAAGTTGGAAAGACTGGCTGAAAATAGGGGACAAGAAGACCCCATTAATAGTATTAGCTCCTTCAATTTTGAAAACAGTTCCTTTATGGATGAGGTTGACGATGCATATGAATATTTTAGTGAAGGAAAATTAAATACAACCTTAAGGTTGTACATTTTGTTCCCTTTGATAGACAAAGCACCAACTGATGGGGTGGTTAGTTTCAAGGAACTAGAGGCTTGGTTTGAACATCAAGCACATCAGAGATTGAATTATACAACACAGAAAGAGATAGCATCTCGCGACAAGGACGTGGATGGGGCCATAGCTTTCAATGAGTATCTACCTCAGTTTTTTAAAGAAGATATAGGTACTTATAGTTTTTTTTTTTTAATTTAAACCAAAAACTGGTCTCAAGCTGATTGTGCAAATAATACAGAAATTGCTCCATTTGTCTTCCTAGACATAACCAATTGTGAAATAAAAATTTGGAATTTAGAGCTGGTTGGGATTAGAATATGATCAATTACTGTTTGGAATAAAAGATTAAGTTGTTAAGAAATGTAAGAATTTACTTTATTGTGACAAAATGGTTGTTGTAATATTAGCTAGAAACTTCTTTTGTTTTTCTTGTTTTCTTGGTAACCTATATGAGCAAACAGATGTTGTATTGAATAGAATTTGATATAAAGAATGTGAAACAGAGAAAAATGGAATGGGGCATGGTGAAGCTGGATGGTGGAAGGAGCAATTTGATAATGCCGACATTGATCAAAGTGGATCTCTTAGCTTTGATGAGTTCAAAGAGTAAATTTTCGAACTTCTTTTGCTCTCCACTTCATCTTATTCATGTGTTTAAGATACACAAATGATTTGTGCAAGTTGGGGAATTTAATAAATAAAAGCCTTATTCCATGCAGTTTTTTGCACCCAGAAGACAGTGGGAATGAGAAAATTCAGAAATGGCTTTTGAGAGAAAAGATAAAGTAAGTAATCCACAAGTCTAATATTTCTTCCTTTTGCATTTACATTGTAATAATGTACAATTGAGATATGATATGAATGATGATAGTTTAGTTTCCCCTAATCTTGTTAGTCCAAAACCTCTTCTATGCTTAGTGCCTTGACACAATGATTTTCTTTACAGGCGGATGGACAATGATGGTGATGGGAAACTCAATTTTGAAGAATTCCTCGACCATGCTTATGATATTTATAAGAATTATGCTGATTTTGAATCTCGTGGGGCTGATGTACCCACAGCAGAAGAGAAGTTTGCAGAGCTTGATGTGAACAAGGACAAGTATGCATCCTATGAACTTTAAGAACAAGTTTTTCTCTCAAATTATGCACGATAATTTTCCCGTTGAATAATGTTAAGTTCTTTTGCAAACCATAGGATTATATCTTTATGTTCAATGTTGTTGGTGGATGGTTTAAACTAGCTGTTGTTGTTTAGGTTATTCACTAATCTCATATTGACAAAAAAATTTCAGATTGTTGGTAGTGGAAGAATTGAAACCCATACTAGGTTATCTTCACCCAGGAGAACTGACTTATGCAAAATATTATACTAGTTATCTGATTCATGAGGTCAGTTGCTATTCTATAATGTTAAGTCTTTGCATTACTTGTTGGTTTCTAACTGTAAGGACATTGAACTCTCTAACTTTGTGCCTTTTATTTCATTCAGGCTGATGACAACAAAGATGGGAACTTATCGCTTGATGAGATGCTCAATCATGAGCATATTTTCTATAACACAGTCTTTGATGAAAGCAAAGAAGATTACGATGACGATTTACATGATGAACTCTAAACTGTGATCCCCAGAACATTTTTTAACATATATACCAATACAGAAGAAAATGAAAAATGAAACAAAATTTTCCTTCTCTCTTAGAAAGTACTGAGTTTTCTATTTATGAAGAAGCCTTAGCTCTTCAAACATGCCTAAATTTCATTTATAATGATTGAGTAGATCTAACCTAGTATAGAATGTAATTAAAGTTCAGTCCATGTGTAAAGATGCAGCAATGGATGTCCGAATTAACTTGAGTTGCAATTTTTTTTTTTTAATTTCTTTTTCCTAAAATGTCACAAATAGAGGAAATATCCAACCTCTTTTGATTGAAATCCAATGCAATGAATATTGGGTATGTGCTTAATGCGACCACAAGTATGTTGTCTGGTATGGTTTTTTTTTTTTAATGGTATTGTGGTAAAAGTATCTAGTCATCACTTTGTGGATTCAAGTGGTTTCTACAAAAGCTACTTCCATGGTAGTGTTAGAAATATGTGGTTAAATGATCCATATCTCAATAGTTTAAACTTTTGGGACAATTGATAATTTAACAGGCAGAATAGTAATTAAACATATCACAAAATGAAATATTTTTCCTCAACAGACAGTTTGAGTAGGCTTAGTTTCAACATCCTTAATAGTGGTCGATTGATTCAAGTAATATCTCCCAGATTCCTTGGGTTTTGATTCACTACTGCATTAGACAAGTTACACCAGTTACTTATATCTTTCCAAATATATGTACAAAATAACTTGAAAAACAACACTATTAGAACTGTTACTTAGAATTGCTTTAGTCATTTTGTCTATAGAATAATCTTTTCAAACATTATTTTTTCCTGAAGAAGATTGACTTATGTACACAGTATGTCTCTTTCGGGAAGGCTTTCAGCTGTAGTGTTAATTATTAAATAAGGAACTAGTTGGCTTAGATTAGTGAACAACCATTGTAATGGTCCATGGATCCATTCCATCCACTTCAGATAGATTTGTTTTATTGGCAAAGTTTTATTATTTTATGTTACATTGGAAATAACACTCATACAGAAATACAAGAAAGATAATACAATCATTGTGGTGTCCCATATTTGTTTCGAATTTTGCCTCTCTTCTCCTATTATCTACCTATCTATAAATAATAAGGAACAGTACTTTTTAACTATAAAATTTAATTAATCAAGTAATTAAATTTTATAATGGCAGATTTGTAATTGACTTTTATAATTTTAGGCCATTATCATCAAATTTTGCATTCCTTAAGTTTGCTGTTATCTTTCAAGATTTAAAAAGAAGAATGATGCTATATTCATCTCATATCAAAGTCCCATTGCTTATCAACATTTACAAAGGTAGTTCTCATGTTATCTAGGATTACGGTTTTGGGTTCCTCTTTCTATATCTTCCATTCAAAAAAAAAAAGGTTTTGGGTTCCTCTATTTTATTATTATTATTTTTTTTAAAGTTCTTTGGTTTTAAAATGAATTCACATTGCTGTCAAGCTTAGATTTAAGGCTTGAAAAGTTTGAGTTGTAAAGGTAATTGAGAATTTGAACACGTTTATGATTTGTCAAGAACCTTTTGTAGGTTCCTTATGAGTGGAACAAAGTTGGAAACCCCCTCCATCACTTATTGTAACATTTATTTATTAAAAAAAAAAAAAACGAAAGAATTTAAACTAGTAACTTTAAATATTTCATTATTAAATATTATCTCAAAAAAGAAATATTTCACTATTAAGTGGGTTTTTTTTTTTGTTTTTTTGTTTTTTTTTCCCGGATAAACACTTTATTGATCAACCCAACGTCACAAAAAGGAGAGGCCTAGATTTATTGCCTATGAGACTAGGGATGGAAAACTAGAGATGGGCACTAGCCCAAATCCAATCACACAATGCAGCTCTTTTTTTTTTCTTTTTTTTTGGAGAAACACAGTGCAGCTCTTCTAAGAATGCATAAGGCTACCTTTGCTTCACCCAACAAAGGGCTACTAGGATCCATCTGCTCTGTTTAGGCCGATAATAGCTTTCGTTTCTCATTTTTGGTTACCACTGCAATTGTGATTTTTTCCTCTCTAATCACTACATCAAAGTTGAGCTTAACCCAATTCTTTGATGGGTGCTTCCAACCTTTCTCCTTTGCTGGTTTCTTTGATTGGTCATCCCATGCTTACTTATGCTCTATATATGATTTGAGAACTTGCATAGATAAATCAGTTGTGGAACTCTTATTGCCATCCACTCTAGCTTTGTTCCTAGCCATCCAAATTTGATCACACAAAATAGTGTCATAAAAGCTAAAATTAGCTAACTACTTCATCATTCTAACCCCCCCAAGATTGCTTTAGGCCTAAGAATGGTTAAGAGGTTCCACATGTTGCTCAAATTTAAAGGCCATGGGGCTAACAAGTAACAACCGTAGTTGATAGTTGCTTCACCTAATCATATTGGAGAAAAAAAGGGGCTCTGGTCTAGACTAGAGTCTCCCTCTTTTCAATGAGAATAGTGCATGTTTGGATCTAGATTCTAATTCCTTTTAAATTATTTGTAAATGTAAAAAAAAAGTAGTGACTGTTACATTCAATAATTTTGTTTCCTAAATAATTGCATTCAATATTTGCAAATGAATAAAAATGCATTGAATTGGTAAGTATACTTTTTTTTTTTTTTTTTTTTTTTGGGAATTCCTGAAGACCAAGTTTTATTTTATAGTGGCTTGGATTTCCTAGAAAGACCTCAAAATCATAGTAGTCCAATAATTTTTTTACCTTCTTATAATAACCTTTGCTTAACGTTAATGATAGGAAAAATCCCATCTCAAAATCAGCAAAATTGGTTCTAGCTGGTCCCACACGTCTGACTTTAATCGTACGGCTAAGAACAACAACCTCTTTCTCAAAAAGAAATCTCATTCGTCAACTAAGCTGACTTTCCCCCAATAATTTCAACATCTAAAATACTTCTTAATCTTATCAATTCGATTTGATTTGATTTTTTTTTTTTGAGATAAAAATTTGAACAAATTAAAGTTACAAAATTAGAATAATTGGGTCCACAATACAACTCAGTACTCACCGTCACAACTCAAAGCCAGGTCAATTTTTTTTTTTTTAAAAGACGCGTAAAGCAAAAAAAAACCAACGGCTCTGATCTGAGTTGGAGAACAATCTAACGGGTCCCACAAAATAAAATTCATAAAAATTTCAAATACAAAAAGAAAAAAAAAAGTAACAAAATTTATAGTACTATAAATTTGTGTAATTCAAGCTTTTTGTTTTTCAATTTTCGTTCTCTTTCTCTCTCTCTCCCTCTCTCTCTTTCTCTGAGCTAGGGTTTCACTTTTTCAGAGCGCCGTTGAGTTTGTCTCGATCGGTGACAGTACTGCTACTGTCTCATTCAATTCCGTGGACCACCAGGTAATTTTATCATTCCTCTATCAAAACCCCCAATTTTTTTGACTGAAATTAGGGTTTATTATTATTTTTTGGGTATGTTGATTTGGGCATTCGATCTATATTTTGCTGATGTGTTTTTGCTTCAATTTTTGGCAAATGGGTTGAATTTTGATTAGCTTGTGGTTGTAATTTTAGTGGGTTTTCATTCTTTTTGTTAATTGAAGTGTGAATTTGATAGAATTGTATGTGTTATTGGATTCAATCTGATTCGATCCGTGACTTTCTTCAAATTTACTTACATGGGTTTCAATTCTAAGTGCTCAAGGTCTTGTGGGTATATAATAGCTTTTCAAATTCTGGGGCAAAAAAGTTAGTTTTTTCTTTTCTTTTTTCTTTCAAGTTTATGTTTTTATTGTTTTTAATTCTTATTTTGAAATTTTGAGTGATTAGTGGGGTTGATGTGATAATAGTCATATAGATTCACTTTGATGTAATTTAGGTAGTGCAGCTGATTTACGTTTAAGGTTACTAATCTCAGTGGATTTTGAACTGTTTTCTGATATTTGTCTCATTCTGATTATAATATTAATATTCAAAGTGCACAGCAGAGCAGATTTTCTTTTTAGTCATCTTTTCATGCTTCATGTTTTTAAATTTAATTTTCACCTTAAATTAAGTTTTATTTTTACATTGGATGCAGAAAATGATGAGAAATAAAAATAATTTAAATATCAAAGCTTTAAATGAAATTTGGTTTCCAGAAATTTGAAGCAATGGATATAGATAAATTAAGGGAAAAAGGATGCAGGAGTATATCCGAGTTAACTGCACAAAATATATGTGTTTGCTTAGTTGTTGTGGTTTTACTTCGATTTATTGTTGGAATTGAAATATGAAATTTTTGGTTACTACAATTTTTTCATGGATGTTTTAATCACATTGTGATGTCCATTCTTAAACTATCGATCATTTATTGAGTTCTTGGTTACTACAATTTTTTCATGGATGTTTTAATCACATTGTGATGTCCGTTCTTAAACTATTGATCATTTATTGAGTTCTTTATGGACTTGGGTTTGGGATGGGAAGCTTGTTGAACTTTTATGTATCTGAATTAAGATATATTTGATACTCTCAGATAAAATATGGCGATGGAAGTTACCCAGATTCTTCTGAATGCACAATCGATCGATGGTAATGTGCGGAAGCATGCAGAAGACAGTATAAAACAGTTTCAGGAGCAAAACCTCCCCAGTTTCATGTTATCTCTGTCTGGAGAGCTAGCGAATGATGATAAGCCTGTAGAGAGCCGTAAATTAGCAGGTTTGATACTTAAGAACGCCTTGGATGCTAAGGAACAACATAGAAAGTTTGAGCTTGTTCAAAGCTGGGTGACCCTGGACACTGCCGTGAAGGCCCAGATCAAGACATGTTTGTTACAGACCCTATCTTCTGCTGTATCTGATGCTCGATCAACTGCATCTCAAGTCATTGCAAAGATTGCAGGCATTGAATTGCCTCAGAAACAATGGCCTGAGCTTATAGTGTCCCTTTTGTCAAATATTCACCAGCAAGCAGCTAATGTCAGGCAAGCCACTTTGGAGACTCTTGGATATTTGTGTGAGGAAGTCTCTCCTAATGTTGTGGATCAGGATCAAGTGAATAAAATACTTACAGCTGTAGTTCAGGGTATGAATGCATCTGAAGGGAACAATGATGTTAGGCTTGCTGCTACTCGAGCACTGTACAATGCCTTGGGCTTTGCTCAGGCAAATTTTAGCAATGATATGGAGCGTGACTATATCATGAGAGTTGTCTGTGAGGCAACTCTCTCCCCAGAAGTGAAAATACGGCAGGCAGCTTTTGAGTGTTTGGTCTCCATTTCATCAACTTACTATGAGAAATTAGCTCATTACATCCAGGACATCTTTAACATTACAGCGAAGGCCGTGAGGGAAGATGAGGAACCTGTTGCTCTTCAAGCCATTGAGTTCTGGAGTTCAATTTGTGATGAGGAGATAGATATCTTGGAAGATTATGGGGGTGATTTTACCGGGGACTCTGCTATTCCCTGTTTTTATTTTATAAAGCAGGCCCTCCCTGCTCTTGTCCCTATGCTGTTGGAGACACTCCTTAAGCAAGAGGAGGATCAGGATCAGGATGAGGGAGCTTGGAATATTGCAATGGCTGGGGGCACTTGCCTTGGCTTGGTTGCACGTACAGTGGGAGATGATATTGTCCCACTCGTTATGCCATTTATTGAAGAGAACATAACAAAACCAGAGTGGAGGCAAAGGGAAGCAGCCACGTATGCTTTTGGTTCAATTTTGGAGGGTCCTTCCCCTGACAAGTTAACACCTATTGTCAATGTTGCGTTAACATTCATGCTCACTGCTTTAACTAAGGACCCAAATAACCATGTGAAGGACACTACTGCTTGGACCCTGGGGCGAATCTTTGAATTTCTTCATGGTTCAACCATAGATTCACCCATAATTACTCAAGCAAATTGCCAACAGATCATTACTGTTCTGCTTCAGAGCATGAAAGATGTTCCAAATGTTGCTGAGAAGGCCTGTGGTGCTCTCTATTTTCTTGCTCAAGGATTTGAGGAGGGGGGCCCATCATCAACTCTAACTCCTTTTTTCCAGGAAATCGTTCAGGCCCTTCTCACTGTTACACACAGAGAAGATGCTAGTGAATCACGATTGAGGACTGCTGCATATGAAACGTTGAATGAAGTGGTGAGGTGTTCAACTGATGAAACAGCTAGCATGGTGTTGCATCTTGTTCCTATCATCATGATGGAGCTGCACAAGACTCTTGAGGGGCAGAAACTCTCATCTGATGAGAGAGAGAAGCAGAGTGAATTACAAGGCCTTCTTTGTGGGTGTTTACAGGTCATTATTCAGAAGCTAGGGTCATCAGAGCCAACTAAATATCTCTTTATGCAGTATGCAGATCAGATAATGGAACTATACCTGAGAGTTTTTGCGTGTAGAAGTGCCACTGTGCATGAGGAGGCCATGCTTGCCATTGGAGCCCTTGCCTATGCAACAGGCCCAGATTTTGCAAAATACATGCCAGAGTTTTACAAGTACTTGGAAATGGGTCTTCAAAATTTTGAGGAGTACCAAGTGTGTGCTGTGACAGTTGGTGTTGTGGGAGATATATGCAGGGCATTGGAGGATCAGATTCTTCCTTACTGTGATGGGATTATGACACAACTCCTTAAGAACTTATCAAGCAATCAGTTGCACCGTTCTGTTAAGCCTCCCATATTCTCATGCTTTGGTGATATAGCACTGGCTATTGGAGAGAACTTCGAAAAGTATTTGATGTATGCCATGCCCATGCTCCAGAGTGCTGCAGAGTTGTCTGCCCACACATCAGGTGCTGATGATGATTTGGTAGACTACACCAATTCTCTGAGAAATGGAATCTTGGAGGCATATTCTGGGATTTTCCAAGGGTTTAAGAACTCTCCTAAAACCCAGCTCTTGATTCCCTTTGCACTTCACATCCTCCAGTTTTTGGACAGCATTTATATGGAGAAAGACATGTGAGTTCTCTGTAGAAGACATTTATTTTTCTGGTGTTCTTATTTTAAATATTTTGTTCCGCATTATTTACTGATTTTTTTTTTAAAAAAATTGATTTATAGGGATGATGTGGTAATGAAAACTGCTGTTGGAGTCCTTGGAGATCTTGCAGATACACTTGGAAGTAATGCAGGTACTCTGATACAGCAGTCTCTGTCAAGCAAAGACTTTTTAGATGAATGCTTGTCCTCAGATGACCATTTGATCAAAGAATCTGCTGAATGGGCTAAGTTGGCCATCAGTCGCGCCATTTCTGTTTGAGGCTAGCATCGCTTGGTATTCTCCTTTATTTTAGAAGTCCCTGCATGCATTTGGTCGTGTCGAGTTGGGGTCCAGGGTTGCATATTCATTGAGTCATCACCATTTTCTGACAACACAATACTGTTGGTCTTCAAGCTGTCACTAACTCTTGCGTCATCACCAAATGTCGTCACTAACTAATGCATCAGCACATGCGCGCACACCCGGGGGTGGGGGGAGGGTTGTTATGGAGAAGAGGGTAGTCATGGCTTCACTGAAATGGGTGGAGGTCTCCATAGAAAATCAGAGCAAAGAGGGCTCATGGAGGAGTGCAGTTGCAGACAGAGAGGGAGGTAAGTGTGAGATGAAATTAGATGCTGCTCAAACTGCTTGATGATTGGCTGTGCGCTTGGGTCCTTAAACGATAGTCCTATTCTTGTCGAGGTTAGTCCCAAACGGTTACAGGATTTTGAACAGAAGAATGCGAAGAGGTTGGTTCTGGTGTTGTGACATTTCAACAGCACCCAAGTGCTATATTCCCGAGTTTCTCCTTCCATCGGCATGTTTTTATTTCCATTTTCTCCTTCCTGGAGAAAGTTTTCATTCCTGGTTTCTCCGTCAATAGCAGATTCTCATTCTTTTGTTAATTTGTGTCTTCATCTGTTCATCATATGTCCATCACGGTCAGTTTTATTTCATCCTTTTCATATTTTTTCTTATACTTAGTATGCGGGTTGGGATTCACCCACATTTACCGAGTCTAAGAGCATTTCATCTTGCATTTCATTCATTCGTTTTTCATTTTTGTCAGTCTTAGTAGGTGTTTTCTCAGGTCAAATGTTCAATACCATGCATTCATGAAGAGTGGTATATGAGTATAGGTTTTGATTTTGCTTTGGAATGTGTAATCATATTCATATCTATCTCCTCCTGTGGAGGGTAGTATATTGGAATGTCACGAATTGTGATGACATTAAAAGGTTATGTAAGGATTTGAAGTGTCACCCTTTGCTAGAGGCAGTGTATTTGTGGTCCTGCCTCAGTTGTTATCTTTCAAGTGATATTAATATTTATAGAAACGATGAATTTTGTGAATATGGGCAGCTTTATTTTCTTTCTTTCTGTTTATTGGTCTTTCTTGCCTTTCTGTTTGATTAATTGCCATAATTCATTTACAAACTAGCCTTGGCCCCTGTCATGAATAATTGGATACCAGATCCTTGCTGCCCAAATTATTGACCTCATTGGTCAAGAACTTATTATAATCTGCACTACATCACAGAATCCATGCTTCAGCTGCAATTGGTTTATATGTATATATATAATATAGCAGAAGCCTGATCCTCAATTCCCTCCCATAAAGATGTGGTTTATGAAATTTCTGAACCACCGCAATTGGTAATCCCCATTGGTAATTCTCTAAGACATCGTGTAAAACACACCCCTTAAAACTCCACAAAGCACACCGCGACGTACACAAATAGTATGTATAAGTGTATAACCATGATGCACCGTTTCAGACGGTGAGAGACAGAGTCCGTAGGGCAGAGAGAGAGAGAATTTTGAGGGCCTCACTGCCGTCTGCTTGGCCTACCACCACCATGATATTGCCGGAGCTGTAACTAGTACATTTTTTAATTAATTAAATTTTTTTTAGGCGTCAAATAAGTTTTTGGAATGATTTTTGTTTGAGTTGGTTCAATTTTTTGTCTGTGTTAGATTTGGATTTGTTATGGATATTGGGGTTACATTAGTAATATCTACTGTGACCAAAAAAAACTGAAATGGTGTTTAAATCTATTTTTCCCCCACACAAAAATCTTGAACCATAGAGAGCCAAATTAGGAAAAAGCAATGGGTCATGAGCTGCAACGATGACAAGACTGCAAGGTATTCCAATATTTCTTCTCTCTCTAGCATTTCTTGATTATGTTTTTGAAAAATTGTTGCAACCATTCCTGTTCTAAACATCTAATATCATGAAGGTTTTTTTTTTTTCAAAAATTTTGGACAGTAAATATGATTAATTTCAGTGCTTTGGTTGTATTGGTTTGATTCATGTTTTTGAATTAGTATTTCTTTTCTTTTCTTTTGTCTGCATATTTTTTTGTTGGATTTGGTTTTACGTTAGGGTATTTGTGTTAATTTAATTTTGGATGGTCAAGGTTTAGAAAGCTAGCGTCAAATTAAATGAGAAAGCATTGAAATTTAAGTCTGACCGATGTTGCTCTTGAAAAGCAAATTAGGTTTTACTAATGTATACTCTTAGAGCATTTATTAATAAATTTTTTTATGAAAAAATGAAAATGTGACTAACTTTTTTGACAATGCATGCACTTAATTGGACTCAAATTTGTATCCCTAATTGGTTACCAGAATAAATGAGAGAGAGGGACGAGAATTTTAGATTTTGATATTATGTACTATAATAAATTAAGCTACGTTTGGATAGCACTTAAAATGGCCTGCGTTTGGAGTTTGGCATTTTAAATAGTGGGACCCACGGCTACAGTGGGTTTCACGGCAACTGTGCATACATGCAATTTTCTGGGTCCACATGGCACTATTCATATTTAAAAACTATTTTTCTATAGTGTTTTCAACAATAAGTTTTCAATTTTTAACAATAAACAGTATCCAAACACACAATTAGTATGAAAAAAAAAGTACAAATAGCATCAGATACATCAATTTGCATGGAAGTTTGGATAAAAAAGGATGCTTTGATATCCTCCTATTTGAATCTTTATCTACCTTCATTGAATTGACAATAATTAAAAGTTATTGATTACGATTACTAGACAATCTTAAAAGATGGCATTATTTAAAGATTGCGTGTCCTCTTCTTTTCCCAAAGGTTCCAATCTGACCCACTGGAAGCTGGCATGGCCGAAAGGACAGTGCCACTGGTGGTATTCTTGTTTTAATTGCAAGGATACAGAATCAGATAGAGAAAAGGCATATTTTTATCAACTCCTTGATCGTTGTCTCGTTTTTTTAAATCTTTGGGTTCCCTTTTTTTTTTTAAACATATAGAATCATAATAATTAATAAGTAATAAATTAAATTAAGTTTTTTAAAAATAACAAATTAAACCCTTAGCATATAATTCACTTGATGAAAATATTTAGCCTATAGAATCATAATATTTAACTTTACTTTTTGTAATTTCAAGGCTCAATTTGTTATTCTTGAAACTACAAGATTTATATTTAAGTAAGAACAACTGAGCCAAAAGTCTTGTAACTTAATTGACACATTCTCATGCATAAAAGTGCTTGAGAGGTTTGGAAGAAAAAAAGTTAGAGTTGCAAAGTGAACAACATATTGTAACTATCTATAAAAAAATGTAAGAACAACTTACATTTCTTAAAAAAAAAAAAAAAAAACTAAAAACTAAGAACAACTAGACTTTAAAGAAAATGAACAAGCATGGTGGCATAAAAAAAGTTGAAGAGTCAATTGTAAAAAGGCAAAATATCTTAACTGATGTCTCACAATATCTTAAATCTATAATGAACTAATTGCTAACTCGTATAATGCACCGAATAGTTAGCAAATGTTAAATATTTTCATTTTGTTCAATAGGACCAAAGTGGACCAAATAACAGCAAAGTTGGCAGAATGGACCGAATAGGACCAAAGTGGACCAAATAAAACTAAAGTGGACAGACTGGACTGAATAGAACCAATGTAGACCGAATAGGACCAAATTTGACCAAATAGAACCAAAGTGAACCGAATAAGACCAAAATGGACTGAATAAGATCAAAGTGGACAGAATGGACCGAATAGAACCAAATTGGACCGCATTGGACAAAATGGACCGAATGGAACCAAATAAGAGTTATACTTATACCCACTTCATTGGGTGATCTCAGTCTTCCCTCGCCCATCCTATCTGATCCGAATTTTGTCGAAGTATGAACTACCAAGTCATCCTTGGGAGCTAGTTGTTAATATTTGTTGCTTAGCTTTTGGGCTTCTTATTTTTCTATTATTCCGTTTTAAGGTACCCAAAAAAAAAAAACCATGCATAATAATAGTTCTATTTCATAATTCATATTAAGGGTCCGTTTGGATACAGCTGAAAACTGAAACTGAAAATGAAAAAGTTGCTGAAAAGTGAAATTTGTGGGTCCGTGAACAGTACACGATGTGCTGTGATTGGTCCAAAAAAATTTGAAAAGTCAAAGTTTGCGGCTACTGTTCATTGAACAGTGCATGAACAGTAGCCGCAACACCCAAAACGCGTGAAAAAAAAAAAAAAAAGCAAACAAAACGCAAACACAGTTTTTTTCAGCCGAATCCAAACGCTCTCTAAATATTAATTTGTGTAATTTTTAAGACAAACATTTATCAGTAGGTTTTAATTAACTTAATTAGTGAAATCTCCTCGTTGAATAAGAGATGTACGATTCAAACTCTGCCTACAATTAAAAACTTATTGATATTTTAATTTGACGGCAAAAAATAATTATCATGGAATATACACCGTACAGTTGAAGTTGTAATGTATGTCTCTATCTAATAAAAAAAAAAGACATGACACAATCTAATTGATGGGCTTGACTCTCTTGGGTGGACCGTGTGATCCATATGTTGAGAAAGCCCAACAGTTTGTTTGGTATTTTCTTTATGAGGGTTTGTTTGGGCTAAAAGTGAGGGCCCATGTTAGAGAGTAGAAGCCGATATAGGGAAACGAAATCCACTCTCAAACTCTCTCAGTCTCACCCGTCGATCACTCACTCTCAAACTCTCCACCGTTCAACACCGACTGTAAGCTCTCTTTCTCTCTCTCTCTCTCGAAATGGGTATTTGAAAGATTTGGTTTTGATGGGTATTAGGAACTGAAATACATGATTTTTTTTTTTTTTTTTGGTTTTGTTGGTCAATTAGGAACTGGAATATAATTAGGAACTAGAATTGATGTACTGTATTATAGTTTGTTTGTGTGTTTTTGTTTTTTTTTTTATTATTATTATTACAATTTTGTATGTTTCTATGATGAAGGTACATGTTACAAAATTCTTGTTGACGGCTGATATTTGAATGTTTGGTTAAAATTATGAGGGGTTTATATATAGTTTTTTTAAGTTAAAAACAACCATCTTTGTAAAGTGACACATGCAGTACATATAGTTTTTAGGTAATAGCTCCTATCTTATTACAGTGGAGGAAACATACTTCATGTGACATTGCATCTGTTTGTGCTTTTGAATTCTTTGAATTGATTACCCATATTTTTAAGTCTGTACGAAAGCGAAAAGTGGGAACTATCCCACATAATCAAAATCCCACCTGAAGCACCCACAGAACCCAAATACAACCAATCCACATAATGACAACCCCATAAGCTTCTTATAAACGCTCTAGTAATCACCTGCGTCTTCATCTCCTGCAAACAAATTATATCTACCTGTCACATTTGAATAATCAAGCGTTACTAGGGAAATGGCCATGGTGATTGGGGGTATGAAGTTACTCACTTGTGGGGTTGGGTGATTGCATCCATATATGGGAAGGATAAGGGTAGATGGGCCACACAAGTTAGTACAGGTATGCACAGGTGTAGTTTTTGGAGGAGTATCAGAACAGGTTGGAATAGGTTTTTTTTTTTTTTTTTTTTTGATAATTCAACAGTGGGGGGTCGTGGGATTTGAACTCTGCCTGTTTTAGTGGGAAATGCCAGGAGGTGCCAATTGAGCTATGAGGCTCTTGGTAGAGCAGCTTGGGATAGTTTCTTCCAACATGTGGCTTTCAAGGTAGGTGAGGGCAATCAAATAAGATTTTGGTATGATCTTTGGAGTGGTCATATTCCTCTTAAGTATCTACAACCTTAATCTGTTGGAATTTGAGGTTCCACAAAGCCTTTCATGATTGGTAGATGGAGGAGAGGGAGTTGATAGGATGACATGGTGATTAAATGGGAGTGGCACATTTGATATTTGGTCTTACTACAAGGCCATTTGTGGCACTAATGATCATTCTTTCTTGTCCATGGAAGAGCATTTAGCGAGTTAAGGCCCCAAAAAGGGTGTTTTTCTTCTTGTGGACAGGAGCGTGGGGTAAGATTCTCATTCTTGATAATCTAATCAAGAGGGCTTTCTCATTAGTACGTTGGTGTTGTATGTGCCAGTGTAGTGAGGAAACAGTGAACCATTTGTTACTCCATTGTGATGTTGCATATATTTTGTGGAGTGAGGTGTTTAGGATGTTTGAGATTTAGTGGGTGATGCCATTGACTATCCCAACTCTATTATTTGGTTGGAGAAATTGGTTTGGGAAACATTCCTTGGATGTATGGAATCTAGTGCCAGTATCTTGATGTGGATAGTAAGGAGGGAATGGAATAGTCATACGTTTGAGGCTGTCAAGAGATCTCTTGATCAATTGAAATCCTTGATGATACGTATCTTAATTGATTGGTCTCGGGCATGGGTTTTTACACTTTGTTATTCCATTTTTGAGTTCCAAAATTCCCTTAGATTTTCTCCTTGATATTCTTGTAATTTTTAAAGATACTCTGTGTTCACCACCGTGACCATATAGTACTTTTCATTTTCAATAAAACTCTTATTACTTATAAAAAAAAAAGGACTATAGTATATATCATGCACCATCGACTTTTCTTGATGCGTCTCTTTTATATAAAGAGTAGAATAAATGTATTAGATTAGTTAGTGGCAAATGCATGCATGCTCCAAAACTGATGGTTGTTACTTTTTGTTTGTTTTGAAAGGATTTCTAGGAGTAACTCTTGATAAAAATCCATTTTCAATCACTCTCCATGGCCAACAATCCTTCACAACTGCTCCCGTCAGGTCCTATTCTCTCTCTCTCTCCCCCCCCCCCCCCCCCTTCCCTCTCTCTGTGTTTTCTATTATCTTTCTCAAGAGAAAATCATTAGAATATTAAAACTTTAATTTATTTATTTTCTGCAGAGCTAATTGATAGGTGCATAGGGTCGAAGATATGGGTGATAATGAAGGGAGACAAGGAGCTCGTTGGCACTCTTAGGGGCTTCGATGTCTATGTCAACATGGTCCTTGAAGACGTCACTGAATAGTATGCCCCTCCCTCATTTCTTTTCTTTTTTCTCTTTGATAAGTCTCACTCATTTCTTTCTTATATTCTCTACATATAGGTTTTTTTATTTTATTTTTTCCGCTAATTTATACTAGTGCCATTGTGTATAGCAGTGTAAATTTAGTTTCGTGTTCACTGACTTTGGCTATTACTGTTGGTAGAGGATTAGGCGAGAGAGAGAGAAAGAGAGGTCAAATTGGTGGTTGGTTTTACCTATCAAAAAACTGTTGGTTAGTTTTTTCTTGAAAGAAGGTGAAGGTTGTGTTGGTTTGGGCTTTGTAAATGTAAAGGGACCATGAGAGGCAAAGACAAATTTATGGAGCGTGTTGGCTTTGTAACTGAGGATGCCTATTGGTGAAATGTTCTATGTGGGCTGAGGATGTAGTCTTGGGGTTTGTCTCACTATATCACACTAGTAGAGCAATGGTTTATGCATATTTGGCAGTGAGGTGGTGCATTAGGCAAGGTGGTTGATTATTAGGAAGATGACAAGTTGAGGCAAGGCCCAAGGTAATGCATTTTTGAGTTGTTCAGGATCAAAGTAGAAGTCCTCTTTGATAAGTAAAACTAAACTTATTAGGAAGATGAGAAAGTTTTGATACACACAGTGTATCAAAAACGATGGATTGTATGATATATTATTTTTTATTGGTAAGTTACATATGCATCTAGTCACCCTTCACTTTTCTCTTACAATGGAAGGGGTGTGATTTGAGCTAGTGCTCATTGACAATTGTATGATATATTGTAAGCATCTAATAGGGTCAGTATTCTTCAGGCTGTGGCATGTGATAAAATCAATAGTCTTAGAGCATTTGTCATTTTGTTGTGTGATATAACTTTTGTTCTTGGTTGGAGTACTTTGTTTTTCAGAAGTTAGTTATTGGATTCATAAACTTATTCAATTGCCTTCCACAAAAATTGTAGAGCAGTAGGATTTTAGTCCCAATTGTAACAGATCGGTATGCTGAAGAAAAACTTTTGTTTCTTGTTGGTAAATTCACCTTACCTCAACCCTTATAGACATTCTAGATTGTGACCTATCAATTTTAAAATTTTTTTATAGATGTCATTGGAATATAAGAGTAAGAAGGAGAATGTGAATAGATTCACCATTGTGTTGATAGACTGTTTTCAGAGATATTGCTTTAAAATGTAGAGTTGAAGGTTTCATTGAAACTTAGTAGATTGTGCCATGGTGTAATCTTGAGCATGTAAGTTTTATCATTTGACAACTCTTAATTTGCCAGTTCATGTGGGACAAGGGCCTTCTAAAAGATAATGGAGGTTATAGCCAATGAACTCTAGCTTAAATGTTACTTCCTCCTTCCATAATCATGGGTTCAAGAACCAATTGGTGAGTGTAACTTATCGTTCAAAAAAAGAAAAAGATAATGGAGGTCATAAATAGCTATCTAGGTACTATCCATCTGCTAGGAGAGTTTACAAACAAATATAGATTTTTGGTATCAGCCTCCCTATTTATGGCCCACCATATGATCTATTATGTGAATAGGCACATGCTCCTTGCTCCTTTCCAGTAGACATGACTTCAAATCCTAGCAGGAAAAGGAGGGGAAGGATATACAGAATTCCATAGCCAATCTCATAGATTAATATAGAATTATGTGTCATGCCATATTCACTGTTTTGCTTGGCCTTTTTGGCAAATCCTGTTTGGAAGGCATTTGTTTTCGGTTTTCCTCAATTATTTGAGATTTTTACCTTTTCTCCTTCTCTTCTGCTGCTCCTCCCAATTCTAAGGTTTTCACCTGTTATTGTTGCTTTTATAAATAAAGACTGCAAAATTGCTTTCAAATAGGAAGTTTTGTAACTGTCTCATCTCTTTTGTGCATAAGAGCATCCACAGCAGTGGAGCTAAAAATTTAGCCTTTTAGCTCCACCAAAAATTACTTTATCTATTTTACCTACACACATGCTGCAATAGTGGATCTATTTTAGCTTTCAACACAATAAAATAATATAAACATCACAATAAAATAATATATCCCTTACAATAAAATAATATATCCCTTACAATAAAATAATATATCTCACTACCAAAAAAACATCCACAGCACCAACCACAACCACCTCTACCATCAGCCACAGCCACAACCACCACCACCACCACCAGTCCATAGCAGAAAAAAAATAATAATAATAATAAAACGAATATGAAATAAATGTTCAGTTAAGAGCTTTCACCGAAGAAGAAAGAAGAAGAAGAAAATGCAGGACGACTTGGCCGAGTCGAGCCCGGAGTTCTGAGTGGGCCAGCGAGTCCACTCAGCGAACGATCCAAGAAGAATCGGAACGGTGAAGTACGCGGGGCCCATTGAGGGCCACGCTGGCGAGTGGGTCGGCATGGACTGGGATACCGGAGAAGCCAAGCATAATGGGATACCGGAGAAGCCAAGCGAGTGGGTCGGCGGTGAGATGGAGGACTGGGCGAGATGGGTCGGGGGCGTGGGACAGCAATGAAGATGAACCCAGAACAATTGGCGATGAAGATGAAGATGAAGATCCAGAACAGATCGGCGAAGCAGAGAGTAGATGAGGGAGAGAAAAAAAAAATGAGAAGGAAAAAGGAAGAAAGAAGAGAAGCCAAAGAGAGAAAAAGAAAGAAAGAGAAAATATTTTTTAAATGAAAGAGGAGAGAGAAATTTAATAAAATAATTTTTTTTTTTAGCTCTCATGAATAGTGCACATTTATCTATAGATGTGCACTGTAGCAATGGAGCTAAAAAAAAAAGATTTAGCTCCACTGCTGGAGCATGCTTTTTGGTGTTTGAGGAGCTAAAAAATACCAATATACCAATATAGTATCACTGCTGTGAGTGCTCTAACATGCCAAAAGGCAGGCAAAACAAATGATCTTACTTCTTCTTGATCTTGTCTAATAATTGAAAGTATTTATTCCAAACGGCAATTTTCAGTCTGGCCCTTGTGGAGGATGTCATTCTTTTCTAAATTTTGCAGGATCATGTTATAGTAGGTGGTTTTGCAATTGCAAGAAGTACCATTCTTGGTTAGGGCCATTGGGACCCTTGTAAAAATTTATTGGTGCATGGAGTTATCATTTTCATATGAAAGTTTACTTGTTGAAAAAGGAGCACAAGTTTTTAGGGTATCTTTAGATTCCATAGAAGAGATTGCATGTGGTATTGTTTTCCTGGATCTTGATGCTTTGATTTTATGGGGTCTTTCTGGAGCTTAATTGATTGTATCTGTGTTTTTCCTTTTTCTTTTTGGCATGAAAGTTACTGTATTTTTATCCCCATCATTGAGTTTAGTGACATCCTTCACATGACACATCTTTCAATTTAGTTGGCTACTTACTCTTTGTGAAGTTTAACACAGTAGGAGATTATTGATACTTTATTTTCCACTTTGTCCAAGCCTCTGGTGTTCAGATGTCAGGGAGATAATGTGATTGAAACATAAGGTCGCTTGGTTAAAAAGTTGTTATTGAAGGTAATCACCCAAATGCTGCTAAAAAAATTTAAGGTAATGTAGATTGAGTCTGAAGTATTAAAATTTTGCGGGAGGTTGATAGTATTTGGACAACCACATTCTTTTTGTGTGGATGAAAGGGAAGCAGATTCTGAGGTGGGATTCTTAACCTGGGGAATTTGATTTTTGGATGAAAAATGGGAACTGTAGCCTTTGTTGTTGCGTTTTGTGGATGTTTAGGACAGTGTTTGTTTCACTGAAAAGTGCCTTCTCTTGCTCTGTGAATTTCTATTTTCAACAAACAATATGAATTACAAGGATGAATATCTAAGGCTGACAAAATTACAAGGCGTGGAAAACATAGCACTAGCTTCCTGAGGGAAAAAAAAGGACTTTTGTAAGATTTAGCTATTTATATTGTCTTCTTTTATACAATTTGAAATTAGTTTCTGTATCTTTCTTCATTTTTATTCTCTTAAAAGAACTGTGATTAGCTAATATGTTAGCTTCAGTCAGTTCAGTACTTCAGTGTGAGCTTCTGTTCCTGTTCGAGATTTAAAATTTTGTTTTCATTTGCTAGCGAACAACTATAGAGGTTTTATTAATCACTTTATGGTTCGAATATCGTGTCACAGTGAGATCACTGCTGAAGGGAGACGGATAACAAAGCTTGATCAGATTTTACTAAATGGAAACAACATTGCCATTGTAAGTGAGATACAATGGTTTTTTTATTCATTATGCTTGAGTAGTTTAGTTTTTTTTTCAAGTTTGCGGAATGTATTTCCTCTATCATTGATACAAAGAATGAATTTCAACATCCCAAACATTTCATCTTAAAGTGTAAACCCTATGCTTTTTAAACTACTTTCTGCAAGCCTTTACTTAGCTGCTTATTTGCCTATTTTGATTAAAAATGTGAAAAATGGGAAATATATGTTTCAAATATCTAAATTTCCTTTCTAATACTTTTGTTGGAATGCAGCTGGTCCCTGGTGGTTCACCTGATCCAGAATGAGTGCAGCTAGCCTCTACTCTGTTATTGATTTCCTCTTCCTCTACTGTGGTTGGGGTCAGATTACTCTTCTGTTTTAATGAGAATTCTGACCACCAAGATGCTCTTTTTTCCACCACTTTGTTATTCATTAGTTATCATGATTGTTGGATAATGGTGGTGGGTCTATCAATGATCATAGATTATGATGGATTGTGTTTGTCCTAATAGTTAGTTTGTATTGCTAATCATAGTTAGTGTGCCATGAGCTCTACTATTGCTTCAAATGATATTGTATGGTTTCAAAGAAAAAATTTAACTTTATCTGCTTCCGGTTAAATCAATGCTAAGTAGACTTCTCTGTTAATTGTAATGCCATTTGGGTATAGCTTGTTGGCTTTAATGATTTTTTTCTGGTCTCAAGTTGTGATGTTTGTTGAAACTTGAAAGACTTGTTGGAAACCTTTGGATTCAAAGTTTCAAACAGACCTCTTCAGGGCTACGAGTTGGTTTAAAGGGTTTGGTTGGATACTAGAGGTTTCCAAGTCTATGATCTTCCTGAGTTAACTGTCAATTGCCAAAGACTAAGAGAGCATTTGGTTTGCAGTTTGTTGTCAATAGCCCTTGCTTGCACAACACATGAAAGAATACCTTTCTACATATATATATATATATATAGAGAGAGAGAGAGAGAGAGAGAGAGAGAGAGAGAGCATTTCTGTTAGTGGGAAAGAGAAATTTAACACAATGAGTTCTAGGTGGATGATGAGGTTATTGATTTAAGATCTACAAGTACATGTCTAACTCACTAATAAAAAAGTAACCACAAAATGTCATTAGTAGTAATAGGAAAATTCAACACTTTATAATGTGACATGGTGTCCAAACTAGAAAATATTAAAAAGTTAAAGGGGTGCAATACACAATGTATGTAACTACAAAAACGAACTAGATGAAGGAAAAAAAATTAAATGGATTGAGAAAGTGAGCATCATGGTGAGCATAAAGTTATATGGGAAGAGACATTAGGTTTTACTTTTAAGGTCGTACAGAGAAAGTGCCGTAGTACCCCTTAGTGATATGACTCCCACCTTCCATGTCTAACAAAGCCAGTGGGGTTGGATAATTTCCCTATTTTTGTTCTTTTCCTAGTGCTGTTGTGTACCTCTATCTCTATGGCTCTATCACTCTATGTGCTTGGGGTTTCTCCATGACATATATACTCACAAAATGCTATGAAAAAAAAAAGGAAGAAGAAGAAGAAGAAGATGAAGAAGAAATCAAGAAAGATTGGACAGTGGAAGAAAATGAAAGTACAGTAAGCATCCTAAATGAACAGAACCAACCACTTTGAGCAGTCATGTAGTGACTTCAAAGTGCCGTTCAGTGCACTTATCCTCTCACTCAGTCTTGCCTTGTCAATACTAGGTCCATAGAACTAGATATAAAAACAAAATAAATCCTAAAGATCCAACAAATTTTAATATATAATCTTTTACATGCTTATGAATGTGATTAGTTGATATCAATAGTATAATAAATGAATTTACTTTTTTGTGATTAGTGACACATTAATTGGTAAAAGTCTCGCATCAAAAAAAAAAAAAAAAAGAAGGTAAAAGTCATGTAGTAAACTCCATATTATCCCTAATATTATTCAAAATTAAACTTTTTTTTTTTTTTTTGCTGAATTTCAAAATTAAACTAATTGTGCTAATGTAAATGAAACTAGTCTATGGGCTCATACTACTAAAATTTGTAGTGTCCCTAGCATCGCTAAAAATAAAAAGATGAGCCCATAAATGAAGTCTCACATTGCTAAGAAAAGACTGAGGATAATGATTTTATTGAATATCTAAGTTAAAACAATTCAAGATGGAAATAATTTTGAGCAATATTACAAATATTACATTTTATTATTTAGGTATTTCAAACTGATGTATCAACTTTTAAAATAGAAACAAACAATAATTAAGTAATCTATGTATCATGTCGTTGATGTGGCATTGGTCACATTCATTTTTCGCATCAATTGTATGTCTTTTTTTTTTCTTTTCTTTTTTTTATTAGTAAGTTACACACACCCATTAGGTTTTGAATCTACAACCTGACCCTCCACCTAGAACTTTTTAGGAGAGGATGTGCTAGTTAAACTAGAACTCATTCACATTTATAAGTCTTTTAAAGTAAAATTGGTAATACTAATTGTCTCATAATTCAATAGAGATGTCCATGGTTCAAATTTCCGTTATTCTCCTCAAAATTACTTAAAAAGGAAAAAAAAATATCATGACACTGTATACACCAACCACCATATTGTTAATGCTTAATCACAATCAGAGGCTAGACATGGAGGGGCAAACCCCATATTAATTTCATCTTTGTCTTTTTTTTACTTAATTTCAATTTTCGCAAAGCATAGCACATGCCATTCGTCACATTTGCGTTTGCACATTTTTGAGCATTGTACGAATGTAACAGACCATATCACCAAACTGTTCCCCCGACAACCTAGAACCATTGCCCAAAAAAATACAACGGAGTTTCTTGGTAAGTTTTATTAGAAATGTTACGTTCACGATATTTTTGTAATAAATTCTAAGTGTCAAGTTGCTATTGGTGGTTACTGATAGGCAAAAAAATAATTTTAATTATGGATTTAAATTAAAACTAATAACAACTTATGACTTATGATTTGTTATAAAAATGTTGTAAACGTACCACCTCCTTAAGTTTTATTAGTCAATCACTACCTTGTAAACATCATAATTATCAAAAATATATATATATATATATATAAAATTATATGTGGTCTCCAGGAGGATTGATTAAAATAAACTTAATTTTTGTTTGTTTGTTTGTTTTAATGTATGGTTAAAGTAAAACTAATGTTGAGAGTTCAAAATGTCTTTGAGTTGTGTGTCCCAACTTTTAGCTAGTGCTCCCACTAATGGCCTCCAACAAATTCAACCCTCCTAATACTTTATAATTTGATTTCATTGTCTCCCACTCTTCATGTTCATTGTCTCTATATCTATTGACTAAGAAAAGAAAGTGTGTGATGAAAGCCGAAATATGAGGACCAAAAAGCACCGCACACTAGTGGTGTTTGGTACCACGGAAAATGAAATCTAGGAGAAGTTTTTTAGGAGAGTTCCCACTACCTAATGATCAGAGAGCATAAGATAGGTGATGATGATGATGATCTCTTCAGAAATATAGTCCATGTTTCTTATTGCTTCATCACTGTCCATGTATATAGTGATGAAAATTTGTAGTATCATTATTTTAATTTCCTAGCCTTTGGAGGAAGTATGTTCATATATAAGCCAGACAAACTTAATGGAGCTTTGTATGCCACGTTCATATCCTATTGTGCTTTCAATTTATAATCAAATCATCAAAATATGTGGCGGGGGGAGGGCCCCTGGTCTTTTGAACGTTTTACTTTTACAAACCTTCACCTCCTTCATTTGTAATAGTTTAACATTCAAATTGGGGTTGTCCACAAACACGTTCGACCCAATCCACCCGATCATACCCGAATCAGAAATCAACTAATCTGATTATTTTAATCACTAATCTTATTGCTTCATCACTGTCCATGTATATAGTGATGAAAATTTGTAGTATCATTATTTTAATTTCCTAGCCTTTGGAGGAAGTGTGTTCATATATAAGCCAGACAAACTTAATGGAGCTTTGTATGCCACGTTCATATCCTATTGTGCTTTCAATTTATAATCAAATCATCAAAACATGTGATGGGGGGAGGGCCCCTGGTCTTTTGAACATTTTACTTTTACAAACCATCACCTCCTTCATTTGTAATAGTTTAACATTCAAATTGGGGTTGCATGTCCACAAACACGTTCGACCCAATCCACCTGATCATACCCGAATCAAAAATCAACTAATCTAAAAATTGTGGCAATCAACAGTGAGTGTTCACCTTAAAAACCTAGCAATAGCGGGTCTCCTTATCCAAAATCTAACTTGACCCAATTCAATAGAAAAAACTCATTTCTACCCAACTTTCTGCCTAGATTGGTGGAGATCTCACGATCTTTGGCTAGATTGCCAGAATCTCTCATCGTCGTCATTTCTTCTAGTTTTGATCGAAACTAACTACCACCGTGGACAATTGACCCTGACTGACTTGTTACTTCTCTTCAGTTGATAGCAGGTCTCGTTTTCTATAATCTAAAGGAATTAGGTCGAGTCCAAATTGAGCCCAAACAAGTCTAGGTCTCATTTTCTCCATATTATAATCCTAAAATATGAAATTAAGAATGTTTAAGTATCCATGCTTTTCTTAATGTTATTTTTATTGTTAAAAATATTATATTCCAAGAGTCCAAGCTTATCCTAATCTAATTGTAATGTAAGTACGAAAATCCTAAGGTTAGCTACTGCATATAGTATATACCCTACACTAAGTTAATAGTAACACATAGTTTAGTACATTAAAAAAGATGCTGCTAAGGACTCTCTTGTACATAGGCCGCTAGGCTACATCATGTTAATTCTTTTGCTTTTATTTTCTTTCTCTTCAATATTTTATTTTCTTTGTTCTACTTTAACATAGTAGGATAACTATGTCTTATATCTTCTTATGTTATGCTATATATTGTTATCTTCTTATATATTGTTATATTAGTGGATTTTAGTTAACTTAACTAGGAAAGTCTCTGATAGTTGAATAAGAGATCTGATGTTCAAAAGTTGAAGACTATTATATCAATATATTAAGTGATAGTCAATCGCTACTTGCATTCATAATTCATACATACTGCTGATTTGTTTCAAGCTCATGCATATTACATATGCATTGAGGTGGATCAAGTTTAAACAGGTGACCATCTTAGCTAGAATTTATTTTGTCAATATATAGCTAGGCCAACCTTTGAAAAACCTTTCTGACTCTACTGCTAATCCAAACAATATTGACATTGCCGTTTTCAAAATTTTATCAAAAACTGTATGTGGGGGTGTCTGAAGTTGTAAAACAAGATTTATGTGCATTTAGAACAATATTGGAAGCCTAAACAATCCAAATGAAAAAGATGAGTGATGAGCCTATGGCACATGTTATGTGTGTTGAGACTAGGGAGAATGAATGCAAATTGACTTGTAAAAAAGGTGAAAATACCCCCTAAAAGCCAAGCTGAAAGTGTCTAGAGTTTAAGAGTTTAAGCCATGCAAGGTACTGTTTGCAGTGTCCACATGCATACAAGTTCTTCTCTATTGAGGCAAAATAAAATAATGTAGTTGACTTTAGGGTTGTGGCCTTAAAAGTTAATGCATATCATCATCATTCTGTTGCTCTTAGCTTGGTGGGGGTGCACCATGACAGCATCTTTGATGATGGCACATTTTGTACCACCGAGTAAGCATAAAAGCAGACCTTCCCTCCTCCATTTTTCACGCTAAAGCCATAGCTCACATTCCTAAGTATCAAGCAAATTAACAAGAAGGGAAGATCAGCCATGAATACTCCTAAAATCAAGGCCTTTCTTCTGCTTCTTCTTGTACTGCTCATGCCCTTATCAGGTTAGCTATAGTTCTCAATATTATTACCTAAACCTTTTCCAAACATTAATTAATTAAGTTATTGCTTAATAACAAATGCTCTTTTTCTTTGCAGGCATGGTTGAAGGCTTCAAGGATGGCATGAATCCCAATCACTCGCTTCACAAGGTAGCCTAGCTACTACTCATGCAAACTTTATAAGCAATGAAAGTCACATTATTAAGACAAAAAGAGATAGTGATAAAGATGAATAACCTGTTCTTTTACAACTAATGTTACACTCATTATAAGTGAATGCAATTAACTAGTTACATTTTATGATCTTATGTCAAACTAAGATTTAGTTGGTATATCATACTTCTTCACCTCTCCTAGACACTGCAGAAGTGAAATTATTCTTCTTAAATTGCTAACAGATGTTAATTATTTCTTTGTTAAGGATGGTATCCGAGTGAACTGGAGGAAGCTTCCAGAGCTTGATGCACTGCTGAACGATTATGAAGGTGCAGGACCCAATCCTAAGCATGACCCGAAGAAGAAACCTGGAAACCCTTAAGTACTGCCTTTTGGGCCCTAACCTTATAATAGAAACTACTGCCTCTCTCTCTCTCTAGAGGTTTTGATAATGTTTGAGGAAACGCCAATATAGCATTATAAATGAGTTTCTTTATTAATATATATGGTATCTAACCCTAGCAGTGGGTGTAGTAAGGCCTTAAAATATGTAGGACCTCTCTTTGTATATCAGATGTTTCCTATGTATGCAGTTCTGCTGCTATTGCTTATTCTGCTATGATACAAATAAAACAAGTTTATGCTATTGTGACAAAATTGTCTTCCAAATCGATTTAGACAAATCTCCTAAGCTACTATGATACTCATGAGCGAGGCAAGCTCTTCTATTATGGTTCATGGTTTCTTGGCTATACGGTTCATCTGGGGTTGGGGGAAAGATCGAGCTTCAAAGAATAGTGAATGGTCTTATTATTACACAAATTCATTACTCCCCAAGAATTTCAATTGTTCTTATATTCATCATTATCGGAATTGGGTTCAAGCTTTCCCCGACCCCTTCTCATCATCTGTTGTATTTGAAGGCTTGTAGGTATTAACACAAGGTTAAAATTTTAGCTCTTTCAAAGTGGTATTTCACTGATGGCTCAGGCCCCAATCTTAACAATTTTTATTCCTGTTGGTGACGTTATCAATATCAACCCAGGCTTTAATATTGATCTTCTCAATTCATTATGTAGCAATTCATAAAATTATTTGCATATACTAAATCATATGTCTCATTAAATTATTTAAATAAGTTATAAGTTACACGGTCTTAAAAAAAGTTAGTTCCAGCTACAATGAGTGATCAGCTTATGGTCAACTTAGGTGCTCAATATTACAGCTCCAATGAGTGATCATCTACCATCAAATAAATAGTCAGCTTATGGTCTAGAGGTTTAAAACTGAATTTTTAAAGGCCATAGGAGCTTAATTTCCTTGTATATCAAATATTTCGTATGTATGCAGTTCTGCTGCAATGGCCTATTCTGCTATAATAAAAACAAATCAAGTTTCTGCTATTGCTGTAAGCCTGTAACACCATAAAATATATAAAAGACCTTATTACCAACAAAGTTTTCTTTAAGCTAGTTTAGTTTTATTTAAACCAATCGTATGACTCATAAAATAAGCAATGTGACTAAAAATTTTCATTGATATTTTATGAATTGCCCTACATCACGCAAGAGGCCATGGCCCCACCCCCTGGCTCAAAATTTGTAAATAATTTACATGAATTGGCCCCTAAAAAAAAGATTTTTAAAAAGATTGTAGTATCTCATATAAAAACAAAATTACAAATGGACTATACAATTTTTATTAAAGTTCCACTCAAATTCATTATTTTTGTAAAGATAATACATGAGAACTCCTTAATGGTTATAATAAAATTATATTTAAGGCATTTTTTTTCTTAAAAAAAATTATTTAAGAAATCTGGCTAAAGAAAATACATTGTCATACCCAAAATAAAATGTTGTCTAGTATTCACATGCACTAAAATAGCTAAAATGCTATTTTTTAGCACCCAAAACAATAACCCACTACATCAAAGGTGTCAAAAGTCGAAATTTTTAATACCTAATTACAAAAAATTGTCATCTTTGGCATAGTTGGGTGTTAAACACACAAAAACATTATTTAAATGAGAGAGAGAGAGAGAGAGAGATATGAGTGGTAAAAGAAAAAGTAAAGAAAGAATATTTAAATGAAGTAGTAAAAAAATAAAGTATTTGATATCAACATCGATATAATGTGTATTGTAAAATGAGTTATTAAAATAGATAAGGTAGCTTTTTTGAGTTGTTAAAAACTAAAATTTTTAACACCTTTGATGCGAATGCTCTAATAAGTTTTAGCTTTTGTCAAACAAGTTCCAACAATTTTTGAATTATGTGTTCAATATGCTCAATCTTTATAATAACCTTGAGTTCTCAATATTTTTTTCAATTTATTGATATTTTCTTATTTCCACTATCTTGTTTATTTTAGGGACAGAAAAAAGTGCAAATTGATATGAGATTAGTTCAAAAGAAAATTGAGTTTTTTTAGAGATTGATTCTTCATTTGGTGTATTGTTTTGTTATTAATTTGTGGGTCAAATAACTGTTATATATGCTATGTATCTAGTGCATTCTCTATTTTTTTCAAAATAAAATTTTAAAGTTCAAGAAGTTAAAAGTTTAGATACATTTAAATAAAGTTAAAAATATATTACATATACCATATAAATAATTGATTAGATTATATTTTTTTCATATAAAACTTTAAAATCTTTCAATTACTCAATGATAATATATTACTTATTTGAATTGATATGAACTCAATAATATTTGACTTATTTAAATTGACATGGAAGATTATATTTAAACAAAACTTATATATTAAAAATATAAAAAACAAACTGAATTAAAAATCTCTATAATTTTAATTTAGTTCTCTCACAAAATATGAAAAAATTCACTCAATAGTTTTAAGCAAATAGCAAATTCATGGTGTTTGCCACTACAAAAAACGAGGGTTATAGCTGCATTTTTAAAACGCGGCTATAAACCCTAAAAACATGGCTAAAGGCCTGTTTGGTTTATAGCCGCGCTTACACACATGTCTTATACTCCGCGACAATAGCTCCTAGCCGCATTTTTTTTAGTTTGATATAGTTTCATTTTGATCCTACAAGTTGGCCCTTTTAAACTCTATCCTTATTAGTACAAGATATAATTACATAAACAAAAAGAAAGGAATAGACAGAAACAATTGGCATTCAAGGTATACTTGGCTAGAATGGCCATGCACGACGTTGACTAGTTGACCAATCTTAATTAACAGTGAATTTTCCGAAGTAATTATTACTCAAATATAATAATTACTTTGGAAAATGATTATTATATTTGAGAATCATTACTTTGTTCAGAAAATGCTCTAGAGAAGATGTATGTATATAAACTATATAGTACAGTCAAAATTGAAAACAAATGGCCAGTAATTTTGTGACTACAATGCAAAGTCAAAATATAATTACAGAAAGAACAAAGCACCTACAGTTCTTTCAGTAAGAGCCAAGAGCCAAGAGATCAGAAAACTCACTTTTAAAATTTAATGGTTTTATTTTTTATTTTTGGACATTTGCTGAAATCTTTGTTCTCACCGTCCAAACATTTCTTTCTTGCAATGATTCCA
Source organism: Quercus tomentella (assembly GCA_028535165.1). Lineage (NCBI taxonomy): Eukaryota > Viridiplantae > Streptophyta > Magnoliopsida > Fagales > Fagaceae > Quercus > Quercus tomentella. The sequence goes on from JAPQVY010000144.1 coordinate 6,886,820, forward strand.
TGTTCTGACTGCTTTGAGAAATTAGGTTTCAGAAATATCAAGTCAAGAATATACATCCTTATGCACCTTGTAGTTTTCTACTTTCTACACAACACAAAATATTGAAGTATCTATTATTAGTGCTTAGAAGATAGTGGAGGTGGGGGTCCCCAATTGATAGAAGCATCCTTTGGCAAGTTAGTTCCATCCACTTTCATCAAAACCATTTAATATTTGATTTTTTTTTTTTCCAAATTGATGGTCAAAACTTGGAAGTTTTTGTACATCAATAGTAGGTAATATGCTACTTAATTGCTGTTTTCAACTATGGAGTTGAACAACATATGACTATAAAATAACAGAAACCATGCACATGATATGATTTTGGGAATTCAAAGACAGTCTTTTCAACAGAGAATCCAATGGTCTATTTGACTGTGACTTTAAAAATATCATTAATTAGGCATCAAACTTCTTAATTACCAGCAAAAGCTGTGAGCCTCATTTCTTTTAGAAGTGATCCTCAGTGCTGACTTTGTTTTTTCATCCTCTTCTCTGTTACAACATTTTTATTGGAACTCATTTATCTAACACAATTCAACTTCACCATTACACTATGGCTGATCATAGCACACTTAGATTACTGGAAACCTCTAGAGCATGTCTAGTCTCTTTCTAAGGATAGATTAGTCCTCTCTAATCGAGGCACAGAATATCAATAGCACAACTCTGTGGTTTCTCAACCGAGTTAGAACTGCATACATAGTCTATGCACAATCATGGATGGAACTTTTGTGAATTAGACTTGATAGTGACATCTAATCCCTTAAAAATTAGGTGGCCTTAGTGACAAAAAAGAATTCCCACCCCCCTTTTTTTTTCTCTCTCTTGAACATGATTTCTCATGGAACTTGGATTAGTCTCCAGTAAGTTTTATTTGACAGGATAAAAAGCTCCCTCATCTCACATTTCTTGTGAGAAGGAATATAGCCCTTTTCCTCTTGCAAAAATCATGGTTCCCCTTTCACCAATTGATTCAAGTAAATGTCCAATCATTAAGGGAAGGATTCAGAGGGTAAACAATGACCAAGCTTTCTATAGATTGGTCCCTAACCACAAAGTAAAAGGTCCAAAACTAGCTGTTTATTTGTTGTGCTTATTATTTTCCATCTCCATTTATTTTTTGGATGAATTACACAAATTTGAACAAGTAACAGTAAAGACAAATAAAGAACAATATGTACACACAATAGAGATAAGAATTTACACGAGTTTGCCTACATCCAAGGAGAGAAAAATCAACTCCACTATTCTCAATTAATATATCAGTGCTCAATCTCTCACATAGCTGCCTCACAACAAAGGCTCACTGACTGTGATTACTCTCTTTGTTTCACTCTAAGTTCTTTTAAAATTCTTTTCCTCTCCCCCATATGGGAAGACCTTATGGCCAAAACCACCAAAACTTCTCTTCCTTCATGAACACGATATATAATATTACGCCTTGATAATGAATACCAATTGTTTCTTTGACAATGAATAGATTTTAAAAGAGGTAGCCAAGTCAACTTCTATTTTATACCAAGAAAACTTAAGTAGGTAACCATGTCAGAATAAGAACTTGAAACAATTCCTACTAATTACTCTAGGTATTGTCCTTATGTTAAGAAACTCTGATACTTATGTGTATGTTGGTCCAAATCCATGTTTTCTTATAAAAGAATGAATTATCCATGTTGTATAAATCTTTTGTCCAAACAATGCATGGACTTTTGGATATTATAATTGTTCCTTTCAGTTCTCCTACTGGGCTTAATACTGATGCATCTTGATACTAAGATGTTCTTTCCAATTATTGAGGAGATATAACAGGATCAGTCCTATTAATGAACTCGATCAGCTCATTCTGGTGAATGAGAATAGATTTTCTGGTTAGGCTTTAACAGACCAGGAATGAATGGTCAATCCTTGAGATGCATCTCTCATAATCCTGACTTAAGTTTAGCTATCACTATGTTGCAGTAATTACAATTACTGAACTTTAGAAGTTAAATATGACATTAACAAAGGTCCTAGTATTCTTTTTAGACTATTCTGACTTTCCTAAACTAACATTATAAAGGTATAAGACATGTACATTTAAATTATACATACAAAATGTGTGGAAATCTATGTTGAATTATTTACATTTTGAGAGGTTTAAGTTTATAAAGACAGCTGAGATGACATCCAAATTCCAAGTGACACGATACCAATTGTAGCAAAAGCTTGGCCCAATTCAAATACAAAATTTTGTTGCTGAAGTGGCAAACTTTGCCAATCTGTCCGCCTATGCACAAGTCAGAACCAAGGCAAAGTGAGAAAGATTAACAAAAATAGTCAGAATAAGGTAAAATTCCATCTCTGAATAATCAAACAAAGTGAATAACTATACACACAGTATTACAAGAATAATAGGTGCCAACAAAAATTTTGAACCATATTTTGAACTTTAGCTCGTAAACAATTAAACCTCCAGTTGGAAAAGAACATTTAATTGTGATCTTGAGATCCATTGTCATTCTAATGATGTATTAATTTTTGGTCAGAGGATGAATCAGATTTATTCAGTAAACTCAATTTGGCTTCACCAATAAATTATAAAAGTTATATATGAATGAATAGGTGCATACCCTAAATCAGCAATGATAATGCTGACATTATCTTCTGATCGTCGGTCCTGCAGGGCATATGCATTTTTAGGTCATTATAAGTTCCAAAGTAAAATACCTAACCAATCTGTGTAGATTAAAAGAAATGATCATTTAACGCATTACCAGAACTGCTTGAGCCAGTGCTTCACAAGCAAGCTGAAATCAGAACAAGAGGAAAGTTAACACTGCCCATGATTAAAATATAAATGAAAAGAAAAGAATATGCAATTTAGACTGACTTTTAGGTTATAACAATGTTATGGAACTAGTATAATAAGTACTAACACAATACCTGAACATCTCCATGCTGTCGAAGTTGATTTCTAACAAAACTAACTGCTTCTGAGCTGAAAAACAATAGCAAAAATGTTAAGCAACTGCAAACCAGCCAAAAAAAATAGCAAAAGTGCTAAGTGATTCTCCTCCGTTAATGTTATCAGACAAAGGAAGCTAATTAAAACAATTGCAGGTGCTTTTAACCTGACTGCCTAATGAAATAGCCAAGAGTAAAAAGGAGGCCCAACAGACCTGTTCATGTAATCCCATAAGCCATCAGATGCTAACAGTACAAACTCCACATCTGACCCAAGAGTTACTTGAAATATGTCAGGACATGCACTAACCAAGTCTGCATTGAATTGCACACTGTAAAAAGTAAATGTGTTAACTGTCAAATAAATCTTATAAAGTCTGCCAGATTCTATCAACTGCTATCATACAAAAAAGGGAATATCCAACTTATGCCAAAACTATTTTAGAAACCTCTTGAAATAATAACTTAGAAAAGATACATCCAAATCATTATGGCTGCAACCAAATTTAGAATTTTGAATCATTATATTCAGACCAAGAAAAGATACATCCAAATCATTTGATAAATTTAAATCGTTTTTGATTTATGGGGAATAACATGACAAATTTTTTAGGAGAAGAATGGTTCCTCAACCATCCACTCTAAGGGGGAAAAATCAGATATTGGGTTCTCAACCTCGATTGGTAGCCCTCAAGCACAAATTGAAGCTCCAGGAGCACTCAAATAATGACCAAATTACATATAGCTTGTGGCCTCTTGGGACTAATGCCTTGTTGTTGTTTGTGGCCAAGAATGGCCGTAAAGTTCATTAAGAGTTGACAACAGATTAAACTTTGTGTTTGATTTCACCCAATCATCTGATATGACTGAAAATGTGAGAACTTAACAATGAGGGCAATCCACTACAGACATATCACAACAACAAAAATAAGCTGGTCTGAAGTATATGAGTGGAAACACACACATTATGAAGAAATATATGAGATTACCTACCGAGAAACAAATTTTTCAGACCATCTCCCTTCTACTACTCCTTTCTTCAGCATCCTTTTTTGTGTTAAAACACACAAAATCATCAGCAGATGCATATAGTGGTAGGCCATACATTTTAAGTTTAAAGGAAAGAATCATAATTGATAACTTTGTTCTGAAAAAGAAGATAGGAGAAAGACCGAACTCATTTTTCTTTGTCTTGAACCGCATGTCACCAAAAGCACGAGATACAGCAATGTCCCCACAAATCCTTCCATTGCCAATCTGTAGACACCATAAGAACACTTGTTACATGACATGTAATATGGATTAGATATGAACTCCAAATAAACACTGGAGTTTCTATTAATAATCTAAATAATTTGAAAGACATGAGGTTTTAATTGCAAAAACGCCAAAACAGTAAAAGCCATGTAAAGATGCCAATTGAATTGAACCGAGGATTTTCAACCAAGAATTGGCATCTTAAATGTCTATTAACATTCAGGTGCTCCAACTTCGTAGTATATGGCAATCTGAGAATACAGAAGCTATATAAATTTCACTTTAGGTTATTGGACTCAGGTTCCTATTGTAAAGCTAAATAAAGTTGCGGAGAGGATTATTTTTGACCTCAAATTCTTGGAACAAGGCAAAAGCAGTGAAGATGAGATGTCAATTCAAAACATCAACCACCCCGGTTTACTAAGGTAAATGGATTTTTGCACTTCCATAGCAGTTTCAAAATTTTCTTTATTATTTGGAAGAAAATGAACAGAAAGACACACCCATCCACCTGCATCTCTAACTCTTTTGATTTCTTGAAGTGAGGCTTTGTTGCTTCCATAAGGTCTATGAGGATTGGTTAAGACTTCTGTTTTTCCAGAACGAGATAGAGCCTGCATCAACAAGTTCACCAAGAAAACATGAAAAATCATTAAAATTTTCTAATCTCTTCTTTCATTAAGTTCAATCTAATTCATGAAAACTTACAGAGGAAAAAATTCTTGGAGTCAGCTACTTTTACCCTATTCAAATTTTTTTCTTTTTTTGGTTGTATTTCCCTTCCTTCTTGTATATCTTAATGGGAATCAAGTTTGAAAAACTATCTATAGATAATTCTAAATTCCTCAAAAAAAAAGGGCTGGAAAACAACCATTAAACCCTAAGATTCATGGGCTCCTAAATTAATGCTAGGATGGGATACATACCACACATGAATCACCAACATGTGAAATAAACAGTGTATCATTCCCAAGGAACATAACAGTAGCTGTTGATCCCGATTCATCTTCCTCCCCAGCCATTTCAAGCCTTTACAAAATGAAACACCATCTAAACCTTCAATGCAGTGATATAGAATATACAATCATATTGAGACTATATGGTTTCTATGTGTTAGGCTGACCAAGACAGATTTTTGCCTAAAACATTTATTTGCCTACCAATTTAACAACTTTGCATCAGCTTTTGCAAAAGCCTCCTGTAATGCCTCTCTAATGGTTTTGAGATCTTTTCCGCTCAAAAGCAACCCGCCTTGTAAAGCTTCAACACACTCTTTATAAAGCTCATCCCTGTGATTGATACATAAAATCAGATAGGATCTTGCAAAGATAACTTAATTGAGAATTAATTGCTCCAGGTTATATTCCAGAGCATTCTTTATAACAAATCCAGGTATAAGCAAGGGGCTCAAGTATGGGTTCAGCATGACATGTGATGATAAAATTTTATTGAGTGGATATCATACCTCCAAACAATAGTGTTGTTTAAACCCTATACAGAATAAGATAGAATGTTCCATTTATCCACACCATGTATAGGTCAAGTAACATTTATAGCATTTGAGATACTTGGATTCTGCAATATCAACTCAAAATTTTCAAATCCTAATTGCAATGCTTACACCAAGTGCCTTGTAGTTCAACCTAACAAAGACGTTTATTTATTATACTATTTGAATTTTTGCCTAATATCCAAACTGATATGATAGAACTAAAATAGTGTTTCTAAGACACATTAAATACACGGTTTCAATGCTACATATCAGTTTGGATACTACACATATCTCTAAGGCAAAAATTCAATAGTATTCATGCTATACAAATATAGTGTCTTAGATAGAATATTTCAATTCTATATATTAGTTTGGAAATCAGACATCCAAATCTTTAAGGTTTGGAGATCTCTAACGCAAAAGTTCAAATAGTATTCATTTTATACTGAAATCGTGTCGTAGAAACACTATTTCAGTTCTACCACTTGCTCCAAAAGCTTACAATTTTAGAAAATGAAAAATTTAATCATTAAACTACTATTCTAACAAGAAGAAAGTAAGAAAATACAAACAAAGCATGGAAACCCACCAAGCCCATCAACATAAATGCTACTCCAATATTGCATACCATCTAAAATACAAAACATTAAACCATACAAATAAGAAAAGAAACACAATATTCTTCTACTTTATTACACAAATTTCCATGTAGTCTAACCTGAGGAACTTGACTGAAGACAACCCACCATGGCCATCAAACACAGCAGCAAAGTAGAACCCATCAAAGCCATCAGACCTGACAAGAATATCATCTTCCATCTCTTCCCTGAGACCCTGCAGAGCCGTTGATCCCCATCGAACACCGGCTACACCACCAGTGAGTGATGATGGTGCATCAATAGCAATAGCAGAGCAACATGGGGTTCTTGCTTTGGTAGTGGTACTACTACTAGTATATTTCTTAGGTGGCTTGAAGCTCGAGCTACAGTGGGTCAGCTTTGTCAAGAGGAACTTCTGTAACTGTGGTGTTAGTAGTGCCATTAACTGAGTTTGAAACACTCAGTTGGATGTGGGTTCAAAGTGTTTGGAACAGTTGGTTGTGAGAGAAGTGGTGGATGTTTGGTTTTTGTGAAGGATAAGAGAGAGTGAAGGAAGGCCATTAACTGATTTAACGGATTGGATTCCAGATTGGGTGGAAATCACAGAAGCCTCTGATTTTGCCATGTCAGATGTGTCCCAGTACTTGGTGGGTCCAATACAAATTCACTTTTTGTTTGTGATTTTTTTTTTTTTTTTTTTTTTTTTGAGGGGTGTTTGATGAAAATGAAAATGTTTTAATAGAGAAAATTACATTTTCTGAAATAGTGCTTGTTTCCAATTTGAGCTCCCAAATTGCCACAAATTTTTACCCTAGGATCATTTTTCATGAATGGAAGCTTTTGCTCATATAATTATAAGGAATTTTAATAAATATTAATAATTTTTTGTGCAGGGCATATGATAGAAAATATTTTCTGACTTACTTAGATTCACAACTAAACAATCAAAGGGAAAAACAATCAATTTTAAAAAATAAATAAATAAAAATTTAAAAATCATTTTGTATCAAAACAAATGAAGAGTGGATAAAGTCATTTGATATTAAAGGAGGGTGAGATTCAGATATATTATTGGGAAATTGTCAAACATGACTGTAAGGACTAGATTTTGACCCTCAACCCACTAGAAATGAATGATGACCCAATGAGCCCAAAACGATATATTTGTTAGAGAGTGAATCTTATAGGTAAGACTCAACAAATCATATATGAGCCACAATAGATTGGATTCGTGCCAAAAAGATAAGAAAACACAATTTGAAGTGAATAACACTTCTCTGTCAAGTCCGAGGATGAAATGTTCTTATATTCATTCAAGTTTATCTAAGTACAAGATGTTCTACTCTTTTTCTCTTTTTTTAGATTACATCCCCCATTTTTCACGGGGGTCATTTTTTTATATAGTCCTATTCTTTTCAATCCCACCCTTCCACTTGTTAATCATGTAGGCAATCTTTTGGATGCTTGTCCCATCAAAAACCTCCTGGAAACTTTGTGAGTAGCTGTAGGCTGAGATATCCTTGCTCATGGGTCATTTCTACCTAAATGCGGCCAGTTGGTTAGGTACAGAACATTTAATATGATGGTAGCAGCTTTCTTCTCAGATATTTCCTGGTTTACTGTGGATTCTTTTATCTGAATCTTATCCTTAAAAGTATGATACCCTTTTGCACAGTATTTTCTAGGCGACCGGGCTCCAATCCCTCACAACATTTCCCGAGGAAGTTTGGATCTTCAAGAGACAACCTTTGTTTGTCATTACTTGTCCTTGTCCTTGTCCTCGTCTCATTGCCCCACATGCTTATCTTACTGTTTGACCCTCCTCGGGCTACCCTACATCCTCAAGCATGGGCCACGGCCCAATACTCCTACTCGTCTCATTTATCCCCACAATGACTATTTGCTTTTCTACATAATGCATGGCTGTGGTTTTTCATACTATTTTTTTTTTTTTAGAGAAATTTTTCTTATTTTCTAGAAAATTATAGGCAGCTCTTTTTTTTTTTTTTAAGAGAATTATATAGGCAGCTTAGAAACAACAATTGGTTCATCATATATTTAATTTACCCACAACCTTTGCTTCTGAAGAAAGAACATGATGAGTACTTTAAAAAGCACTGCTTCAAGTTGTTGAGAAAATGAAAATACCTTTTATAATCCTTTCTTTAAATTTCAAAAAATGAGTTTTACAGTGCTTATACGAGATTGATTGAATCCATCATCGATTCATAATCTTATTCTCTTCTATTGTTTAAGAGAAAGAAATTTCATTTGTTCCAAAATTCATAACTCATTAGGAAGGATAAAAGAATATCTGTGTTAGCACCAATTTGCTTGGCCAGAGAAATGACTAGTTATTTGCACCGGATGTTATGTTTCATTGATAATCTATGTAACATTTATTATTGTTATTATTGTTACTATTGAACCACATCAGCGTAGCATTTCAGTACAATTCAATCCATTGATAATAATTGGCTTTAAAAAGCATTATGTTTCCTTAAAAAAAAATTAAAATTACAAAATTTAAAATACTTTCAAATAACAATATAACAATATAAATAGGTTAATTTAAAAAATAAAAAATATTGTATAAACTATATTTTGTTAGAAAAATAGTCACATCATTTTAAGAAGGGTTTGGACTAACACTTATAAGTCTCATTTATTATTTTCATTTTTCACTTAAAAAAAACAAATTGTCAAATTTTTCTAAGCATTGCAAGCGTCTGCGACTGGTAATATTAATAGTTCAGATGAGTTTGCTGGTACCGGGTAACACTTACCCAATGGAGCTGGCTGGTTATATTTCCCATATGCATTTCCAAAGAAATTTATGTTTCATGTACTATTTGCCCAGATTTTCAAAATTCACTATGAATGTAAGCTTCCTAACCTTAACTCAAATGGCAGTTCCTCCTTCCATAAGAATACGTGGATAATAAGGTTGTGGGCTCAAAATCGAAACCCACTGGATAAATGTGTACCTCGCCGGGAAAAAAAATGTAAGCTTGCATACAAGAAGTAAACAGCCATTGGATATAATAAAAAGGTCAAGGAAAGATAAGAATACACTGACAGTCTTTAAAGAAACTAACAATTACAACTTTCAGTAACATAATATATCAATTTAACCTTATGTATAGAATTCCTTCATATAATTAGGCCCAGGCTTATAGGGATCAGATTCCTCATATGCATCTTTTCGGTAAGCCCCCAAATCGTTCACACGATTACTGAGCACATGAAGGACTGCTTTTTTCTTACCTCCATACTCATCTGGGTTGTTCTCAACATAGCTATTGGCCTCGGCAGCTACCTCATTCACAAAAGCAAACCGGTTCTCCTCTGATAGCAACAATCTTTCAATGTCCATATTCATTACCTTTCCCGATTCCTTTATCTTCCTCTCCTGCTCCTCAAGGAAAGGAACTCGCTCCATTTGGTAGCGCAACACGTCATCCTTCTTCGTCTAAAACAAAGAAATTACTGCATGAGTACTCATAGACAATGCTAACGAGCATGTGAGAGAAGGTTTTCCAATAACATAATCACAACAATTATTGTCTCAGCAAGTATATTAAATCGTGATTCAATCACAATTTCATTTCTCAAGCAGATAAACAATAATGCATAAGAAGCAGCTGCTGCAGTACTAAATTGCTCGCCTAGTATCTTGCCATAGCTGTATTCAATTGTTACAACAAGTGGGGGAAGAGGGATTCAAACCCCGATTCCCCTCATAAAAGAAACAAACAATGCCACTGAGCTACAAGGCTATTGGGAGTATCTTACCTTAGCTCTAAATAATGCATTCATCAGGATTAAGCAGAATAATCAAAGGGTTTCTGTTTGGTTATAGGGGATATTAACTAAAAGCTAACGTAGGGCACTCCAGTTAAATCCGTAGTGGGAAAAGGCCCTTTCCTTCTGGTGTCAAGTTGAATTTTATAAGAACAGCATCCACACAGAAGTTTATTTCCGTTAACTTATGTTGAAGAATAAAATGTCCTATATTGCACACGAAATGGCTAATTTGCAATCCGATTCAGTTGTTAAACATTTAAATTTTTCTGACTGGAACTCTTAAGACTTTCTCTGATTCCCCAACTCCCAAGTCCCAAGTCCTAGTAGTTGGCTAGAATTACTTCCCCCTTTGTCATTCATGCAAGGTCAGAGCTTCCTGTCATACTCTCATCAGTATTTAGCTTGATCGGTAAAATACCCAGCTAGCCATTATAGCCGATAATTAAGATATAGAAAAATATACATTACCACATTAGAAAATGTACAAGCCACCCAAAATTCTTAACAATAGTATGAAAAGCTGCTTCCTTGTTATATGAGATAAACAGCATGAATCACGTGTTCCAATTTAATAAGCAAGAGCAAGAGAAAACTCTTATTAATCCCATTTCAGCCTCCCTTCATCCGTTAGCTTTTATCTAAAATGATAAATCCACTCCTCAAGCTTTTGGAACCCTGAATCACGACTACTTTTTCACCAATGCAGACTACCTTTAAACTGCAAATTCTACTCCCTTCCTAACTATCAGCACCTACCCCTTAATTTTACTACAGAAGATAATCGTCTCTAATCTCAAGGTCTCCACCAATTGCTACTATTTCCTAGCAGAGTTAAAGTTACCAATGCACTAACAATCCATTTTCAAATGAGAAAAAATCATTTTAATAACACTACCCTCAAAAAAATTCTTCCAATTTCTATAATTTCTATCAACAACACGTAATTACAACAAGAAAAAAAACCTTAATCTCAAAACAACAGGATCGGAAATGAATCCTCAACAGACTAATTAAGGGTTTTTTTTTTTTACAAATCCTTATCTCTGTCATTCAATGATATCCAAACTAGTGTCTTTTTAAACTTTTTCTACTAGTGTTATTTCAAGTCATCTTCTAAGCCGCGACACACACACATAGTTAGTCAAGGTCGGTCATATGTATTCTTTTCAGCCATTCTATCATATTATCTACAAAGTAATAATTAAAATATAAAATAAATAGGGGAATTTTCTAAGTACCAATTTCCTTCGCCGCCACACTCGCCGGCCACGACCATCCTTTTGCATTTCCGACATTACCTACACATGATTTACACATGAAACTAATAAATTACATGTTTTTAAAATAAAATAAAAAAAATTTACCTTAAATTTAATAATTTACAACATAAACAACAAAACTAAAATATTAACCTGCGAGCGAATAGAACAACTCAGCCTCCATGAATTTCCAGCTCCTATCTCAATCCTCTACATTTCCGACAACAACAACAATAAAACAACTACGGACTAAACATAGTACCAAACAAAACAAAAAATCTAATGAATGAGAAATTAAAAGACAATAAGATTTCGAGTTTTATGTTACTACTTACTTAGATTATAACATTAATACTGATCTTTTCTTTTCTTTTTGGTTATACTTTTCTTTTTTTATAAGCTTTCTAGAGAAACAAACAGATAATTATTTCTATGAAAGCGAGGGAGAGAGAAAATTACTGGTGGAGCTGAAGAAGAAGAGAGAGTGAAGAAGGGTAGTGTAGAAATCGCCATAGCTGGACTCTGCGTTATCTCCGTGTCTCTCTTTTGCTTTCTTTACTTATTGCCACCCAATCCTTGCCTAAACTACGATAATGCCATCACTGGTTGGGTCTCGGGTATTTGACCCGTAACCTTTAAAGGTAACATTTGCGAACCGGGTCGATTTTGTTTTTAATAAGAGCAGTCATGTTAGTTAGAATAAGAATCTATTTTTTTCTATTTTGTTTAATCACTTTTTAAAATATTCATGTTATATTATTCATTCTAAACTTTATTTTTTAAAATAAAAATTCTTTTTCTTCACACACCATAACTATCATCTACTCTCGATCAATTTGTTTTCAGTATCCATTCTAATTTGTTTATTGAAACATAATATTTCGATATTGTTTCGGAATTTCCGCTAAATACATATTTAATACTTATATTTATTCATCATAGATGAAATAATAAAAATCGAATCAAAACAACATAATTTTAGTGTCTTTTAAGATGAGCAAACCATATTTTATTGGAACGACCAATTAGAATTGGTCTAATGTTCTGTTTGTTTCGATAAAAAATCTTGTGTAAAAATAGTTTTTCGTGTTTTCCAGTGTTTAATAGCATAAAAAAAAAAATCAATGGAAAACTATATTTAGTCAACATAAAATGTATGGCTTATTTGTAGAGATTGTCCAAATAAGGGAAGTTTGAAAATTGTTTTTCAACTCATTTAAGGTTGTTACAAAACATAGAAAAATAATATAGTTTTATATAAAATATTTTTAAAAAAATTACTCATTTTCTAAAAAACATTATCGCCAAAACAAATAGAGCGTAAATGACCTAGAATGACCATAATTTACCCTAAAGTGGAATGAAAGGATTTCTTGTTCCGGTTTTCTTAACAATGTGGTATTTTTTAGCTATTTCGATCATAACAAAGAGGAATCCACAAGAATGGTTGAAACTACTACTCACATTGTGGGTTGGTTACATGGTAGTATAAAAAGGGGGAAAAAAATCTCTTTCATCTAACTTAATCTCTTATGAGCATATATAAGTGTTTTTGGACTAACGTAACTTAGAAATTTTACTCATTTGTATAAGATTTTGATCAAGATTATTTTCAAGGTCTTCTTCATTGGATAATTACTTGGATTTTGATATAAAAAAAAAATACTATCACTATGGAAATCTTTGTATTACCCTCTTCAATTAATGTACTTTAGTGTTTGAGATTTATTAGTCTATCTGTATTATGTTATTTATCGTTATTGTTTTTATCAAAGTCCTCTTAATTTAGACAATATTGAACTCATTTGAGGATACCAAGTTAGTTTAAGAAATATTTTGGGAAAAAATAGAGGGTCTTAGACAGTCCATGAGATAAAAACCCAAGTGAGGGATCTATAGATGTTCATTCAAGAAAATTGAATTATATTCTAATCTCAAACTCACTCAAAAATTAAGTAGTTTTTATACAATAGAAAGCAATAATATTTCTGCCAAATCAATGTCATGCCATTGTTTCAAAAGATTCGAACTCATGACCTACCTGACACCAATGCCTTTACCTTTAGCTGATTGATCATTGATTTCAATTTAAACTTTTCTCAAAAGAAGTTTGTGTGTACACCTTCTTTTACACGCAACATTATCAAAGTCAAACTAATAAGAAAGTAAATGAAAGTAAAAGAAGAGAATATTTATTTACTATAGTAAACAAAGTATACTATTTTTTTTCTTTTTTTGAGAAAGCAAAGTATAGTATTTAATTGCGAACTTATCATCAAATATTCTTTTTTGAGGGGAATCATCAAATATTCTTATAACACCTCTGTAGCAATCCAAATAAATGAGTTAACAATTTAAAGCTATTAAATAGTATGATATATTAAAAAAAAGGGACTTGTTCCATGTATTTGATTGCAAGTTTGCACCTTTGAAAAAAATTATAAAAACATTAAGTTTTTTGAAAATTCATCAATATTTGGTAGAATAGTAATTGTGGTAAAATGTGGTGTGCTAGAGTTAGCAATGGTGACAATGGTGATGACTTGCCAATAGTGTTGGTGGCGGTGATGGTTGTGAGGGGATTGACTAAAGTGTATTGCAGTAATGTATTTCACGTTGGACAAAGTCTTCCTCCAAATTTCATCAAAAAAAAGTCTTTCTCTAAACGTCTTCTAAAGAATCTCTTCAAATCTATTAAGTGGCAATTTGTAAAATTTTCAATGTATATTAAAAATTTATATGACAAATCTAAATCAAAATTCAAGTATTTATATTTAGATTTAAAATTAAAATACTTTAAATTCATCACTTTAAAATTTAAATCAAAATTCAAATTCAAGTATCTAAACGCAACCGAAAAGTATAATTTAGAATATTTCTTCAAAACGTTTCTTCTCCGGTTCCTCTCTCTCTAACTAACATTTTAAATATTGAATTCCAAAAAGTACTTTAACTAATGTTGATTCATTCACCACTGTTTTATATTTTTGGGCACTGTCACTATTAAAGCATAAAAAAGAGTACCCCATCTAGTGTAACTAGCCAATCAAAATCATCAAAAGCAAACCTTCCAACGCATTTTGCCGATGATCTGGCTTCGCCTCCTTTTGTCCACAAACCCCTTTTTCTTCTTATCTCTTTAGTCTTTGTTTACTTGAAAGTTTTGGTTGGTAGGTAGAAGTTGAATTACACCGAAACCACACAGATCTCTAATTAATTTTTTATAAATACAATAAAATTTTAATTTCTAGCGGCTACTTTATAACAATCTCTTTATTATCAATTTTTGGCGTAGAGTAAGTAAAAATCTTAAAATTTTTTATTTGATCATAAAAACCTTACCAATTCAATTAACACGCTTAAAGTGGTATTTATTTATTTGATCGAGAATTCTATTCATTTGAAGACTAATTTGACTACATGGGTATGGGCCATCAGCCATGGCAATGGAATTAATTAAAGTTTCACTTTCTATGTCTGCTAAGTCCAATGAAGCTTGCTTATTAGTATTTGGTTTTGATTCTTCCCAGCAAGCATTACAAAAATGCAGTCAATTTTCCAGCTATAATTAGAAAAAGCTTGAATTAAAAAAATAAATAAATAAAATCACATAAAGATAGTGTGATGCAAATTCAGAAAAATCCAACTCTCACTCAAAACTGCTCAAAACTTCAAATATGATCAAATTTTAGTTATCATTAATGATGGATGGACAAATGACTAACCTTTTATTCCTACTGCATAGCTTGTGTAACTGGATATTTATGCCAATCCAATCATTTTGATTCATGAAGTATAAATGCAACAAAATGGAAGTAAAATTTACACTCTATAATTATTTTCTCATAAAGAACATTTATTATTATCAATTTATCATTTATCATTCCAATTAGTCTTTTAGGATATCCATTAACTCAACTGTCACTTCATAATATCTCCAATTATCAAAACATTCAAAAGTTTAAAAAAAACTGACTAGTAGAATCTACAAAATATCAACAATGCCACAAATATAATAAACTTCACAACAAATTTCATCACTACTATCATGATAAATTTACTTAATTAGTACAAAAACCCATAAAAAAAAAAAGTCTCAAATTTTTTTTTGGGAGAAGAGTCTTAAAGTCTCAAATAGATATGAAATTTGTGGTAACTACCATCCTATCAATCTGAGGATGTCATGATCATTATTAAAGCCATTTTCCATGCTGACGTGGCAACCTTGGAGGTTTCCACCAAAGGTAAAAAAAAAAAAAAAAAAAAAAAGACAGAAAAGAAAAAACTGAAAAAGTCACTATGACACTGTCACTGCCATAAGTTTAAAATTAGCAACTTTTTTTCTTTTCTTTTTTTACCTCTAGTAGAAACCAGAACACAGGAAACGGTGTCGTTTGTCGCCAAATTTCCCACTATAAATTATTGCTGCAACACACACACAGCACAGCACAGCACAGTAAAGTAAACCACACTTCAAAGTTCAAACTGAAAGAATCTGAACACATACACTCTAAACTCTCTCTCTAGTCTCTTCTCTTCTTCCATTATCTAGGGTTTTCCAAGTTTGAAAAAAAAATCCCATTTTCCCAAGAAACAAACAGAGAACAAAGGGACAAAGCAAAGCAAAAAAAACCGAGATTCGAGAAAACCCTAGCTCCGAAGCACAGCGAGAACAAATTGGGAGAAAAGAACAAATCAAACAATGTGTGGAATCTGAGTGTTTGTTTTTTGAGCTTTGGAAGTAGTAGAAAAACCCTAGAGAGATATGGAGAGGTCAAGATCTAAGAGGAACTACTACTATGACCAGGACTATGATTCCGAGACGGTAGGTAGGACGAGACCTCGGTACAACCACCACTACGCGGCGGCTCCGGCTCCGCCAGGCCCGCCTCACCACCGCCATAGGGGCGGGTCGGGTCGAACCGCGAAGCCCCAGCCGGACCCGTCGCTGACCGTGACGACGTCGTACCGGATTCTGTGCCACGACATGAAGGCCGGAGGGGTGATCGGGAAGTCCGGGAGCATCATCAAGTCGATTCGGCAGCACACCGGCGCGTGGATCAACGTGCACGAGCTGATCCCCGGGGACGAGGAGCGGATCATCGAGATCTCCGACACGCGCCGGCGGGACCCAGACGGGAGAATGCCGGCGTTCTCGCCGGCGCAGGAGGCGCTGTTCCTCATCCACGACAGGATCCTCGAGAGCTCCGACGAGTTCGTGTCCGGCGCCGGCGAGGAGGGTTTTGGGCTGGTGATGAGTGGCGGGAAGGAGAGAGTGGCGACGAGACTTGTTGTGTCGAGAATGCATGTGGGTTGTTTGTTGGGAAAAGGAGGGAAGATCATTGAGCAAATGAGGATTGAGACAAAGACCCAGATTAGAATTCTGCCTAGAGATCATAGTCTACCACGTTGCGTTTCAATGTCGGAGGAGATTGTTCAGGTTCTCTGGGAACACATATACTACTTCAAAAAAGTTCAAAGTTTCAAATACCCAAATCACAAAACTAAAAATTTCAATTTGATTATGATACTTTTGTTGAGTACTGCTACTAGTACTTAGTACTTAAACCCAATCAAGATTGGATCTTTGGACGGTTTAGATTGCCATGCTACTAAGTACTACTAAATACTACTACTACTACTACTACTACTACTACTACTACTTGCTTACTGTGAGTAAATGTCACTGAGAGTGTGTGTGATTATTGCCTTTTTGTAGAAGACCCAAAACAACACACCAATAAAACCCATTGCTGTTGCTGCTGAGACTTGGAAGTGGCAGGAGATATGGTGTGTGAGACAGCCAAATTTGAATTTAAGAGGACCCCATTGATTATATTAATTGCTTTTACATTAAGACTAAAAGAACATAACTTGGTGTCTTAATGGTGTTTGGGGGTATTCCAGAAAAGTATATTGTCACTTTGTTTTGATGTTGAGTTTGGTGCTTTTTGGTAGTTGGTGTATTAGTTTGTGCTAATTTTTGGGTATTTTGTGGTTAGACTATATAGCAGTGAACTTGGTCTTGAAAAGGTAATTTTTGAACGTCAGAATGTTTTTTTTTGGATAGTTAAATACTGGGGGACGAGGAGGTGGGGTTTGAACCAGACATGCGGCATCATAAAGGTTGCCAT
The DNA here is from genome assembly GCA_028535165.1 of Quercus tomentella. Taxonomy (NCBI): domain Eukaryota; kingdom Viridiplantae; phylum Streptophyta; class Magnoliopsida; order Fagales; family Fagaceae; genus Quercus; species Quercus tomentella. Next base: position 6,904,353 of record JAPQVY010000144.1, read on the forward strand.
TACCACTAAGCTATCACTTGAACCCCCGAAATTTAGAAAGTTAATGAAGAGTAACCTGATGATGTTGCCTTCTTAAATGGCCAAAATTAAACAACCATGGGCAGGTTTTTGAAATGACTAGTTACAAGGGAACAAATCTCAGTTTTGTCAGATTCTAAATTGGTCTGGTTGAAGTTGTTTTAATATGCCCAATATGTGAACATTCATAGCTGCATTTTTTCACTGTTATACTTGAACCGCAGATTATATTTCCTTATTTTGTTATAAATTTCTTGGAAGAATTATCATGTTGAATATACCTTAGGTTTGGTAGTCAATGTTGTAGTCTGATTTTCTCCAAGGTCATACCTTTACATTTCTTTGAGTTTACCAGCCTTGTCAGGTTCTAATTCTCTGCCTACAACATTCTGAGGACTGAGGTTTATTTCTGCATTTATGAATACTAAATACAGCAATGAATGTTCATCACCAATTTGGACATTTCTTTTTGAGGGGGAAGGGAGAGTTGCTTTATGTCATTTTGTGGGTGTCTAATTAGGGCGTTTAATTCATCTAATATGACCATGCAGAAAGGCATTTGATATAAGAAAACTTTCTGAATATTTGATATACAACCTTTTCCTATCAATAAAGATATTGGAGTTTAAATATGATATCGTTGTTTCCCTGCAGGTTGTTGGTGATGTGAATGCTGTAAAGAATGCTATAGCTATTATTTCATCACGCCTAAGGGAGAGTCAGCATCGTGATCGCGGTCATTTCCATGGACGAATGCATTCACCAGAACGATTTTTTCCTCCTGATGATGATTATATGCCTCACATAAACAGTACAGCACGCCGTTCGTCCGATGGTGCCAATTTTGGACCACGATTATCTGCCAACAATATCAGAAGCAACAACTATTCCTCACGTTCATCTGGTTTTATTGAATCTGGGGTTGTTCCCATGGTTGACCATGTGCAGCCCTATTATGGAGAGGACATTGTGTTTCGAATACTTTGCCCCATTGACAAGGTGGACAGTGTTGTTGGAGAGGCTGATGGAATCTTAGAATTGCTTCGAAATGAAATTGGGGTTGATGTTAAGGTGACTGATCCTGTTGTTGGTTCAGATGAGCAGATAATTATCATTTCTTCAGAGGAGGTACTTGCCACTTCTCTATCTTTTGAAGCAATGTGGATAATTAATGTTAAAACCTCTGGAGTTCCATAATAATCTGGTAGTGCATATCTTGGAAGTGATGGTGCTCTTTTAAGTTTACTAATTCTGAGTTTCAGGCCATTGAGTTCTAAGATAAGTTTGAAACAAGTATAAACCTCTTGTTACATCAAAATGTTAAAACATATATATATATATATATATATATATATATATATTTATTTATTTATTTATTTCTTGATGTTGATTTGCTTGTGTAAATAATATTATACTTCAGCAGGTTCTAACCACCCATTATTTCTATACTTAGGGTCCTGATGATGAGATGTTTCCAGCCCAGGAAGCTTTGTTGCATATCCAAACCCGCATTGTTGATCTTGTTCCAGAGAAGGACAACATTATAACCACTAGGTTACTTGTCCCGTCTAGTGATATTGGATGTTTGGAAGGAAGAGATGGATCATTGTTGGAGATGAAGAGGTTGACTGGTGCAAATATACAAATACTGCCAAGAGAAGAACTTCCTCTGTGTGTATCAGGAGCTGAGGAACTTGTACAGGTTTGTCATTATATTTATACCTTCTTATTTGGTTAGCCGTCTGAATTGGTTAGATGCCTGGGGCTTCACATAATGATGTAAGTTGAACAATAGACTTTATAACGATAATAAGTTCTAGGTTAAAGCACACTAATGGTGCAGATGGTGGCTCCCTCATAACTGGGTTTGGATATCTTTTTCGGTTATTATTATGGACTGTTAGATATGAACAATCCAGGGACAGAGCAAAATTAATTTCATCCAGTTATGCTATTAATGGTAAATGTCTTGTTTTCTGATTTTGCTTCTTTCCCTTGTGTATGTGATGTGTATTTGCATCTTTACATTTATGGATTAGGGCATCTAGATTTTATTTGTCTGTCATATATCATTTAAAGTGTTTTTACCAAAAAAAATAACGGAAAGGTCCCAACCTGTGCTCCACAAGGTCAACAAGCAAAGGTTGGCAGGATTGGGCATTTTTAAAGGCTCTTTTGTGTCATCTGCAGATTGTAGGGGAGATAAAAGCGGCTCGAGATGCTCTTGTTGAGGTGACATCAAGACTAAGGAGTCATATATATAGGGAGTTCTTTCTAAAGGATATGACACCACCTTCTGTCTCTGCACCAGGCCCTGTGGGCAGCGGTCTAGGACTGGAGGCATCTTCTCCCAATAATGTAGCTCCAGGTCGTGAAGGTCATACTGGAGGTGATCCTCCTACTGCAACATATCAGAATGTTCAAACTGTGGCAGCAGCTCAGCCATCAAAGGTAACTTCATTCCTTGATAGATTGAGAAACTCTCTGACTCTTTAAGTCTGTGTGTGGGTAATACTTCTCTCTTTACTGCCTTTTCTTTATCAATGGCTACCATGTATACAATTGTTGGGCTGTCTACCATTCTTTCCTTTGGCAGTCATATAGATAAATGAAATTTTGAGCCAGCCAAACTATGTGTTGGTCTTAATCGTGAAAATGTCTTTGGCAAACAAGACTAGTTAACTTTCTGGTTACTGCCTTATTATGATTTGAATTGGCAGCAGATTTTTCCATTCACATGGGCTCTTGATTTGGTATTATAATACTGTAACCCTCATTTTTGTAGGAGTCTGGCAGTGAAATACCAAAGCAAAATGATAGTGACCGCCGTGAAGATGTGCCAAGTGGGTTGAATAGGTACTGAATTCTGCTTAATTTTATTATTTGGTCCCTGAATGAATCTGTTTCGGCTTCATTTTGTTATTTGGTCCCTATATGAACCTAAGACTCATTCAGCTGGTTGCTTATGTTCTTTTTGAATTTGGGACTGCTAGTCATTGATTTCCCACCTGACCTGACCCTGCCTATGTTCATTTTTTTAGAATTCCTGTAACACTTGTAACTAGGAGTACACTTGAAGTTGCCATACCAGAGCACGCAATTCCCAAACTCATCATGAAATCAAAGAACATGCTTAGTCAGATTAGTGAGGTAAGTCAGACTGGCTTTATTGCAATTTATTTACTTAAACTCAATACCATGTGGAATGGCCTTTTGACCTTTCTTCTTTTGGGAACAGCTTTCAGGAGCCAATGTAACCCTGGTAGAAGATAGACCAGATATGACACAAAAGACCATTCAAATATCAGGTACTCCAGACCAGACCGAGAGAGCCCAGAGTTTGCTTCAGGGATTTATTTTGAGCAGTAAGTCCCTCTCTGACGCACACATACAACGGTATATTGTGTACATGCATGCCCGATTCTTGGATTCTCTGGTTAAATGCAGTGACAGTTACACACCTTTTTTCCCGTTTCAGCTCAAGAAGATGCCCCTTAAGTTATTATGGACAACATGCATATGGAAAGGCGGCTAAACAGGAATGGTGCCATTCAGGCTTCATCTGTGATCTGACTTCCCATAGTTTTTTAATCCCAGAGTGCAAGGGGCCAGGGCCATGGTCCGCGCATGTTTTGTATATTTTTATCATCTGGCTGCCGTTCAAAAGGGTATTAAATTTTCAAATTGAAAGAACCATTCCACTGTAAATGTCGACATCTAAGGGAGCTTCAATTGTTGTTTTTCTGCAATGTTTCAATTTTCCTGCATGAGTATGGGGGAACTTAAGTAGTTTTTTTTTTTTTTTTTTCTTTTTTCAATTGTACCTGTAATGCTCTAGCGTGAGTGGTGTCCACAAATCCAGCATTCGGATTTGCTAGTTTGGAATTTTCCCACAAAGCCTGAATGGACACTCCCTAGAGTAAAGCTTTGCAAGTTTTGACTGAAAGTTAGTCAATGAAGTAATCTTTGTAATGATTTTATTTTTAGTTTCGTCCTTATTATAATGTATTGTACTCTTTTTTCTTCTTTTCTCTCTCTCTCTCTCTCTCATTGTCAAGCAAAAGAAAAAGGCCAACTTTTATCAGTGATTGAGAGAGGAAAGTAAACGAGAGTGGCGGATAACTCATCAATTACTTAATACTACAAGGTTCATGATTCATCGCAGATACTTGTGTGCAACTCCCTTCCCACTCTCAAATTTAATAAGCAAAATGCATCACCTGACAATTTGATTCTATTTGCTAAATTGCTCTACTGTTCATTTCTATGATTGTCTGTGTGGACGCTTTTCTTTATTGTAAACTTTTCTCTCATGATTGCCAAGATTAGTCTTGAATAATACTAGTACCACAATAAAATCCACAATTTGCCCACGTGGTGAGTTAAGTGCAGTAAAAGTTGTGGGCTCATAACTCGTCACGTGGATGAGTTGTGGGCTTTGTTGTGGTATAGCATTATTCTTAGCCATGTATATAGATGGAAAGATCATAATAAAATTATACTAAACTCGTCCTCACATGGCGAATTGTGAGCAGTAGAATAAAAGTGGTAGGTTTACAACTCACCACGTGCGCAAATTATGAGTTTTGCTATGATACTAGCATTATTCTTAGCCATGGACATAGATAGAAAGATCATAATAAAATCAAATTTAGTGGACTAAAATCAAAATGACCAAAAACGAAATCAGGTCCAAACTTGAAGGATTAAATTATGTAATCCAGTCTATCATTATTTTCCTTTTATGATCTATTAGGGTTTGGATTAAAAAAAAAAAATCTTATTCATGAGTAATTTGAAGTTTGATTGGGTTTGGGTTTTACTCTTGCCTAATTTTTTTTTTTTTGGGAAAATAATTCACTCTATTTCATAGTTAAGATTTTATTTCTAGATCTAACCGTGTGTAGACTATCACGTCACCTAAATTTTAAACAATATGGTATTGGATAGACCTTTTCTTCTTGTTGTTGTTGTTGTCCTCAAGTTCTCGATAACAAAAGTAAAATGTTTGAACTCGATCTTGTTAAAAAGTCTACAAGCTTGAATTTGGCTTGAACAAGTCAATCTCAAGATCAATATAAAACTTTTAAACTTAAGATCAAACAAAGTACATCAACAAACCCATATTAAGCTCATATGGTTTGGACGAGCAATCCCAACTCCCACTTAATTAAAGACCTGGTAACATATGAGTTTATTTTCAAGCTCATATCAAGCTTATTATCAAGCCCATAAATAAACCTAGACTTACTTATTTTTAATTGAGTCATATTGTTTAAGAGCTTATATATATATATATATATATATATAAGACTATAATTTTATTTATTTTTACTTGCACTCCGCTCTTGGTGTTTTTAATTATTTTTTTTTCCAATTCCTACGAGTCCATGACATTAACAATAACATTAAAAAGCATGTTGAGCAAATTCAATCTCCCTAATAGTCTCATTGAGATTATCATGAGTTGCATTACCACCGTCACAACTTCTATCCTCTTTAATGGAGGTAGCTTGGAGCCATTTATACCAACTAGAGGAATAAGGCAAGGGGATCCCCTATCTCCTTATATTTTTATCTTGTGCATGGAGTATCTTGGTCAGTTAATCCAAGAAAAATGCGAAGAAGGTGTTTGGAAACCAGTGAAAGCTTCTAGAAGCGGCCCTTCCTTTTCTCATCTATTTTTTGCCGATGATTTGATCCTTTTTGCCAAGGCTAATACTGAGAATTGTATGGCTATTAAAGAAGTCCTCGACAAGTTTTGTACAGATTTAGGTCAGATTATAAGCGATGCAAAGTCTAGAGTCTTCTTTTCCCCAAATATTGGTCAGGATGAAGAGGAAGCTTTGGTCTCCATACTCAAGTTTCAATCAACAAGCTGTTTGGGGAAGTACCTTGGATTTCCCATTAGACACCGCAGAGGATCGAATCAGGACTTTAATTTTGTGTTAGATAAAGTTAAATCGAAACTAGCCGGGTGGAAGGCAAACCTCCTGTCTATGGCAAGAAGATCAATCCTAATTCAAGCTGCCTCTTCGACTATACCGTCTTATGTGATGCAGAGTTGCATGCTGCCTGGGAAGGTGGCTAGAGGGCATTGATAGAGTAAATAGGAATTTCCTATGGGGCTCCTCAGAAAATAACAAAAAAATGCATTGGGTAGGCTGGAGAAAGGTTACTAGGCCAAAGGAAGATGGGGGGTTGGGCCTCCAAATAGCCAGGGGTAGGAATACGGCTTTGCTTGCAAAATTAAATTGGCAGTTCCACACTGAGGAAAAAGATCCATGGGCAAGGGTGCTGAGAATGAAGTACCGTAATCATCAACAGGTGAATTCGAGGAATGTTAACAAGTTGTCTAGCTCTAGAGTGTGGAAGAGTCTGAAGAAAGGTGAGGAAATTTTCAAGAAAGGCATCAGATGGTTACCTGGGGCTGATAGCAATTTGGATTTTTGGCATGATAATTGGTCAGGGATTGGGCCGTTAAGGCATGCCATACAGGGTCCTTTGACTCTAGAATTTGCTGGGATTAAAGTTAAGGAGGTTGGCCATCCTGGTGGATGGGATTGGGAAAGAATGCAGATGGAGTTGCCAAATGATATTAAAAGGGTCATTCAAGCCACTCCCATACATTTAGCAGCGAGATCAGAAGATAAATTGGCCTGGAAGCTTTCGTCTAAGGGTGATTTTGACTTAAAATCAGCGTATTCTCTAACCTTAGTGCCTAATCTAGATGTGCCTTTTAGGGGGAGGTGGATTTGGAAGCTCAAAACCTTGCCAAGAATCCAATTTTTTGTTTGGCAATGCATGCACCACAGCATCGGTGTCAGGGAGTGCCTTTCGGCAAGAGGTATGGCAATAGAAAATTCTTGTCCCATCTGTCTTAATGGTCCTGAAAGTATAATCCATGCTTTGAGGGACTGCCCCTCGGCTAAAGCCATTTGGCACCAACTTGGTGTGCTTCCCTCGGACCCGGTGTTTTTTTGCGGAGAATCTTAAGGAGTGGTTGGTTTCTAATTGCAATGCTAAGCCGAGTCACAGGTCAGGTCAGGTCAGCTGCCGTGGTTTCAGGTGTTTTTGTTCGCAATATGGATGATTTGGAAAAATAGAAATCATCATGTTTTCAAAGGTGAAGTGCAGAACCCGAATGTTGCTGAGGAGATTTTGGGCCGAGTCATGGAATACAATTACTGTGCAAGTAGTCACACAGCAGCAGAAAGAGTGGTGTTGAAAAGCATTAGATGGGAAAAGCCCAATACCGGCTGGAAGAAGCTCAACACGGATGGCTCTTCAGTTGATTCTCTCGGGTTGGCTGGAGGTGGAGGTGTGGTTAGAGACGAGTAGGGTAATTTCCTAGCTGAGTTGTGGTCCCTTAGAGATGGGCTATTTCTTTGTGTGCAAGCCCAGGTTCAAGTACTGATTGTGGAGATGGATGCCAAAGCCTTGGTAGATGCGTTCTCAAACCAGACTAAATCTAATGCTTTTGTTTCTTCGTTGATGGAGGATTGCAGGCATTTGGCAAACTAGATCCCCCAAGTAAGTTTTAGACATGTTTACAGAGAAGCAAACATGTGTGCGGACCATTTGGAGAATGATTTTGTTGTCTTTTCTAGTCCTCCTGTGGACATTATTTCCTTCCTTGAGGCTGACTGCCGTGGGCTGTGGGCCAAAATGGCCAACTGGCCTTAAAATCGTAACTATCTAGTTAGTAGGCGCTGTTTAGAAACATATTTTGTTTATAGCATCTCGAGTCTTAAAGACTTGATTTTGGGCTTCAAAATCGAGTCTTTAAGGCTCGGTTTGTAGCTTGGACCAACTCTGATGTGGCAGAACTGCCACATGGCATTTACATGGAAATCGAGTCTCTAAGACTCGATTTCAAAGCCCTATATATAACACCAAACACCAGAGCATCAGAGGAAAAACCCAGAGAAAAAAAAAAAAGAAAAAAAGAAAAGAAAACCAGAAACAGAGAGGGAGAGAAGATCGAGATCGGAGACCCAGGCACGCGCGGCATGACCAGAAACTGACCAGCGACCCAGGCTCGCGCCGGCCAGCGTCGAGCGCGGCCAGGGGCTCGCGCCGACCAACTTCGAGCGCGGCCAGGGGCTCGCGCGCGGCCTGGGGCTCGCGCGCGGCCTGGGGCTCGCGCGAGCCTGGGTCGCGCGCGGCCTGGGGCTCGCGCGAGACTGGGTCGCGCGCGGCCTGGGGCTCGCACGAGCCGAGCCCCAGGCCGCGCTGGTGAGGTTCTCTGTTTCTCTCCCTCTGATCTGATCTGAGTAGCTGTGTGTTTCTCTTTCTCTCCCTCTAATCTAATCTGATCTGCGTAGCGGTGAAATTTCTTAAATTTGTTTTGGGTATTTCGACATGTAGAGACTCAGAATTTTTTTAAAAAAATTTTGGATTTGAAATCGAGTCTTAGAGACTCGATTTCCAGGTGGACACCCATGTGGACAAAGTGCCATATCAGAACTGGTCCAACCATACAAATCGAGCCTCAAAGACTCGATTTTGAAGCCCAAAATCGAGTCTTTAAGACTCGAGATGCTATAAACAAAATATGTTTCTAAACAGCGCCTACTAACTAGATAGTTACGATTTTAAGGCCAGTTGGCCATTTTGGCTTGGGCTGTGTCCTGCATCTGTTTTCCCTTTTTAGTTTTAATGTTACATGCTTTTCTACCCAAAAAAAAAGGCATTAACAATAATTAAAAAAATAAATAACAAATAAATTCTAGGGGGGTATTTCAGACATTTCATCACCAAAACCCCTTAATCCCCTTCTGTCTCTTCCTCTGTGAACTCTCCAACACACCCAAGCATAAACCCTAACCATTAACCCCTCTCTCATACTCTCTCCGACCACCGTATCCACCGCCGTACTCTCTCTCCGTCGCGGCATTCGGTACGACTTTTTTCTCTCATTTCTCTTATTTTTCATTAAGCCTCTGTTTGGTTCCCGAGAAAGCACACAATCTCCACTCTAACAGCCCTTAATTCTACTTCCATATCTTCAATGTGGAATTTTCAAACCCAACACTTTCATTCTACTCAAATATTGAATCATTTCTAAGATAATTTTGTTTAGAATGGCATGAATTGTTATCATTGTAGAATAGATTGGATTATAATTCAAAGCATTTCAAAGAAAAACTTACATTTCATGCTATATTTTATTTCTGTTTCAATGGGTGATCAAAAAGTCTTTGGCTTTGTTATTGATTGTGTTGTAATGTGAAGGAAGGAGATTCAGCTAAAGAGGGCGGTTTTAGATGGCTTATATGCAATATGGCAGAAATGCCCTTCGGAAGGTTATTACGGACACTAGTGTCCGGAGCAATGATCGTGTGGTGAATCCGGTGCTGTATGCTGGTCAAGGACTTAGATATAGGAAGTTGGAAGTTGTTTTAACCACGGTGAGTAGAGGGGTTTTTAAGAATTTGCTTTTATGTTGATTGGATTTTTCTTTATTGGGGTGTTAAGTATTGATTAGTGTTGATGCATTCAGAGCATAGAGAAGCTTGGTAAAGCCGGTGAGACAGTGAAGGTTGCTCCTGGGCATTTCCGCAACCACCTTATGCCCAAGTTGCTGGCGGTTCCAAATATTGAGAAGTATGCTTATCTTGTCAGGGAGCAGCGCAAGGTTCTTTTCTATTGCACAGAAACGCCTTATTACAGTACTTAATTTCCACGTAACTATGCTTTACACCCTTATGCATTGAACATGTTTGTGTGTGCGTAAATTAATGCATTGGAGATTTTTTAGCAAATATGTGTGGACACGCACACACGTATGCAAATATGCTTACACCATTGCAAAATTATGAATTTGTGGTTAGGATGGAATGTTCTTGCGTTTATGCAGTCGGATGGTAGTTACATTCTGCTAGCATAACTCATTACATATCATATTAGTGGCAGTAGATATGCTCTTGGATCTTTAAGGGTATGTCTTTTCTGATGCATTTGACATTACACGCTGTCTCTCTTTCTCTCTTCCTTCACAAGCTCTCCTCTCCTTGTACTGTATGTATTTCATGATTTTAGTGAAGCATGAGCTGATCGTTTATCTAGAAATGAAAAACTGTTTACCTATGTTATTTGGCCAAATCACAGCAAAGTCTCTTTCCAAGAAGGGAGACATCCATGCCCTTCTTTTGTCATGTATCAAATTGTTGATGATATGCCTCTCATCTACTTGCTTTAGATCTACCAACATGAGGAGGAAGAAGCGGAGGTTAAAGTAGTTAAAGAGACTAAGGAAGATAAGCTGAAAGAATTCGAGAAGGCAGCAAGACGTCTTGATAATTCTAAGCTGGTTTGCACCTAATTTTGATGCTTATGGTTTCCAATCAGAACAGTTTAAGGCATTTCATTTGATTCTGAATATGTATATCCCTTTTCTTCTTTCAGGGTTAGTGTTTGATCTATCTATGATTCTTTAATTTGTGTAAAAGTGAAAATTATGATATATGTTAACAAATGCTGATATTTGAGCAATACCCCAGTGGTTCTAACACCTCTTGTGGTGATTGGGCTCTGGGGTTCAAACCCACCAGCCTGCCTCCCCCTAATTACCTATCCAAAAAAAAGTTGATCAAATTGATTTCTCACAACTGTGTTAATGAAGTAAAAATATGTTGCTTAACAATTAAGAAGTTTTCTCAAACACTTATAAAAAAAAAAAAAAAAAATTAAGAAGTTGTATGTATGTTTTTGGAGTTATCATTTAAGGGATAAACTATAATAGTTTTTGGCAGCTCTTCAACACTAATACTGCTCACCTATTTTCTCTTATGATTGTAGGTTTTACAACAATCCAAACCATTCAATACATTAAGTTGTCTTATATGAAAGATTACAACGTGAAAATTGTGAATTGGATATTTCTTGTCATCAAAATTTCAATGTTGATCTTTCACTTATACATGCTATACTATTCACTATACAAATATTAGTAAAGATACAAGTAAATTTACCATTTCAGTTTAAGCAAAATTTCAAAGTTGTATACCTTTATAGTTGATAGATTTATTTGAATGGTTTGAAGTTATTAATAATCTAACTATTGTAGGAGAAACTAGGTATGGTCCCATTAAAGTTGATGGGACACTGCACTATTACAGTTTATTCCATCATTTAAATAATAGAGGTATCTAATACTATAATTAAATGTTGATTGCATTAAATTGTGATCTGGGGTATTTGACATGTTTAAGAATTCACAGGTATTGCGGAGGTTCATCAATGTCGAAAAATTTCGTTTACGTGCCTCAAAAGAAGAGCCTATAGAATTGCGTTCACCTATTACAAAGGAGGATATCATAGCTGAGGTTTGGTTTTTGTTTTGTATGTTTGATAAATTATTTAAGGTAACTAAGTCTTAATCCTAATTAATTATGGACTCAGCTCTGTGGATCCTCGCTGACTAATTGGAATTGGCCACGTATATTTTTTTTCACCATTCTTCCCTTTCCAAACTTCTATTGTCTTCCTGTTTAACATATCACTGCTTCTGCCCTGTTATTTGAGGGTTTCACTACCTTTTTCACTTTTTAAATTTGAATTAAATCACTCTCTCTCCAATGCATCGTAAGTAACTTTTCTTAGCTCTTTTACTTGATAAGAGCTAACCACTTTGAGTGGATGACTTCATTCCTTATCTTTTTTATAACTTCCACTCATCTATCTTAACATTCAAAATTTGACTAGGTGTATCTAACGAACATGTTACACTTTAACATCCAAGAATTCATACCATAAAGTATAGCTGGTCTTATTGTTAATGTTTAATAAATTGTTCCCGTGAAAAAAGAAAAGGTGGCCTTGTGGTTAGAATCCTTGGATTCCTCTTAAGTTTTGAAGACTAATTTTCCTTAGATGGACCTGCAATTACTTTAATGCACCTTGAAAGTTCTTTAATTCTAGGACTGAAATCAATCTAGTGACTATTGATCTGTAAACTTTTCAATGTGATTCACTTTGTGATTCCTCTTTAGACATCATTTTTTTCTTTTGGGTTTGTTGATTTATGTTTTAAACTTCCTTTTCTTGCTTTATGTATACAGTTGGGAAACAATTTGCACATAGTCCTTTGACCGGAAAGATGGCTTTCATTTAACCTAACCAAATAATTTCAGTGGTTAACTGATCAAGGATCCACCCTGCTAATTATAAAGGACATAGAAAATCTGGATGGTCTGATATGAGTATTTTTCGGAAGTTAATATTTGAACCCTGTCTGATTTGAGAACTTTACTTCTTTTTACAATAGAAAACCTTTTGCTGTCTAAACTCTAAACCAGCAGGCAAAAGGTAGATACTTAATGTGATTTAATCATGCTAGTCTTTAGACCTAGACAATACAGACCAAGGTGTGGTCCTTTTATTGCTAGATGTGTTATGGTTATTGTGTTGTGCAAGTTACTAGTTGAAAGATTAAAGGTGTTTGTGGAGGCTTCAGTACTTAGATTCAAATATTGTCTTCTAAAGACAGTGTAAGTCTAGTAGTGTCCGCTTTGTTTTATATTTGTCCTACCGATACGTTCTCTTTGCCATTTCAGGTAGAAAGGCAGCTTAGTGTGCGCATCACGGCTGATAACATGCACCTACCTTCCCCTTTGACGACTTTTGGTGAGTATGAGGTGCCACTACGCTTCCCAAAATCTATCCCTTTGCCGGAGGGGAAGGTTCAGTGGACTCTTGCAGTTAAAATCCGGGGTAAATAAAGATGGTCTTGTTAGCTTAATGAGCACTCTGGTCCCAGGTTATTCTGGGATGTCGGTTTTGTCTTTTGTAATTTGATAACTATTTATTGTAGTGATAAAGCTTCGTATTTTAAGTAAAAGATGTTCTGAAAGTTGCCCGTTTGATTTTGTATTTTTTACCTATAAATTTCTGTCTGATAAAGTGACAAAGATTGTCCATTTTCTCTGTTGACATTTGGTGTCAAAAGACTAAATTTGGTTCTTTGGTTCCCCCTCCTTTGGTTCAGAAAAATGCACATTTGTTTGTATATATATGAATAAAATAATCTTATTCAACAAGATGGAAAGAGTACAAAAGCATTATAAGCATTACAATTTGAAATTTAGACCATCATCGAATTCTAAAACAGAAAATGGAATATGTCCAAACACAATCATTCAATCATACAATGATCATAACAAAGATTGATTGATGTTTATACAAAAAAAAAAAGAAGAAAAAAAAAGAAAAAAAGATTGATTGATGTTATAGATTGGCTGTTCAATTCCATCCTAAGTTCTGTTTCCGCAACAAACGTTGGCATCACTGTTATGGTATTTATTTAAATTATTGATGTGGCAAAATTTGAATCTTAGTTAAAATTGTAGAAATTGTAAGGTGGAGTTACCTAAGAAGGGTGTTCAACTACATGAGCCAATTCGAACACAATGTATTTATTGAATTAATACGACTTGACCTACATAACGCCTTTAATAAGCATATTGAGTTGGGTCAGGCTTAAGGTTGCTTTTTTGGTGATTCTCTTTCATATACAGTGCTGACTTGGGTTCCCCCTTTTTTTTTTTTTTTTAATTCTATTTGTTTAACTCATAAGCAAATGTTTTATGGAAAGACACAGCAGTACACTCAAAAAGCGCTTGAAAAGTAGTGTTTATTGCATATAGTGTGGGCAAATACACACTATCCAAAACAACTGAAAATGTGATTTTAAGTCAAAATTTCAAACTTCAAACTTAAAGTCACATTTTCAATTGTTTTGGGTAATGTGTATTTACACATATGATGTGCAACCAGTTTTTTCCTTATATTTACAGCCATGTTAAAGATGCACAAAAATAATTTTCAATTTTCACAACTTGTTGAGGTTAGTACAACAATGCTTTCACACATGTTTTTATTTTTATTGTATACCAATCAAAAACTTCCACCTCAACATTTATATACCACGCAATGTGTGGAAATTTTAATAATAATTTTTTCTCCCAGTTATTCTTTTAAAAAAATTTGGAATGTCATCAAAAAAGTCATAGCTGCATCTTGACTCTTGAGATTGTTATTGGATACTCCGGGAGTAAACTCTCTCCCTCTCACATAGGAGTGCGTCCCACGCACCATGGGGCTCACCTCTATGTGAGAGTGAGAAAATATACTCCCAGAATACCTAATAATTTTTCTAATTCTTGAGTGTCAAATAACATGTTAAGCAGAATGATATACAAATTCTGCCTTTCTACATGCATCCCTCGTAAAAGCCAAGCAATCATTTTTTTACCACTAAAAAAAAAAAATCTTATTCTTTTATTTTACTTATTCCAACATTATTAATGAGTAAAAATGTCTTAAATGAAAAATTTGAAAGATAACTTAGAGATTTAAAGCAAAGGCAAACCAAAAGCTAGTAATGTAACTACGTCAACTAGCTACGTCAGCAGGTTGACCATTGACCATGACCGTTGATCAAGACCCATTGACCAAGACTTTTGACCTCTGACACTCTACATTGGCATGGCCTAAAACCAATATGGAAGCATGACTCCCACAATCAATTCTACCAAGGGAAAAGTATACCATGTATCCAATACATAAGAAAGGTGTTCAACTACATGAGCCAACTCGAACACAATCTATTTATTAAGTAAATTAACACAACATGAACTACATAACGCCTTTAATAAGTATATTGGATTGGGTTAACATAAATATATCTCAACCCATTTTAAAAAATACAACCCAAAGTATTTAACATTTTTATATATTTTGTAAGCATGTAAACTATAATAATAATTATTATAAAAAAAAATTCTATAGAATTTCTATTTTGTTATAAATTTAATTAAAGTGCCAATGACATACAATCTAAATTTTTTTTTTATTTCAACCCAAGGAAATTCTACTCAAATTTAGAAATAAAACAATCTAATTATAAATTAAATGAGATTTTTTTTTTTTGGGGTAATAGAGTTAGTGGCTTTAGTTTACAAGTCTTATGATTGCTAAATTCTATACTTAAAATGAAAATTTAAGTCAAACAAAAATAAATTTTATTTACATGAGTTAAAAGATATTGACATGAATTTTGAATAGGGTAATTTCAGGTTAAACATGTCATTATAATTGACCCAATTATTAAAACTCATTTGCACTAAACACTAATCCACAAGAAAATCTTGTTGTGATCATGTCTGATTCGTGGGACATCTCGTGACAAACAGTAGCTCTCCAATTTTTGCCTCAATAAAATCTATTTTTTCCTATAATTAAAAAAAAAAAAAAAAATTCAAGTTTTTTTCAAAGATGGGTTTAATGAATCCAATTCAAGGTGGGCTCCCATAATCCTGAGTCCATGATCTGATATTGAAGCCCAGTACTGAAAACAATCAAGTGACTCGCTGAGTCAACTCGGCCACACCGTTTTCCTTATAACGCTAAGCCTTTTCATTTCATCACTTCTCACACTGCAAACTTCTACAATGGCAGCTTCCCTTCTCTCTCTTTCTCCCTCTATCAACAACAAAAGGTTCTTTCTTTCTCTCTCTATTCAAATTTTCCATGTGGGTTTCTTGAAATTTACACTGTGGTAGAATTTCTCGTGTTTTGTTTGAAATTTACACTGTAGTAGAATTTCTCAGTGTTTTATCTATAAGTTCAATATTTCTGTCACTGTTTTGGACTGGGTTTTGCTCCTTCTAGCTATATAACATTATTTTATGTTTCTTTTTAACTGAGTTTTTCTTCTGCTAGCTATGTTACTGGAATTATGGTGTTCTAAAACTGGTTGATGAACTTTTTTGAGTTTTTCTGAATGATAAAAAAGAAATTTCAACTGTAGAAAGACTTTTACTTGAGTTCCATATGAGACATTTAATAAAGTCATGCCCTTTATGTTGGAGCTAGTGCTAAGTTCCAGAGTAACCATTTTTTGGACCATGACCAAAGACATGAGGTTTTAGTCATTTAGATGGAGAAAATTGATGTTTTGCTAAAAGGGTATCTATTTGTAAGTATGGTGTTGGATGCAATTTGTCAAGGTAGTACTATTAAGGTCTCTCAAGGTGGTTCTTTTATATAGTTCAATCACCCAATATGTTTTCCATTTTAACTATCAATTATGTCCATCAATTGAATTTGAAGCCATACAAATTTATGTACAAAGCTTTGGCATTTTGGTCAAATAGAAGAAAAGACTTCAGGTTGTTGATAATACAGTATCAACTACTACATGGATTTTTATGAATGGAGAAATTAATAGTGATCAAACTAATGGGAAATGGGCATGTACTTCATTCACATTTCATAGAGAAACACAAAAAGGTGGGGATCAAGTTAGGGGACTATTAATTCGATTCAATCGATGGAAAGCCAAGCCACTTGTGTATTTACATTTATGAAGAACAGCAAGATTAATAAACCTAAAAAAAAAAGGAAGGTTAATCATTGTAGTCAGTTTTAATCTAGAGTCATTTCAAATGGTTTAATCTAATATTATGAACTATAATTTCCTAAATTTATAGCTGACTTTGCTACATACTTTTGCTGTCACGTTCATTTTTTTTCTTACTTGAACATTTTAGGATGAGTCAAGTGTGTCTACACATGCAGTCAGACCAATTGCGGAAAGCTATAACATGCTTTTCAGTCTGTCTCGAAAAACAGAAATGGAGCATCAAGCTTTACATGTTACCCTTCAGAGCCATTGCCGGTCACCATGTCTCAAAACCTTTTGCATCAGTTGGCTCATTAGAAGCAGATGTGGCAAGCCAAGAAAATCATGCTCCTGGTGTTTCAGCTCCAAACAACATTCAAAGGTGGGATAACTCCAGTACTTGCAATTACTTATCAAATAACTCCAGTTCTTGCAATCGCTTTCTTTCATGAGCATTGCCGATTTAAAGCATATTGTTGTTTCTTGGACATCTGAAATTTTAAATTGTAAAATTTTATAAAATGATATAATAAGTTTATCTCAAAATTTGTGGATATAAGATCTAGCATAAGGCATTCTATACATGTGAAGTATCATGATCAGAATCATCATTAACTGATATTTATGATTATCAGGTCTAAAATGTCTTTTGACCAGACAGGTTATCCTTTGGATGACATGAGTGATTTTGAAAAACAATTGCAAGAGTTATTTGGTGAAGTCAAAAGAATGATTATGAAGGGGAACAAAAGTGATGCCATAGACCTACTTAAAGCAAATTATGAAGCTGTGAAAGAACAGATGAATGCAGGTACGAAAGGCATAGAAGAGGCTGCTCTTCTTGACGTCATTGCCCTTGGTTATATGGCTGTTGGGGACTTAAAGTTTGTTGGTTCCCTACTTGCTATGGTAATTGTTTTTTCCTTATGTACTGTACTATCACTCTGATGTCATATTCTTAGGCTGTGGTGATTTCCTACTAATAAGTTTTCTCTCTGTTATGGTAAAAGAAACCGAAAATGGTAGGATTTAAAAAATAAAAAAAAAAAAGTTTCAAGCTATTTATTCGTGCTAATCCATTATAAAATTAAAGACTTGGGATTTTAGGGCTTTCTGTCAGACTTTATTAAGATAAGAAGAGGCTAAGAGCCGTATTCTTTTATTTTATATTTTTTTTAATTTTCTTTTTTTAAGGAGAAAAGAAAAGAAAACCCAATTGAATGATGATTAATGTGCAACATAAACATGTACCTCATCTTGTTCAGAGAGTAGGCATTGTCCCTTTTTGTGTGTTTTATTCATATTGGAAGTATTCTCTCTCCGACACTGAACCATTTTTAGGGCAGATTTTGAAATTATACCTAGCAGTTTTTATCCTTCTAATTCATTTATTTATAGCAGATTATTGCTTACCTTTGTACATCCTAGATCACTATGGGAAATAATGTATTGGGTGCAAATTCATAAAGTTTTTGCATTTCTTTAATTATCCTTTTAAAGCCTTTTTCTTTTTTGGGTGCATTTTTGTTGATGGCCAGTTGACTGAGGTTGTTGAAAGTCTAAAGGACAATGAACCATTTCTGGATTCTGTGCTTGTGCATATGGGAAGTATGTATTCGACTTTGAGGAAGTTTGAGAAATCATTGCTTCTGTACCAGAGATCTATTGATATTCTGGAGAGCAGATATGGTAATTGGAGCCTAAAGGCCCTAAACTTTCATATTGTTGTTGTTACTTGTATTTGCTGGTGTTTAAAAAATTGAATCACAGATTAGTTGTCTGTATCTTTTATTTGTTACTCCTACAAAACACAAGGCTAACATCTAGTGTGGAATCTATATATCTGTAAAACTTTTACTACAAAATGCTAAAGTAACTGCTTAAATCTTCTATTACAGTGAGTCAACAATGCCTTGAAATGCTAACATTTTTTGGTTATTTTAAGCACAAACCATTTTCAGTAGTATATTTTTAAGCCCAGATGCCATCCTTGTTTGTGAAGGAAGGGTTAGCATTGACTCACTTTTCACATATCCACCGTGCGTAAAATTTTCATGCGGGATCATTTCTGAGAAGTTAGAATACTCACTGAGATCCATTGGGATTTGCTCTATCTCACTTACCCTGAATGATGCTTATACTTGCCTTGCTAGCGGTTTTCGAGCTATTTATGTTCAAACATTTGTCACTTTGCAACAATTTGAAATTTTGAGGATCAACCATATTCAGGAGATGGGGATTTATTGAATAATAAAGAGATAATTATCTTAAATCATACTTATCAAGAATCATCTTAAATCATAGCCAAAAGAAAAAAGAAGACTAAATTATTGTTGCATTTTCTTGACCTTGATTCTTATTTACTTGCAAAGAATACTTGTTGCATTTACCATTGAAGATTTCCTGGTATATATGCTCACAAATGATTGTCCAGCTGATACAGAAGTGCAGACAGCAGTATTCATGTTTGTACCCATTTTTGCAGTATAATGTGTTAGAATGTCAAGGGTTTTACTGGGGCGTCATTCTTTGTTGCAAGCCTCAATAGTAAAACTAGGTGGGAACTAAGTTGATAACAAATTTAGCTTAAATTTTTCTTCCCTGTTGGTCCAATTCTCATACTTCCTGAAAAGTGCCCATGTACTCAATTCAACCCACTGTCCCTGGAAAACATAAGAATGAACAATTCAATATGAAAAATCAGCTAAATTCTAAAAAGTTCTCAGGCCAGCTACTTAGAGTTAGCAAACATTTATATCCAATGCTAAATCCTCTGCTAAACCATGGGCTTTCTATTCTCTTCTCATTGCCTCACCCCTTGCCCGTTGGTCCTTCCTCTCTTCATTACCCATGATGAAACCACCTTAGGCTGACTACAAAAGTCCCAACTGTAAATAAAATTGATCAACAAATTCAAGATATCCCAATATAGATGCAATGAGCAACAATCATGTCATAATATTCAGTTTCTCAGATGTTTCCAGAGATTAAATAAGATGCTTCCAGAGATTAGATAGTGGCATTGAGGATGTCTTTATTTTATTATGCATTGTCATTCTAGTTAATAGTGTGTACAATTTTGTACAAGGGCAAAGCTTAGGCATAGTTTTTACTTTTTAGGTGCTATACCTTAGGTTCCTCAATTGAATTCGTATTAGTTGTTTTAATGAAGTAGCAAAAACAATGTGATCTTTTCCAAGGACGATTAAATTTAACCATGTACTTGATTGGTCAATGCAACCACATGGTTAAACTTTAATTAGAGAACTTAATGTACGACACCTAAGGAACTGGACTTAAGTTTTACTTTTTGTATAATGACTTGAAGACTCTTCCGTTTCCTAAAGAAAATGTTAGAGAAAAGGAAGTATGATGGGCTCTTAATATGTTTGAGTGAAGTTGGAGCTATGGCCTAATTTTTCAAAAGGCTAAAGTGCAAACTACACCCCTAATATTTGGGGGTCTTTGGATTTTACACTATGAAGTTTTAGAATATGGATTTTACATCTTGAAGTTATATTCTATATTCTTAAACTTCAGGGGGTAAAATCCATATTCTTAAATTTTAGGGTGTAAATTTCAAAGATCCCCATGTAGTTTGCATTTTAGCTTTTTCAAAATTTGTGATGGCAAAGATATTATTGATCATAAATTTCTATTTTTAGCCTGTTATATCATTCTTTAGGCTGCTGTTGTCACTGTTGCATTTTTTATATTTATTTTTTCCAAAGCTTCATGGAAAGGAGCAAGTCAGAAACTCAGAGGTTGTCTTTAAACCTTTTCTTCTAGGGAAAAATAGCATTTATCTTATAACACCATTGTTGGGGATGGCAAAAGTACTTGGAGCCATTGGGAGATCCACAAAAGCAGTAGAAACCTACCATCGTGCAATTGCTATCTTGGAATTGAACAAAGGTGCTGAAAGTGAGGATTTGGTTGTAGCTTTATTTGGTCTTGGAAATATTTTACTCAAAGAAGGAAGAACGACTGACGCGGAAACTCATTTTGTTAGGTTATTATCTTTTATATATGTTATTTTCTTTCATATGGGACTGGAGTCAACTGAGCTTAGATTGATTATTCACTTATATCTTATATTAATCTTCTGTAGAATTTTAAACCTATATAAGAAGTTATATGGAGAAAACGATGGAAGAGTTGGAATGGCAATGTGTTCCTTGGCCCATGTAAAGTGTGCAAAAGGTAGCTCTGTAATCTCTCTCTCTCTCTCTTGCAAATAACACTTTTTCTTGTACTTTGATAAAAAGTCTTGCTGTTTCTTTATTTTCTACATTGATGCCTAAGGGAAGAACAATTTGGCCCTAATTCCTTGTCATCATTAGAAAGTGATTATGGTCAATGATATGAGATAAATTTATTTTTTGGATGGTGGGAGTCCTCATTTTGCGCAAAATTCTTAGTCTGATGAGCAAATGTCCTATGATAATAATCTAAGTTCGAGGGCCTTTTATCAATAAGTCTCAAGGTCATCAAGTTGTGTCTGTTTCATAACCACTCTGACTCTCAAACAGTTTAATTCTTATGCCGTTTTTCCACAGGAAACCCTGATGAAGCCATTCAATTATATGAAAATGCTCTTCAGGTTATCAAGGATTCAAATTATGTGGCTTTAGATGACAGCATAATGGAGAAGATGAGAATAGATTTGGCAGAGTTACTTCATGTTGTTGGAAGGTAGAGTCAGATTCTCATTGGAATTAAAAATGAAAATGCACCTATCAAAATTATATATATTGTAGGTATAATTTAATAATTTTACCCCCAAGAAATTAATTTATGCATTTTTATTTCCTTTCATTATGTCATTGTGCTACTTTATTAGTGATAAATGCTTTGACTGTGATGAGAACTACTTCTTTCAACATTTAATAGCATTAATTGGTAGGTGTAGAAAAACCATCAGGAAATATCATTGTATCATCAGATATCCAAATGATTTTTCTCTGGATCTATGAGTTTGAAATGACTTCCAATTCAACAAAAGGGCATGCTTAAGGCCTATAATTGCTCTTTCAAAGCTTGTCAAGCAAAACATCCTTTTCTTAAGTTTGGATGAGATGTCAAATCTTGGGACCTGATAATTGAGCTTTAATATGGTTTTGCTTAGTTACCTTTTTGAAGGATAGCTGGAATGTAAACAATCTAAAATTTATGGGCTACAGTTCTGAAACTTCAGTAAATAAGAGAAGCTCCACCAAGTAATTCATTTTTTGCACTTGTGGTTCTCAACCTCACTTAGTTTGCTTTCCCTTTCGTCTCTTGTTGCTCTTAGGGGAAAAGAAGGCCGAAAAATGTTAGAGGAATGCTTGTTGATCACCGAGAAGTATAAAGGAAAAGAGCATCCCAGCTCAGTGACACACCTGCTGAATCTTGCAACGTCCTATTCACGCTCAAAGAATTTTGTGGAAGCTGAACGCTTGCTCAGGACTAGTTTAGAAATCATGAGGAAGACAGTGGGGCCTGATGATCAATCCATCACCTTCCCTATGTTGCATCTTGCAGTTACTCTGTACAATCTAAAACGGGATGAAGAAGCTGAGCAACTTGCGCTGGAGGTTTTGCACATCCGTGAAAAGGCATTTGGAAAAGATTCTCTAACTGTTGGTAAGCTTGTTTTATTACTTTTTGCTTGATGAGATACTTGGGTCATTTTGTTTATTATCCTCTCTATTTATGTTGGATATGGTCATGATTACGAATTAGCCATTACTTCACGTTACCTAATCTGGCTGTGACCAACAATCTTGACTAGTGTCAAAATCCATTTGAAATTTTCACATGAACTACTTATACAAGTCTAATCTGTGTCTATCTGATGTTCTCTAATTTGAATGGCAGGGGAGGCTCTGGACTGTTTGGTGTCCATTCAGACTAGATTAGGGAAGGATGATGGTGAGTTGTTGGAGCTACTCAAGAGAATTGTGAGTATCCAAGAGAGAGAATTTGGCTATGAGAGTGAAGAGGTCATGGAAACCCTGAAAAAAATTGTATACTACTTAGACAAACTGGGTAGGAAGAATGAAAAGTTTCCACTGCAAAAAAGATTGTCCATACTTAGAATGAAATATAAACAAAGGATTCAATATTAATGGCATATCATCTTTGTATATTTCTAAGTCTCTAATTTTTTCTCCCTGTTGATAGCAAAATGTATCTATTTAACCATATCATAAGCGTACTTCATTTTTATGTTTTTCTTGTGGTCTGTTAGACTGGTTTATGTGCATACTTTGGATCTCAGCACCACCCACAACTAAAGACTCAAACTTCATTAGCAAGTTTATGATTATTCAAACATCAATTTTCTTGGTTGTATACAAGTGGTAAAATGTAGTGCTCTAGAATTAAAGCTTTACTTCTTACAACAATGCCAAAAGGGCAACTTGAGTTGGATATCAAAATACTATTCTCATTACAACAAGTACTTGGTGTATAATCAATATACTGGCAATTCCATCTCTTTCAACTCAAAGTTCTGCCTGCTTACTACAAATCATGGTTTCAAAATATATCCAATTGAAACTCATGTTAAGTTCTAATTGAAAATATATCCAATTGACTGCAATTCTAGTGATTTGATTTTTTGACAAGAGGATAATCATGAAAATTTCAATTACATTATCGTTTAGTTACAACTTGCAAGTGGGGACTAAAATTGAAATTGACACTCTCAACCTCTTCCATGCCACTAGACTATAAAACTGTTGGTATTATATATATTTGGGTAAATTTCACTAACTACCCCTGAGGTTTGGGGTATTACCAAGCAAATCCAAAGGTTTTAAAAAGTGACCAATTTGGTCCTTAGTCACTAACACCGTCTGTGCACCGTTTAATTAAACAATTTTTTTTTTCTTTTCTTCTTCTCACCCTTCACGCCGAGCTCTCCCTTCTCTGTGTCTGTCCGATCTTGTGCTTTCTCCAGAAACCAAACACCAAGCGCGGCCGAGCCTCCATGACTCTATCTTCGATCAGCCTAAGTCTAAGCCCCCTTAACCATCAACTCTTCTCACTGAAAATCACTCTCTTCTCTCTTCGATCTCACCGATCTAAACAGAGTAGAGCCTCCATGGTGAACCTGAGCCAACACCACCACAAAGATGGCATCTCATCTCTCATCTCACTTTCCTCTCTAAAACCCGAGACCAACAAACATCTCCCTATCTGATTTTCGTTCCCTCAAAACCTCAAACCCACTCTTCGATCTATAAGCCAGAGGGTTCTAGACGACGTGTGGATCGGCGTTGGAGTCTATCCCTTCTCTCTCTCTCTCGTGGTCTTTGCGGCGGCGTCGTGGTGTGGGTAAGTGGTGATTCGTGGGTTTTGGTGTGGATCAAGATTGAAGGTTTGATTTGGTATTTTCTCTGTGGGTTTTTTTTTTTTTTTTTTTGAATTGGTGGTGGTGGTTTTCTGTTTGTGGGTCTTGTTGATGATGGGTTTGGGTTTGAGAAGAGGTGGGTTTTGTTGAATTTTCTGGTGTTTTTGGGTGGGGTTTGTGATCCTTGAGCTGTTTGGGTGTTGTGTATTTTCTGTGTATGTGAACCGTTGTTTGTGGATATGAATTCAAATCCGATCTCTCATTTTTTTTTTATACTTCTCTGATTTGCTTGAAGGGATGATGACACCGATCTTGTGGTGGGGCTATCTCATGGAATTGATGATGACGAATTTGGGTTCATCGGTGATGGTGCATGGGTTTAGTTGTTTGGGTGGTGGGTTTTTTTGGGTGTGATTTGAGTTTGGACTATGGGTTGTGTTGTGAATCGGGGCGTCTGTGGGTTATGGAACTGCGGTGTTGTGGTTTCGTAGTTGTGTGTCTTTGCCGTCTGAGTTTTTGGTGGTCACGGTGATGGTTTGAGAGAGAAGAAGAGGTCTGAGATAGAATGAAAGAGAGACGAGAGAAGAAACAGTGAGAGAAAGTGAAAAACCACTGTTACTAACGCCGTTAGGGACTAAGTTGTGCTTAGGGACTATGTTGGCTAGTTTTGAGAAGTTGTGGACCTGCTTGGTAATACCCCAAACCTCAGGGGTAGTTAGTGAAATTTACCCTATATATTTTTTTGAGTAAGTATATAATAATAACCTTTTTCATGCCACTAGACTATAAAACTATTGGTAATATATATATATATATATATATTCTGAGTTATTATATTTAATAAAGGGTTTTAAACTTTTAGTTTTTAGCTTCAAAATTTCATTTTTTTCAAAGGTCAGGTTGTTGGGGCAAATGCTAAGTCTTTATTAAAAGGTTATGGCTGTGTCCGGCTTCTCAACTATAAATCTAGACATGGACCCTACATGGTTGAGACTTTATGGGCATATTTTGTTGCCCTAAAACAAATTTCTTTAATTTAAGAAAGGCTAGGACTGAAAAGGATGGGGTGTGATACTGTGATTGATGGAATGGTAGTTGAAAATGATTGGAGATTTTTTATCTTGTGTATTTGATTTGTATGTGGCCCCAATGGTGAATTGCTAAACAAGGCCTTTCAAAGCCTATTTATCACATCCAAACAACTAAAAACAGTAAAAGAATATTTAGATGAGTGTTTACACAATCATCTAAATATATATTGTAATATTATATAATAAAAATTAGGTTTTAAAAATCATAATTGTGACAAGTGGTTTAACAAATATGTTACACTAAACACATCCTATAATACGTGTTTGCCGTATAACTCATTAATTATAAAGACAATTTACTTTAGATGAAAAAAATTGTTAAGATAATTTGTTTGATAAACTCTATTACCTAAACCTAAAGTTAAGATAAATTTAATATTTTTAAAAATCATTTTGATCACCTATTATAATTCTATGTTTAATATAATAAAAGTTACATCAAAGTGGCTCATCAATTCATCATGTGTACAACACGTAAAATCAATGTGTTTTTGCCACGTGGCTTATTGATTACTTTAGTAGTAGTAGCAGCAGTTGTTTTTTTTTTTTTTTTTTTTTTTTTTTACAATATAGGAATTCTATTATAATTTAATCTAAGTGTATATACGTGTGAAACTTTCTCCTGGAGACTTGAACCTCGATTCTTACTCCCCACACCCCATAAACACTTATACTTGTGGAGTGACTATCGCACCAAGAGTGCGCAATGGTTATTAATTACTTTAGTTGAAAGTTGGAAACTCTATTAAAATTTGAAGTGATTCGCTAATTATTAAGATAATTTTGATAGGGTTTAATTTATCTCTGATACTTTTTTAACTGGAAATTTCATTTTATTTTAAATACACAATGGCAAGTGGTAGTGGGTTTTAGTCTCCGTTTGGCAAAAATTATTTTTGCCAACTTATTTTACTATTCGGCTTATTTTTATTACTATTCATGAGTCTCACTGCACTTTTTAGTACTATTCATGAGTTTCACTGTACTGTTTCAGCTAATTTTTACCTTTATTTACAGTACTTTCAGTCAAAAGTTTTCAGTTTCAGCAAAATAAGCAGATTCCAAATGGATCCTTAATCTCCACATTTTATTTAGTTAGTGGATGATGCGGTAACTTCTCATTAAAATAAAAGGAAATTCCAGTTAAAAAGGTAATAGAAGTAAGCCAAACTCATTTTGATAATAATAGTAAACTATTTCGTTTAATTTATATTTAATCCTTGCTTTATTGGCCACACTACAAATGTGAGTTGAAACCTAACTATCCTTTTAAATAAAAAATAAATCCATCTATAAGACAAGGTACCTCACAATTTCATTAACATAAAAAAATTCTATGGTCAACTAGATAAAAGACATGTAACATTTAAAAATTCAATGGTCATTTTTTTTTTTTGTGTGATTTACATAGGGGTGTCCAGACCCGACCCACACCCACCGAACTGATCAAACTACCCGATCTCCACCCGATTTCAGCCCAAACCGATGCTCCTGTCAGTCGGTTACGGGTTTCCGCGCCCAAAACCCGACGCCGACGGGTCAAGTGGCGGTTTTCTTCTCCAAAACCCGAGCCACCCAACCCGACCGATGTTATATACAAATCCGGCCAACTCCGGCAAGATCAAGCTTAGATTCGAGGAGATCTGGCGAGATCTCGACCGTATTTGGTAAGATCGAGCTTAGATTCGAGGAGATCCGACGATACCAAGCTTAGATTCGAGCCGAAATCCCAGCAATTTTTAGCCAAAAAATGCAGAATCCGGCGAATATTTCCAGAATCCGGTGAGTTTTTCCAGATTCCGGCGACTTTTTTTTCCAAATTTTGATGCTTTCTTTATTCTGGCGACCCGTCTGACCTGACCGACGTTCACCCTCACCCGAAAACCAACTCGACCGATTTTTCCGGCGGGTCGAGTCCAGGTTCCTCCACCCTCTACCCCACGCCGGCGGGTCGAGTCCGGGTTGGGTCCAAAACCGACCTGGCCCGACCCGTGGACAGCCCTAGTTAGTAGTTACATGAACTTATTAAGTAAATTGGAATTTTAAATGACATGACTTAGTAAAACAATGAATATTTCTAAAACGTTTCAAAGTAAAACATTTGTTTCTTAAGAAAAATAACTTGTTTTACTTATGCGAATACATTTTTTTAAATAAAGTTTCAACTTAAGAAGTTTATTCCTGATTATTACTTTTTATCATCAAACCAAGACGTCAATTGGTTTTTGGTGTAGGCCGATATTGAACCCTAAATCTCTTACTCAACGACAAAAAACTTTATTAGTTGAGTTAATTAGAACTCACTTATGTGATTACATACCTGTTTGATTAGGGTGTTTGATCAATAGTTTTCAGTATTTAAATACAGAAAATTGTGGGCAAAAAAAAAAAAATTAATAACGCATTTGTTAAGGATTTTTTTTACTGAAGTGTTTGAGCAATGTTGCTCAGTTTAGGGTGTTTAAATATTGAATTTAAAAAACTCTTCTTACTGGTTTTTAGTTTTCAAATAACGTTGCTCAATGACACTTTTGTAAATATGTTGAAAACTATGGGACCCACTAGATTGGATAACACTTCATTTTTTAATTTCAACCAGGGGGCCACTTGTACTGTGCTTGTCAGCCTTTAAAAAAAAAACATACACACATACTAAACACATAATTATGTTTTTTCACACATTGAAATATGTTATTTGAAACATAGTACCAAATACATTTTTTGCTTTATGAATACCGTAAACATGTGTTTTACAAAACTTTTTAAACCACAATTTTCACATTATTTTAAACAACGATACTAGAAAACAGTTTTGAAAATATTTTATGTTATTTGGTTTTACACGGAAAATCATTAATATTTTTTCATATGCAACAGTGGAAGTTTTTCTAAATGGCACAAAAAAAAGAGAAAATTTTTGTTACATATTTATATAATATAACAAACATGTTAATGCTTTTGGTAGTAAAAAAAAAAAAAACATATTAATGCTTTTCCCTTGTGAGTCTAATAAGTGAAAATATTTCTTGGTTAATTTTCAGCATTGCAACCAAATATAAATATAGAAAAAATAGTCAATTTTCTAGAAAAAGTTTTCGGTAATAACAAATAACCAACCATGAAAAAATCAAATTCGTTTTTATTTCTATTTTTGAAAAAAAAAAATCAAAATTCGTTTCTATTTTATTTCTATTTTTGATAAGTTGAGGGTTTTTTTCCTTCCTTTTTTGAGAAAGATTAATGGTTTATCACTGAGTTATGAGTCTTATGACTTCAACCTCAGATAAATTCTCTTCCTCTAAATTTAAAAAAAAAAAAAAATCAGAAAAATTATTTTATAAATGAGTTTTCTTTTTTTGTTTAAAAAAAAAAAATTATAGTTTTATGTCAACAGATCCAACAGTGGTGTAAGTGCCAAGAAACACAAACAAAAAAACAAAACAAAAAACAGTAAAGGACTAAGACTTCAGACCTGAGACCAATTTTTTTTTTTAGTACATATATGATTTTAGCGGCAAATCAAGAAAACCCATCTCTTTTGATAAGGTAATATTATCTCTCTTTCTTGATCTCATCAAAATTTTTGGTTCATGTTCATGTTCTGTTCCTTTTTCTTTTCTTCATTTTTAAATGCTTTCTTTAACTCTTTATGCTTTACCTTTTTTGTATTATACTTAGGATACCGAATCTACTTCTGTTCATTTCTGTATATTTGGTTTGTTATGAAGAGGTTGTGTCAATATCTGTCTTGTCTTTTGAGCCTATAAATTTGCATCAGCTTCTTGTTTCACCTTCTGGGTTGGCAGTGAAACCAATTTGATTGCCACCTTTTCTTTATTTTGAGAAGTGGGTGTTCTTTCATTTTGTTTATACTTATGTTCCTGAGGTTACTTTCAAAGTGAATTCTATGGATTTCTTGATGTGGGTCTTGGACTTTAGGGCCTGTTTTCACTTTCTGGGACCTGGGTTTTGGTTAATACTATAATACTTCATAATGGGTTTGTTTTTTTATTATTATAGTTGTCTATCTACTGGGTCAAATCTATAATTGCCAATATGATTTGAGAGTTTATGTTATATACTTATATATCTGGTTGTCAACTATGCTTGTATGAGGAATTTGGTATTTGCTTCATGTTTCTAATTGACCTACTTTATGAACATGGCTTGCTTTTAAATCCGAATAAGAACAATATCACTCATTGAGAAGTTGTTTATGTTGGTAAATGTAGGTTAATCAAGGGTGTGATATTTGTTATGTGTTTATACATCAAGGTTAGTGTTATTGTCAGCATGATTTGCATAATTTTTTCATGTACAGTTCACTTCTTTAATGTTTGGTAACTAAACAAAAGCAGCTCCTAAAGGTTTCCCAGAATTTTCAGTTAGTGTTGACATTTATCTCTAGCATCCTATTTCTTATCAGTTGAACCGTATTTTAGTTGTGCTGAATTTTTCTGGGTCATATATTCTGTGATCTGAATTCTGTTTATTTTGTGGAGTACTAGACTATTGGGAATTGTGATAAGGCTTTGCTGAGTCGAGCTTAGTCTAACAGATTTATTTAGCTTTGAGCTTTCAAATGTCTTGATTATATGGACTAGAACAAATGCTTTACTGGATATAGTTGCTTATATGAGATTCTAACTTTGCTGCTGTTTAATCCATCAGAGATTGGTAACATAATGGCCGCATCAGGAGCAAGAGCAACAAGGCAGCAAACAGCTAACTATTGCTTTGCCCAAGAAGATTCCAGGAGAGCTCCAAATTTTTCTTGCTCCCCGTCTTCTTCCACAAAATCAGAATCCAATGTTTCACCTGATAGTGCTGCAAATGGACCTGATCATCCCTCCCCAATGCGCACACCTTATAAATCATATTCTGATCCACCAACCAACATGAGGTGGTGGTTGAACTTGCAACCAAACTTTGGACACCCCAAAGATTTTACTCATGAACAGCTAAATGCCTTGGAGGCTGAGCTTGAAGTTTTAAGTTCTGGATTTGTTAATAAAACTACAAAAATTAATGAGGATCATCAAACAAAGGAAGAAGTTAGTAATCAAACTGTTAAAGAAAATAATTCTTTTATGGAGAGACCTTGGGATTTTTCTGCCAGTTGTTTGAAAAATGAAAATAATACTAGAATGGGTGAAGTCAAGGATGTACTCAGTAATGATTCACAGAAAACTCTTAAGAAGAAAGACTTGGGGGAGTTCTGGTACTTAGATGACAAATTCATGGGCTTGGATTCTTTCAACTGCTTGGTCCATGAACAAGCTAAGAAGCTTTCGTCTGATCTGGGATCCGATTGGGTGGGAACTGAGAAGACTGAAACCTGGTGGCGCACTGCTGGTCAAGATGAGTTGGCTTCGTTGGTTGCTCAGAGGTCACTTGAACATATTGAGAATTGTGATCTTCCAAGGCCACAGGCCAAGCATTTTAGGAAGGGACCGTCTGCTCATACAGAGCATTTCCACCATGATGAGAGTTTGGCTTCATCTTTAGATCAGACAGTTAATAAGGGATTCCCCAATCTAGAGAACCGTGCATGGGAAAGTTCCACCACAGATTACTCACAGCAGAATTCGGACCAGCATTTCAGGTAATGCTGTAGATTGTTACTTTATAGTCCTTTTTGTGGTTTCAGAATCAACAGCACCATCATCGGTGCTTCATTTAGGTAGTGTATTGAATCTTAAGCTATCCACTGTGTCTTACTTACTATACTTTTGACCATATGAAGTAATATATGATGGGGTGCTACCCAAATGGAAACCTCACATTTTCACATCAATTATTAGTAGTACAGACTACAGCGTACTCATCTAGATGATTCAAATTGTTTTAATAGAATTTAGGTATTGATAACCTTAATCTCATGACCGTAATCAATGTGTAGTGATGTAATCAAGTCATTTTTCAAATAGGATTATCATTTAATTTAATTTAAATATATATATATTTTTAAATCATCAATCAGAAGGATGAAAATATATTGCAATGTCTTTGATTGTTACAAGGGTCCACCATTTTTCTGATGTTGTAGTGAGGATGTCCCCCCTCACAGAAAGATTAGAATCCACAAGTAAACACTATATAATAATTTCCAAATGAAATATGAAGGATGTAATTTATTTATTTTAAGCTGAAGTTGAGGGAAAAAGAAAGGGGGGGGGGGGGGGGGGTGGGGGTTAGTCTACTCTCACATGCAAAGCCACAATAGATTTGTTGTACAACCTTCTGTCATTTACATGCATATGCTTTCTTTATCTGTCAAAAAAAGAAAAAAAAAGGTCCCATTAGACTGTTATCTACATCTTTTAATGATAAATTGCTTCCAACTAATACTACAGAAATTCAAGTCCAGAGAATGTGTTTCCTATATTATGATTATGAAGGGCTGAATCTAGCAGTCCCACAGAAAAAAGAAAAAAGAAAGGTGGGGGGGGGTTGTTGACAGTCACATTCCTGTGTTCTAATTCCCCCACCCCCAGCAAAAAAAAAGGGTTTTCACATACAGCCTGTAGTTGTCCTTAATATAGTCAGAAATCTTCATTAGTTTGTTAAGTTATAAAGTTGCAAGCACATGAGTTTATGTTTCTTGACACCCATGATGTGGGCAAAATATTGGGATCCCTTCTAACACTTTTTTCAAGTGCTTTTTCTGGGCTATCTGTCCCAAACAAACAGAGGGAATTGTACTAAACTATTTGATTTGACAATAGCCATAGCTTTTTTACGTCCCTTAACCAGTGGGAGCTTTCCCCCCTTCTTCCTTTTCTCTCTTTTGTGGGCAGTAGGATTTTAACTACTGCATCTGCCCCATGATGACAGCTACTTTTACCTGTGGGAGGTATTTGAATTATTATCCATGCCATCATGTGCTGTGCACCTCCATTTTCTTTTTGAATTTTTTGTGTCCTAAACTAAGCCTTCTACTATCTCCAAAATCTTTCTTAATTGTCTATATGGCTCATCTTGAAGACCACCCCTACTTAGTGTCCATTTGGATAACTTATTTTGGGCAGCTTACTTCTAAAAGTGGAGCCCATTTTAAGAAGTGAGGTTATAATAAGTTGTATGGAGGAGAAAAAGGAAAAAAAAAAATTCAGAAAAAAAAGAAAGAAGGAAAGGAAGTGAGGCTTTAAAAAGCTGTAACTAAATAAGCTGCCCAATAAGCTGTAACAAAGCAGTCATTCTTGTAGGTCTCCTGGAACATATAATTTAATTTACTGTTAATATTATATTATTGTGACCATGAGTTAATAAAACCAGTTAGATGATCTGAAGAAAGAGATAACTGATTGCTACAACAAAATTTGTTTTATCCATCTCTCTGTTATATCTACTGTGTGACAAATTCTTCATATTTTAAAGGGGTCATTAATTACACTTAAGTGACCCAAGTATATGTATTATACTAAATTTCAATCACAGTATATGTCCTGTGCCATAAATCATGCTGGATTATTTGCCAAGTTTATGAATATATCCTTTTTTCTTTCCAAATTATAATGAACTCTCAGAAATTAAATTGTTCCGACTGGTTTCCTTATTTCATAGGGATGTCTCAAAATCCCATAATTATGCCTGTGGTAAGGTTTTAAATGTTAATGCCATTACTTTCCCTAGTGTCATTGCCTTCTGTGTACCTTTTGTTACTTGTGCTGTAAAAATTATTGTCATATTGAGTTCAATTTATTGATGAACAATGGTACATATGTTTGCTCCAGCCACAGTATTGGTAATAGTACTACCAAGGTTGAGCCAGATGATGATCCTAGCAAGACAGAGTTGTTGGAGGCACTATGTCATTCTCAAACACGAGCAAGGGAAGCTGAGAAAGCAGCAGAGCAAGCCTATGCTGATAAGGAGCATGTTGTTGCACTCTTTTTCAAACAGGCATCACAGCTCTTTGCTTATAAACAGTGGTTCCAATTGCTGCAGCTGGAGAACCTGTGCCTCCAGCTTAAGAACAAAAATCAACCTACCTCTGGTCTTTTTCCGTCTGGCTTACCTTGGTTTCCACACAGGGTCAGACAGACAAAGAAGGATCAGCACAAGGCTGGAAAGAGAAGGCACAGTAAACGAAGGAGTGAGATTAGAAAACGTGCTGTTGCTTTTGCAGTGGGGTTGGGTCTTGCCAGTGCTGGTTTGCTCCTTGGTTGGACCATGGGATGGTTGTTTCCATCTCTTTAAATTGATCCTTTATTATGGCTGTCAATAGCACTCGTGCCATTTGCTATCATGCTACAAACGGAATTTGCTCTTCATGGTCATAATTGGGCTGCATGGAGATGCATGTTTCAGATTGGTGACTTTTTTTTTTCAAACTTCTGTAAGTATTAATGCAGTTTGGATTTATTTACTGTGTATATTAAGTACATAATTTGTACAAATTATGTGACTAGACATAAATATGTATATAATTGAGTAAAAAAAATTTAGATTGGATTATCTGTCTTTTATTTATTATTTACTATGCATTTCCCAAATGGTTTGTAAGCCATGTCCTAATTTAAACATCTTAGTTTGAATGCAATTTCTTTGTCATCATCATGTTCATAATGTTCACTTACCTTGATGTTCTGTATAATATCTCTTGGCTGAATTTTGGAGTCTGTTAAAAGCTTGTTACAAGCTTAAGAGTCCAATTCAAGGTTTAGCAAGAGCTTAAGGCAATTCTCTTACATCATTGGCTATATTTTTCTTTCCCATTTTACGGATAATGCTTTGAGAGGTTATGAACTTATAATACTGCAAACAGGGTTTATGGCCTCCCTTAATGATTCATGAGGTTTAACTCAAGCTCTTGTAAAAACCATCTAGCTGGAGTCAGCTTGTTTGATTAGAAAACAAGCCAAAATTAGCTTTATTTGGCAGCAAATCCCAGTTGCTTATATTCATTTTGTTTTTTGTAATTCAATAGTTGGAAGAGAGGAGATTTGAACCTTGGATACCTCCTTTGGAAACACTAGGAGGTAGAGGTACTAGTTGAGTTACTAGCTCTTGGCATTCATTTGTAACTATTTCTTTGCTTATTCTTTTTTTTTTTTTTTTTTTTTTTTGATACCCATTTCTTTGCTTATTCAATTGGAGGGGTTTGTTTCCCTTCAAAAATCTTATGCGCAGAGCATAAGCAATGATAGCCTTTCGGACCTTTTACTGAAAGTCGTAATAAAATTCAATGGCATCTGCATATATAATACACGCCACACTAGTTGTAGGCCTATATAATAGACTTGTATATGTATAATGTATGGATGTATTTTGTATAGTCACAGTTTCATACTTAATTGAGGAAAAAAAAAATTGAGAAACTGCCCTCAGTGGTGTCTTATATACTCATTGACAGAGCTAGGAATTTGTGTTTTAGGGATGAATAAAAATATGATTAATAACCTAAAAATTGACAAATTGCGTAAATGTTGACAAATTTTTTTGATATATTTAACCTGTTTTTAATTTTCAATATTAGGCGCTCTAAAAGTACAAAATTAAACTATACTACAAATACTGAAAATCTTAATTTAAATTTCATATTATTAAGCTTAGGTACCGTGGGGTTCCCATTTTTAAACAAAGTGAATGCAATCACACATTCTCTATTCACCCACTACCACACATTCCCTTAAACATATGCAACCAATTAAAATTAGGCACATGTAATACCTAAGAGCCATGCATGGTGACACATGTTTTGTACATTAAGCCTAAATTGGCCACATGGCTGGACATGCAAAGGTCTCATTCCCATCTCCTTTGGTTGATCTTTTTTCTTTAGGAAAAAAAAGAAAAAAAAGAGGGAGGAAGCTCTCTTAACTCTCTCCTCTCAAACCCATTCCCATCTCCTTGATCTTTTTTCTTTAGGAAAAAAAAGAAAAAAAAGAGGGAGGAAGCTCTCTTAACTCTCTCCTCTCAAACCCATTCCCATCTCCTTGGTTGATCTCTTTTCTGGAGAGAGAAGAAGCTATCTTAACTCTCTTCTCAAACCCACAGGTCTAGTAGTAAGGAATAGGGGTGTTCGCGGTGTGGTGCGGTGCAATTTTAGGCTATTTTTAGCACTGAACTTTGCAATTTGGTTGATCTCTTTTTTGAAGAAAAAAAAAAAAGAAAAAAAGAAAAAATAAAGAGAGGGAGGAAGCTCTCTTAACTCTTTCTTCTCAAACCCACAGGTCCAATAGCAAGGAATAGAGGTGTTCGCGGTGCAGTGCGGTGCATTTTTGGGTCATTTTTAGCATTGAACTTTGTAATGCAGTTTAACCAAAACCATAACTGCACCGCACCTTATCTTTGCAGTCATATGTGTGGTGCGGTTTAGAGTTTAGCCAAAACCATAACCGCATTGCATCTCATTTTTGCAGTCACATGTGTGGCGCGGTGTATAAGATGCGGTTTGAACGGTTTGAAGTAGGTATATTTTTCAAATTTTAGGCTTTTCCTACTGTACGGGGGTTGATCTCGGGGTCGTTGGGCCTTGGAACTTGGTCTTGTAGAACTATACAAGAAAGGGCCCCAAGATTGTTGGGCCTTGGGCCCTGAACTAGAGATACAACGCCTGACCCCCTCCCCATTGGACTTAAGACCTTGATCCAGGCACCCCCTTGAGACTCACCGTGAGCCCAATGAACATAACGGGACCATTCAACCCTGAACATCAAAAGCGAACCACTCCTGATCAAACTTATCTTGGCCGGGTGTGTGGTTGCTCGGCAGAATGATGACTCAACTTCCTGGTATTACCTTAAGAAATATCGCTGTCGAACAAGTTTTTTGGAGGTGGGAATCAGTTCCAATGCCATTACCATCTTACCCACCTGAACACCCACCTAAAAACAATGGAATTGGACCTTCATTCGCACTAATAGAGGGAAGCAATCATAACAACTCCACTTATCTAAAGCTATAAATACAGGGATTAAGGGAGAAAAGGGGGTTGGCAATTTTGGAGAGAGCATTGAGAGAAAAGAGTAGTCACTCTGAGAGAGAAAGTGACTCTGTGAGGTAGAGAAAAGGACTTGAGTAAACGGTAGTGTATTCAGGCCGTCGAGCATAGGACCACCTACAGTAGGAAACTCAAAAGCCCACAAAACAAATAGATTGTGAGCCCAAGTGGAGGTTAAGCCCAATAGCCATACCTTGGGTACCTACACCTACCTAGCCCAAAACTAATTTTTTCCCTTTGTTTTGGGCCAAGTTTTAAATTATTGAGTTAGCTTTTCTTTATTTTGGGTTGACTTTCCTAATCAATACTTACTAGGGTTATTTATTTTTATTTTTTTTGAAAACTAGGGTTATCAAACTATTAATAATATATTTAATATTAAAAAATAAATATATTAATATATAGAGAGGGTACAGTGTGGTGCGGTTTTCTTATTATAAAACCGCAAACTGCACTATGCGGTGCGGTGCACTATTGCTTATGGTGAGGTGCGGTTATACCATTTTGCAAACAATTTTGATGCGATTTTGCGTTTTGGTGAACGCCCCTAGCAAGGAAGGTTAATTCCTTCAAGTTTTCTCAATTGTTGCTTTTAAAGACTTAAGCTAGACAATTGGCCATTTAATTATACATTTATTGGGTCAGTTTTTTTATTTTTATTTTTTATACACAAGATAGAATTTTTATTCTAGCTTAATCTAAGTGTATATGTGTGTGAAGCTCCCTCCTGAAGACTTGAACCTTGACCCTTGCCCCTCACACCCCACAAGCACTTATACTTGTGGAGTGACCATCGCATCAAGGGTGTGCGGTGGTGCCAGTTTCTTATCTATTCATATACTTTCCTAATGCAAACTTGAAAATTAAAGTTTCCTTTTAAGTCATGTCTTCCTCCATTAAATCTTAAAACCAAATTTGAATCTCATTTTAAATTTTGTTAGCCATAATATATTAGAAATTTGCTAAGAAGATTACGAACAATCAAGTGAAACCTAAATTCATTAATTAATGAGAAAATCTAGCTATCTAAATATCTCATAATAATTTAAACTTATCCTAAATAATTTTAATTCCCTACATTCATGGGCTATGTTGTCATTTGCTTCCTTATTTCTTTCCCCCTCCTTTTAACTCAATCCCCCAAATGATTGGATTCAATTTCTCTCATTAAATTTTAAAATGTGAAACCTAATTTTTTTAGTGCACAGGCTAAAAGAATTTTCCATAAATTTATAAACATGAATTTCACTTTCACTTGTACATAAAGTATTATTGCTACATAAAGTATTATTGCTACTTTTTTTTTTGAAAATACTAAGTATTTTAACACACACATACACAGGGAGAAGGGAGAATGTCTTAAAGAAATTGACAGTAGTGAAGAAGGTCTTAAAGAAATTGACAGGAGTGTATATCCAAAAGGGTTTAAGTATTATTGCTACTTATTCCTTCTTTGTAAAGTCAAATATCTTATATTATGATTTTGACTTTTACTTGTATGGAAAGTACTAATGCTATTAGTGTAAACTCATTTTCTAAACTCATTTTTTATTTCTCAAATCTTGTATTTATTTTCTCTACCCAACCCATTTCATGTTTGGCATTATTTTCATGTCTATTTTTTGCTTTTTTTCACTTTATATTTTTCAATTAAAAATTCAACACAATTGTGTGTGTGTGTGAGAGAGAGAGAGAGAGAGAGAGAGAGAGAGAGAGAGAGTTTTTTGATGGGACAAGTCAGTGTTAATGGGACCCAAATTTTTTTTTTTTTTAACAAAAATGCCACTGTATTTGTTTTCAAGAAAATGAAAATATCAAAAAATTGTATTTCATTTTTGCATTAAATTTTTTTTTTATACTAAAAATGAAAACTGAATACAAATATAAAGCCAAACAAGTTTTTTGATGGTAGGTCCCACGAAAAAATGAAAATGAATACAAAATGCACTCCTTTTTTGCTCAAACAAAACAGAATACACCCCTATTTGGTTTGAGCAAAAAAGGGGTGTATTCTGTATTCATTTTTAGTTTTCATGGGACCCACCATTAAAAAACTTGTTTGGCTTTATATTTGTATTCAGTTTTCATTTTCAGTATCCAAAAAAATAGGATTTTCACTTTCTTTTTTTTCTTTTTTCTTTTTTAACCAAAAAAAAAAAAAAAAACTCATTTATTAAAGAATTTATCTGAAGTTTTTTACTTTATTTTGAGGAAGAGATTTATCTGAAGTTGAAGTCATAACTCAGTGATAAACTGATAACCTTCTTTAAAAAGAAAGGAAAAAAAAAAAAAACCCTCAGCTTTTCCCTCCTCACTGTCTACTTATCAAAAATAGAAATAAAATAAAAAAAGATTTATTTTTTATTTTTTCCATGGTTGGTTATTTGTTATTACCGAAAACTTTTCTAGAAAATAATTTTTTTCCATAAAACATTTATTTCTAGAAAATTGACTCTTTTTCTATATTTATATTTGGTTGCAATGCTGAAAATTAATTAACCAAGAAATATTTTCAGTTATTTGACTCACAAGGGAAAAGCATTAACACGTTTTCTTTTTAATTACCAAAAGCATTAATATGTTTTGTTATATTATCTAAATATGTAACAAAATTTTTCTCTTTTGTGCCATTTAGGAAAACTTCTACTGTTGCATAACTTTACTTGAAAATATTAATGATTTTTTCTGTGCAAAACCAAACAACATAAAATATTTTCAAAACTGTTTTTTTGAAGTTGTAATCACATACGTGGGTTCTAATTAACTCAAGTAGTAAAATTTTGTTGTTGTCAAATTTAGGGTTCAACCTCAGCCTACACCAAAAACTAATTGGTGTCTTGGTTCAATGATAAAGACTAATTATCAGAAGCAAACGTTATAAGTTGAAAGTCTCTCTAAAAAAAATGTAATCGCACAAGGAAAACAAGTTATTTTTCTAAAGAAAAAAATGTTTTACTTTGAAACGTTTTAGAAATATTCATTGTTTTACTAAGTCATTTCATTTTAAATTCCAATTTACTTAATAAGTTCATTTAAGTCACACAAAATAAAAAAAATACCTATTGAATTTTGAATGTTAAGTGTCTTATATCTTTTTTTTTTTTTTGAGAAACTTAAGTGTCTTATATCTGGTTGACCGTAGAATTTTCTTTTATGTTAAAGAAATTGTGATACACCTTGTCTTATAGATTAATTAATTTATTTTTATTTACGAGGATAGTTAGATTACAACTCACATTAGTAGTGTGGCCAAATAAAGCAAGGATTAATTATAAATTATATATAAATGAAATGAAATAATTTTGTAAAATGT
Source organism: Quercus tomentella (assembly GCA_028535165.1). NCBI lineage: Eukaryota > Viridiplantae > Streptophyta > Magnoliopsida > Fagales > Fagaceae > Quercus > Quercus tomentella. The sequence continues at coordinate 6,943,470 of JAPQVY010000144.1, forward strand.
ACTCCCCCCTAGATCGAGGGTTTTACATGGAGTCGCCACTTATTTAATTTAAAAGGAAAAATAAGAAAACCTTTAATGAAAAATACTTCTGTTGTATTAATGTATATGACAATTTACATCAAATTTTGTAACAAAAATTTACAATGTTTTTTGTCCTAGATACAATCTAAGAAAAGTAAAATACATTGCTTTATTTCCTAGTTACATTCTAAAAAATGCAAAACTGCATATACAAAAGTATAGTCTAGAACCCTTGATCTTGGTTCGGAGGCTAATTGACGAGATGGGAAGGGATTAAGCACCCATCTCGCCCGGTAAAACCGGTCTCCTAGGTTAAGGTGGCCAATGTCATGTCATGTCAAACAAATACAAAGAATATGTCATATAAACATGTAATTTGCAAGAATTGTAAATAAATATGTGTTAGGAGAATTTGTCATAAAGAGAAACAAAAAAATAATGAAACTTGTTAGATAACAATTTTAATGTAAAAAAAAAAATGAAGGTAATGGCATGTTCATCCAAGAGATCAATATAAACAAAGAATTCCTAGCCTAGACATGTTCATCTAAGCATGTGAAGGAAAAACAAAATTGTCATGTTATTTGTCATCAACATGATTGCAAAGAGGAACAAATAAAAATAAAACCTTTAAGCATATTTGATCATCCAAGCAATTATGAAGAGAAGTAAAGGAAAAACCCTAGACATGTTTATCTAGACAAAATCAAGAGAAATTTGTGCTTTAACCTAGAAGTGTTCATCTAAGCATTCAAGAGAAAATTGTGTATTAGCCTAGAAGTGTTCATCTAAGCATGCAAGAGAAAATTGTGTATTACCTAGAAATGTTCATCTAAGCATGTACGAGAAAATCAATAAGACATATAGGCATGTTCATCCAAGCATAGCATAAAAGAAGTGAATAATGATTTGTAAGCATTTATTCTAGCATGTATAAAGAATTAAAAAAACACAATTAACTACTTACAAGCATAAATTAAAAGGGGGAAGTGATCACTTAAAGGGCTAGGGAGAAAGTAAGGAAGTACTAAACTACAACCAAAGTAAGAACAATGGTTGCTCAACAGCTTTTCTTTTCTGCTTTCTCACTAGCTCTCTAGAGGGAATTCGGGGTCTAGAGAATGGAAGATGTCTTCTCTATTTATAGGGGAAGGGATGGCTTAGCTTTAAAGCTAAATTATTAGCTTTCTTCTGAAGCTAAGGGAGGAGATAATCTGTTTAAATGAGCTGGGGACGGATTTGGTGTTGATCTCCATTCAAATTTTGAAATGATGCTGCACCTGCTTCGTATTTTGGCTCTAATTTTCCGCTCAAAATTCCAATTGATTCAAGATGGGTTTTTTTTGAAAGGAAATTCAATTGTCTACAACTTTTATAGAAATAGAGAAATCCAAATTTCAACGTTTTTCTGACCAAAAATGTGATTCAAGTTACAGCTGAAGATAATGACGTTTTTTGAGAATTTTTTCTTTTCTTTTTTTTTTGAATTTTTCATGGATCATATCTCCGGAATTTTTTCAAAAGAGCAGATAAGATGCCATAAAGAAAAACATTTTTTTATTATTTTCTTTTAAAAAAATGAAATAAAATGAAATCCAATAAAAAATCACACTTGATTAATTTTAAATTAATTCTTGTGAGAACCAATCAAAATTAAGTGTTTAGAATAGGACGCGATCAGGCCCATCGTGTAGGCAGGCCATGATCATTGAAAATTGCTTGTATGATAACTTTTGATCAGGTGGTCCAATCAAAACCCATGACATACCATTATGATCGTTAGAACATCAAGATTTGTTTTGTATCATAAATCTAAAGATCTACCGGTTGGTTAAATGCAAGTTATAAAATTGGGTGTCTACAAATTTACTACTATTATCAAAATTATTTATTTTTTTTGCAGATTATCAAAATTATCTTAAAAATTAGCAAATCACTTCAAATAATCAATCAATATCATATATATATCTATATATCTATATAATAATATAAAACCGAAACGTTTGACTTTTTGTGGACCATTTCTCATTGCGTCACATGACTACATAAGTTACTGCCAAGTTTACATATATAATAATATAAAACCGAAATGTTTGACTTTTTGTGGACCATTCCTTATTGCGCCACGTGGTTACATAAGTTACTGCCAAGTTTACATTTAAAATACTGAAACATTGTACCTTTGGTGTTCAGTTGTGCCTTTCATTTTTCAATAGGCGCATTTTCGGTCAATAGGCACCTTCTCATTCAATAGGCACATTTTCGGCCACTAGCCACCTTTTGGTATATCCATATGAAGGTTATGACCTTTCAATAGACACCTTTTGGTATATAAAACTTGAAAGATTACAACATTTCAATAGGCATCTTTTGGCACTCAAAAAAAAAAAATTTAGTTATTGAAATAAATTATACCCTTTATTATGTAGAAAACAGGCTTGCACTCCTCGTCCATTAAACAATTAGTTCTAAGCCTTAAATGGAATTAGACCTAAAAAATGAATATGGTTGAATCTTAGAAGAATAGAAAAATTGAAAATGAAATCGAAAGAAAACACAAAAAATATAATATATTAAATAAAGAAAATCTAAAACACTCAATTCTACATTTTCTTATAATTTTTTTTATACACCAATTCATAAACTTTAATTATAGGAGACCTAGAAAAATGTATACAGAATAAAAAGTAAATATGGTAAAAAATTACTGTTCTTTATAACCATGTAAAAAACAAACAACACAAATAGATAATACTAGTCGCTAACTTGTGCGATGCACAGAAATTTTATTGAGTATGATATATGATTTAATCTTGATTTATTTTACTGCAATTACAGATATTGAATTTATAAATAACACTATATAGCTAAAACATATATTAAACAGTTATATGTTATGAAATGAAGAAAAAAAAAGTCTTGTATAGTTATTGTTATTAGGGTAAATTACAAACTACACTTCTAAATTTTGAAGGTGTTTGGATTTTACAAACTAAAGTTTCAAAATTTGGATTTTACCCCCTTAAGTTTGGAGTGCTTGGATTTTACTCTCTGACGTTTCAGAATTTAGATTTTACCCCTTAAAGTTTGCGGGTGTTGGAATTTTACACCTCTAAATTTTGAAACTTTAGGATTTAAAATCCAAACACCCTCAAACTTTAGAGAGTAAAATCCAAACACCATTAAAATATAGGGGATAAAATCTAAATTCTAAAACATTAAGGTGTAAAATCCAAACACTTTCGACACTCAAGCCGTAAAATTCAAATTCTGAATATTCTCCGTGTAAAATTCAATTACTCAAAACTCAAGTACACTCAAAACACAGATCACTCACAGTCACCTTCCCTCTCACTCTCAGTCTCATTCCCTCTCTCTCACTCTCGGTCTCATTCCCTCTCGCTCCGTCTCTCACTCTCATTCCTTCTCGCTCCGTCGCTCGGTCTCATTCGCTCCGTCTCTGCCTCGCTCGGCCTTTCTCCCTCAGACACTGATTTTGGGTGGCTCCGCTGGTAGTCTATCACAAAAGTAAGGACTCTCTCTCTCTATTCCTTGCAACTGATAGCATAAAATCCAATATATGCTATCAAAATTGTATCTTTATTATGAATCCCCATCCCACTATTTTGAAGTACTGTTTTTGTTTCAATTGCATTATGTATTTATGTGCTGGTTTTGAACTTCCCTAATTCTTTTCTTGGTAATGCAGTACTAACTTAGAGTAATTGCTGAATCTTTGTGTTGATCTGTGATTGTAGCATCAATATGGCTAGAAACAAATGGTATTTTATACAAAGTCACTTTGACTAGATTTTTAGTAATGATTCCTTGCATTTTGAATGTCAATTTAGATATATTATATAATTTATTATTAGAATTTCTTTTGTGTTTTTACTCATTAAATAAAAAGATAAAAAAGGAAAGAACATCTGTTGCCTTTTCTGAATTTATGTAGTGTTATATGTTGGAGCTTTCCGTTGGATGACTGTTAGTTTATAATAGTTGTGGTCCATTCCAAGCACAATAAAACAATGAGGTACCTATGATGCTTTTGCTTTAGCCTTTAGGTTGTTTCTTCTCATTCTTCTTGCTTTAAATGTGTAACATTGGCCTTATTATCTTCTCTTGTTTTTGGACATAGAATATCTCACTGAGTATGGTTTCTTCATGGTGTGACTTAAAATTTGGCTTAATGAGTTTTTCCTTTCTTTCAAGCGATTGTTGAACTTCAGAAACAGTTGATAGTAGTATTCTCAGTTTTGATTATTAATTAGTTATGTATAAAGTTTCATTCTTCTGCCTTATCTCCATTGTTGATTATACTAGTCAGATTGATTTGTTATCACCATCGAAACATGACGATTGAAGTCATGGCATTGTCTATATCTACTAATAATATATTATACTTTTAGCTGAAGTGTTGCTTTTTATCAAAATACTCTTTGTTTGAAGGTTTGTTGATAGGTGTTCAATGCAAGCTTACAACATCCTAATTAAAGGTTAAATTAGAGTGTTAATCCTAGAATTTTATAATTTTATAAGTACGGGAGTTGATTGAAAATAATTATGATATAGTACAAAAATCAAGCATAGGATCAAAGTGTCTGGTTTAAACATTTTAGATTCCTATCTATTATTGGAGATGTGATTGTCATAATAAACATAAAAGAGTTTGGTGTCAGAATTGTGCTGCAAATTAAGCTTTCTTTCTTTAATCTTAACATAAAGCTTTGTTTTTACAATTGTTGGCAGCATATTGAGTTTTTTATATGGGTCTTTATTCCCTGTGGTTGATTGTCATACTTATTGTTTGTGCAAGAAATTAGGCTATACATTGAGATCCTTGCCAATTTATCTTCAACATGTGCTTATATTACTCTTGACTCCCTAAACTTCGTGCAGTATGGTTGCCGTTGCTGCTGAGATCCCTGATGAGTTCGGTCCTGGTCCCATGGAGCGTTCGGTGTTAAGGTTTCTAAAAGAGCATCGATCGTGCGCTGTTTGGGAAGGCGAGATAAAACCAAAACCGACCACCTATTGAATTTCTATATTCTCTTTTTATCCTTTTACATTATGTTATTTATTTATTTTTCTTTCCATTTCTAAAATTCTAAGTTTGTCAACGGCATTACTAACTTTGAATGCATAGTCATGCCCATTAGTTGGGTTAAGTTAGATTGGTTGATTGTTGCACACCCTTACATAAAGGTTACACTTAGATAATTAAAGACATTACCATTGATAAGATTTAGAGAGGTTTGACTATTTTAGTCTTTTAGCATTGGACTAAGATAACCAAATTGAATTGAGAGAGCCAGAGAGCATCAAATTTTGATGTATGTATTCGTTGTAAACATGATGGGTAATGGGTTGGATTGCTATTATGGCAATGTTTACACTAGCATGCACGGCATAAGTAGCAGGATAAACGGCTAAAAACAAATGTATCAAGTGCATTGCATCATTTTATTTTTCTCCTGTTGTTGCTTTTTTTTTGTTTGGGATGATATTTTAATTTCCCTTGATAACCGCTTTATTTTTGTTTTTTGGGATCAATAGTTACAATCATATATACAAAGGTTATGGCATATTGCATCTCATCACCATGGTTCTATCATGTGCAGGATCCGAGGGCACTGAAATGCCGTGGTCGTAATGACAAGTTCTGAAAACGACGCCCGATGGTGGATGAGTTGGATTAGAGGGGCTGTATAGGACCCCATCTAGAGAGATTGATCATAACTTGATAACGGCCTTCGTAAAGCAATGGCGGCCTGAAACCCACACCTTCCACCTGTCACATGGTGAGACGATGATCACATTACAGGATGTGGAGGTTCTTTTGGGGATTCCAATCGATAGTGAGGCAATTGTTGGAACAACTAACTTGGTGTGGGCTGATGAATGTCAGAATATGCTTGGAATTGTTACTAACAATATGGTGCTTCAAGGACAACGAATCAAGATTAATTGGCTACTTCAAAAAGTAGACAAAGGGTTGCCCGATGGTGCAACAGAGGTTGTTGTGCATCAGTATGCATGGTGTTATATTCTAGCACTCTTGGCCTACACAAGTTTTGTTGACAAGTTTGGCGATAGGGTGCATACGATGTGGTTGCAGATGTTGAGGGACCTTCGCAATCCACCTCAGTATAGTTGGGAAAGCGCTTGCCTTGCATGGTTGTACAGAGAGTTATGTAGAGCAACCGACAGAGGTGCCAGTCAGATTGGTGGGGCCTTAATACTAGTTTAGTATTGGGCATGGTTCAGATTCCTTTTTTTGTGCCCAATGATGGACCTCCCACTAGATGATGCATATGACTCACCATTAGCACCTTCTCCATTGTCCATTAAGTAAGTCTCTTCCTTGATCGATTCTCTTTATTGGAAATAGATCCATAATTTTAAACGACATGACACATTGTTGGACATAGAAAATAAAAATTTAACCTTGATATTCCTCAAATTTTGAAAATTAATAGGATTATTATTTATTTTTATATATTGCTTTACAACCACTGAGGTCATATGTTATGATTGATGTATAATACAAGTATTATTAATTTCTAGCTTTACCACTAATCATATGTTTAGATAATCATTTATTGGTATAAACTTAGTGGTATGTAATGTTAAATTTACGATTACCCATCATTTATTGTTGTTGATTACTTCAAATTCTAAATTTACGATTACCCACAACTATTGATAAGGAAAAGAATTAAAATAAAGTTTTTTTTTTTTTTTTTTTTTTTTTTTCACTCTTGCTAGTCTATAAGAAGTAATCATTATTTTGTGAGCTAGGGTGCCAACAAAATTATAATCATTGAATGATGAACAAAAAAAAAAAATTTATTATACTCTCTCTCTCTCTCCCTTTCTCTCACTAATTAAATTTATGTTTTCAGATAAAGAAGTCTAGACCTACTTGTCCCAAATACTTAAGTTGATAAAAAACTAACTAAACTTAGCATTATTCAAGTATTATTCTACAACTAAGGATGCTTATGTAGTATAGTAGTAGTATTTGAAAGAAAAATAAATAGTATGGATTTTTTTCAGCTTCCATCAGCATACAATTCCTTTTTCTTTTTTATTAGATTACATAATTGGTAGATATTGACTCCCTCTTTCTTAATTGTAGGACCGTGTGGGTCGTGAGCACGAAGAATAGCCCCGTCGAAATCTGTCTGGTTCGGTACCGTCAACTTCTAGATTCTATGCATCCTAACCAGGTACCCAAATTGTGTTTCTTCCATTGTTTATGACTATTGTATACTGTTATAACTATAAAATAACTCATGGTCGAAAATAATGGAACATTGTATAATGTGCTGCCCTTTTATTTGGCTATTTCAGGTGGTGTGGCAACCATATGAAGCTGAATTAGGTCATCTGCCTGCGTTCTGTGTCACAGGAAGGGACGTGTGGACGGCGAGGGTGCCGCTTGTATGTTTTTGGCTAGTAGAGAAACATACTGAACTGTGTTATTCGTCAGTTTGGGATGGTACAAGAAATGCCCCCAAATGTTGATACTGACGACGCCCTTTATGCCATAGACTTGAGGGGGAAGACCAAAGTGAATTGGAGGGACAAACATGTTGGCCATAACCAAGTATGGAATAGTTGAGCACAATTACCATGTCATGGAGCACGACTAGAGGGTGATATGTTGCCTGCTCATGCATACTTCCATTGGTTCGATAGGGTGACTTGGAGTTTCGTCAACCACACTACTGCTACACTTCTTATTATGGTAATTGCTTCAACCTTTCTTTTCAAATTTTGTGTTAGATGTACTAATTGTATTTATTTACTTGCAGATTGCCAGTCACAAGCAGATGTTGACGCGTTATACAGTAGGCAGTCTTGAGTACAAGTAGATTACAGCTGTACTTAAGGCAGTGGATCGCCTTCACCGTATAACTGCCCAACTTCCCTTGGAAGATACCAATGGGGCAAATCTAGAAGCGCCAGAAGATACTGGACGACCAAGCATGAGCTCAACTCCTGCCAACCATAGCCATGGTCAGCATGCTACATCCCATCAGGTTGTCAGTAGGCCGGATCCCCCTCCACCCCCACATGCATCTCCTGCCCCAGATCCCTCCACCCCCACATGCATCTCTTGCCCCAGAGTTCCCTCCACGTATTGCTCATGCAGTTCCTGACCTAGAGATCCCTCTACCCACAGCTCATGCATCTTCTCACCCCGAGATCCCTTCACCCACCCCACGTACATTTTCTAACCCCGCTCATCTTTCACTTACTTAGCCATCCTTTGATCTCGGCTTTGATTTCAATGAAACCCCTCCTGTCATGCACACTCAATCCCCCTCGTACAACATTGGTCATATAGACCATGTACCACCCCATAGTGACTCCATGTCATTCATGCCCACTCCTGGACTGCATACAGATCCCATGACTATAGGCCTCACTCACATTTCATCTGCTACACCATCCTCCCCTGCAGTTGTAGGATCTTCAGTTGTTGGGAGTCAAGCAAAAAAGCCAGATGTGCATGTCGAAAATGAGCAGGTAGTTGGGTTACACTCACCCCCATAAGGTCGACCTAAACGCACAACAAAAGCACCTCCTTGTGGGACAGGTGGTCACAAAGCAGGACACAAGGCTGGCCCCACGGTATGACAAGTCATTTAATGTAATGAATAATTTCGTGATTGCTGTTATGGTTGGTATTAGAATTCATTTAATCCATTGTTTGGTTGTAACTTCATCTTTGCAGCAACACGAGGAGCCTAACCGAGGAGATGTAGTACCCCCTCCCCCACATATCAGACACTATACGAGATAGCATAAGCGTAAAATGCATTAGGGTCAGCACCCCATCTGAATTTGTATGTGAATTTTGTCAGCAAACCCCACTTGCTCCCTTTCTTAGTTCTTTACATTTGTTACTTTCAGATTCCAAACTATACTGCCATGTTATATAACTTTAATTCCTACTTTAGAATTTGAGAACCTCATAAGTTTACTGCTTTCTTACATTTTCATACATGTGTTTCTGGCAATAGTGGTCAGTTTAATGGGCAAGAGGTTAGCTATTATTTCCTTGAAAACCCATTAGCTTGTATTGGACTTGTTGCATATTATTCTTCCTTTTTATAAATAGGATTTTGCTAGTAGTAGAGGTCAACCTGCTGGGAAAGGTGAAATTGATGAGACTGATGATGGGTATGGCAGATTTAGGGGTTCCTGGGATAATGGGGACCAGCAAAGGTCATGAGAGGAGATTTGCTAATAATGAATAATACATATATATATATATATATATATATATATATATATATATATATATATATATTTGGCGTTCTGTTCTAATTTTTATTGCCATTTCTAGCCATGTAGTCCCTTTTCCTTATTGTGGACCGCTTATGGATGTCGTGGTTTGTGTAGGTTATGGATGTTGTGGACCGCTTATTTGTTGCAATGTTTGATTCCTTGAACAATAATTTTGCCAAGGAGCTAGAAGCAGTGGGGACGCAATATCCATTTGAGCCTCAATTTAATTTGGTTTAAGTCTTAGTTGATTTGAGTGGGAGTCTGGTATATTCTTGTTCTTTTCTTGTGTATTTTGTCATTCCACTAATTTCGTTTGATATAAGTTGATTTAAAGGGACACTCTCTCAAGGGCCTGAAGCTTATAATTCATTTTCTCCACGTTGTTGTTATTGGTTAATATTGGTATTTTGCTATTGCAGGTTTATGCCAGCATGTCACCTATCGTCCATATTGTTAATGTTGGTTCTGCTGAAACAGAATCTCTGGCAAATGTTATGGTATGAAGTTGTTGGTGTCCACTTATAAACAACCAAATGTTTGTTTTTGAGAGTAACCCACATGTGCAGGCACTATCGGGAATGCCACTATGGCTTGAAAATTTTCCCTGAAAAGAACAACCAAAAATTAAAAAAATAAAACTAATAATATGTATTGCAACCCATTGTGCCAAATGTTGGTCACCCTTTATGTTTATGATTGTACCCTTCTGGCCAGAAATGATGTTGGTATCTGAATTTTCTTTTGAAAATTGAATTTTTATTCTCTCTCCACTGTATTCTTGCTTGACTTTTGGAGCCTATATGTTATACAGGAGATCCATGATGGTTTCGATTTTTCTTCTGCTGGTGATGAGGATTGAGGATACTTTTTCGGAATCTTCTCTGTGAAATTCTCGACTGATGGACGAGAAGTTGTTGCTGGAAGTAGTGATGATTCTATATATGTATATGATCTTGAAGCAAATAAACCTTCCCTCCAAATTTCAGCACACTCGGTATTGTTACCATTTGCTTAAACACCTCTATTATGTGTTTCTTGATTTGATTTGCAGGTTGTTTGTGTGATTATTGTGTTTTTATCTTTCTCCTCTTGCACGAAAATACAAAGATTATGCCTCTTGATTAAAAACTTTTCTTCATCTCTGTATCTCAATTCTTTAGCACTTCTCACTATTTATTCCTGTATCTAAACTTCATCTGCATGACCTACATTTTACTGCACTGAGTTGCTAAAGAGGTTCTATGCAGAGCTTTAAGCCTCACTTCAAATAACTGGCCTTTCCAAATAGTGTATTTACTTTGTTATCCTCAAAATACTCTTTAGTGGGTTCGATTGGTGTTGCATGTGTAAAGAGAGGTGGGGAGACTATTGATCATTTACTAATGCACTGCCCTGTTGCTAGAAAATTGTGGAATTTGGTGTTTTCTCTCTTCAGAGTTCTGAAGGCATGATCCCTTGTTGAGTATTTAGTGGGAAAGGAATACTTGCACTTTTGAAGGAAGTGAGGGATTGATTCATGATTTGAAGCTGCTATTCTTCTGGACTTTTTATTTGAGAGGGCAAATGCTTTGGGTGTTTTTACTTTTTACTCTTTGGCCGATTTACTCGATAGCTGTAATTTTCTTGCTTTATAATTTTTTTTTTTTTTTTTTGTTGGCCCTTAGCGCATTGCCTGTGTGCTCTGGTCCCTTCTGTAACTTTTTTTCTTATTCGATGTAGCAGTAATTACTTATAAAAAAAAAAAACTAATTCTCTCACCAACTTTTTATTAGCACAACATGACTTGAATAAAAACAAAAGACTCGAAACTACAGAAAGGTAGTGGTGTGTGTAACCTTCAATGGAGCCATATTGAGTTATCCTAATAGTTTGTGTAAATTAATTTTTAATATTTTATTCCCTTTTTGGAAGAACAATTGTATGCAAAATGGCTACTTTGATTGAATGGGACTACAGATTTTTAAAGGTTTTGCATTTTGTGTTGCAGTCTGATGTGAACACTGTATGTTTTACTGATGAAAGTGGCCATCTCATTTATTCTGGGAGTGATGATACTTACTGTAAGGTACTTTTACATATATGGTATTTGTATTTGGGATTGATTTCTCTTTTCCACTAATCTAAGGGGTTGATTACACTTTCTCCCATAAACTACAAAATTTGACCATCTACACTTCACGTTGGCAGCCTCTGGCAAATTGCCCCTGCCTTCTAATATAATATACACACATAATTTTGAATATGGATAACTTTATGTAGGTGTGGGACAGACGTTGCTTAAATGCTAGAGATAAGCCAGCAGGGGTCTTGATGGGACACCTAGAAGGCATTACATTTATTGACAGCCATGGAGATGGTCGTTATTTCATTTCAAATGGTAAAGATCAGGCCATAAAACTATGGGATATCTGGAAAATGTCCTCAGAAGCTACTTGGTATGATCACTTTCTTGCTTCCCATGGTGCCTTTTAAAATTTGTCCTTCCTATATGAAGTAATGATCTTGATCATATGATGGCTTTGTGGTGCTTTTGAAAACAGTCTTCTGTTTATGAGGTTGTGATCTCAATCATATTATGGCTTTCGAGGTTTCCTCTTTCTTGATTGTGATGCAGAAGTTATGGGATATTGAAAAAGAAAAAAAAAAAAGAAAAAGAAAAAAGAAAAGAGTGATGTAGAGGTTATTATTTTTTTATTTTTTTTTATATATGGCTTAGGTAAGTTGTGAGATTGGAAGGGTCCTCATTTATATCAGAGGTGAAATAAATTTATGAAATTATTTCAGAAATCAATTTCATAATTTCACGTTAGTCCATTTATTTGTTAGATCTTCTTTGTAAAATTATTTCCTCTCATTTTTGCAATATGTCATTTATTTGGCATAGTATTTCTATTAAAAAAAAGTTTCTTTCCTTTGACTACTAAAATATTGTGCACGATAATTGAGCTAAAAGAAATTGATTAAGGTATAAAGGAAAACAAGTTAGCCAGAGGATCTGAGGTATATAATTAGAGGAGTGTGTGAAGAGATGCATGAATGGGTTGTATAGCCAAACTTTATTTTTATTCACTTCTGGATTGAAGTTAGCATGATTATAGAAAGGTTGAGTTTAGATAGAATCTATTATAGTCTACCAAGGGTTTGTTTGCATCAAACTAAGGACTCCCATTATGTCTAAACATATTTTTTCACTTATATAAAAATAAAAATAAAAAATAATAAATAAAATAAATAAAAAGGTCTATAAAGTCTTTTTCTGCTTGAATGCTGCTGTGCTTGTGTACACTTATATAACGAATCTTTTTCTTCTTCATGTCAGCAGTCAAGAAGACTTCAGGAATTATGAATGGGACTATAGATGGATGGACTACCCACCACAGGCAAAAGATGTGAAACACCCGCGTGATCTATCAGTGGCTACATATAGAGGTCATTTGGTCTTGCGTACTCTTATTCGCTGCTACTTTTCCCCAGAATATAGGTAAGCACCAAGCTGTTTGTTTGATGATATTATTTTTGGTCAAATTGAATCAATAGAGCTCTCATTCTATGTTGATCTGGTTAATCTACTTTTACTTTGACTTCCCAAGGGGCCCAAGGTTGAATTAAGATATAGCAAAGTTTTTACTCTTGGTTTCCTGCAAGATTTCTTCTTCTTCTTCTTCGTCGTCGTCGTTTTTTTTGGGATTAAATTCCTTTTGTACAGTACTGACGATTATTTTAACATCAATTTCTTGACATTTTGCAGCACTGGTCAAAAGTACATATACACTGAATCTCACAATTCATGTGTTTATATTTATGATTTGGTATGTAATCAAATACTGCTTTTCTCGCTATCTGCATGCTTTATTTTTTGTTGGTAATTCTGAAATAGAGTTACTCAGATGAGGCTGGGAGGATGAGGGGTTGCAATCCTCGACCTTTTTTTATGCCTTGTTCGAAGAGAGATTGAAACTCAACCAGTTGTTGGGACTCATACAATACATTGGTTGGTATTTGTTAGATGTAGGGTCTGTTTGAATACCGCTTATTGCTAAAAACTAAAAACTGAAACCACTATAGCAAAATTAATTATTGCTGAAAACTGAAAATTGAAAACACTACCAAGAAATGGAATCGGTATAACTTACATAGAGTAACTATGTTATATTCTAAATTCTTTTGTAAAATCAGTAATGATTATAGAAGATGCTGTGTCCTGGAAGTAAGAGTGCTCAGATTTATGAATTTCCAGGATTTTGACCACATATGCAAGTAAAAAATATTTTACTAAACTCTTCTGCTGATTGGTTGGTTATTAATGCTTGCTGATATACTTTCAAGTCAGTGTACTCGTTTAGGAAAGATGGTATTTTAGTTTCCCTTTATTATATAAGCTTAAGTTTTTTGAAAATTGTTATATTTTATCAGTTGCAAGAATGAGGGTGGCAGCCAATGAGAAGGCAAAGGCTGAGAAAATCTTGCAAATTAAGCGAGCTGAGGGTGAGGCTGAGTCGAAGTATTTGTCTGGGCTGGGTATTTCCCGCCAACGTCAAGAAATTGTTGATGGATTGAGAGATAGTGTGTTGGGCTTCTCTGTTAATGTGCCGGGGACCACGCCAAAGGATGTCATGGACATGGTTCTTGTTGTTGGAGTATGTGTGTTTCAACACTTAAAGTATGTTTGTGTCCCACATTGGTTAGAGATGAGTTTGCATATATGTTTATAAACCTTTGCACCTCTTAAGTGATAGCTTGAAAAACAATGGGCTAAGGATTGGAGTTGGGCTTGGGTTGGACTTAAGCTTGTCTCTCTTGGGCCTCATTCCATTTCCTTATCTTTTGCTTTCAGCCCATCTTAGTTCTGCCCGTTGGGCATTAAATAAGCAACCCGTTGGGGCATTTATTGTGCTGCCCGTTGGCTTGCACAGTGTCGGTTGGTTCAACCCATCAGCCCTCACTTTATTAGCTTATAAACCCTACAACTCACACTATTCATACATCATATTTTCTTCCTCTTCTTCAGCCGCATATCATCTGTCTTTGCTCTGTTTTGCTGCACAGTTTCAGCTTCAATTTTTTTTAAAGGAAAGGAAAGGCAAGAGTAAGGTTGTTCCTAGTTCTTCTTGCTTGAGTGTGTGATCAACTTGAAGAAATTACTATAGTCTAATCTTGAGAGGTTGTTCGGCCAAGAGAGCCATTCACACCGAGTTCTACTTCGGGTGGCACGAATCAACCTTTAAAGATAATGCATTTGCGTGATTCAGGGGCGGAGGGAGGGGGGGGGCGAGAGGGGGCAGGTGCCCCCTCTGAACTTTCAAATTTTTTTACTTATAATATTATATTGACCTAAAATGCCTTATTTGCCCCCCCTTGACACAAAAGACAAAAAAAAAAAAAAAAAAAAAAAAAAATCAATTCACGATACCTTTTCTCAGTAGACTTCTCCACCTACTACAATTCTAATATATAAAACCAATGGGTCCCATTTAATAATGATTAAAAAAAAAATCTACATTGAATAGGATAAGAGTCTGAACACACTACACAGTAGCTTGATGGACTTTTAAAAACAAAAACATACAACTATAATATAAAACAATGGATCCCACTTGGTAATGATTAAAAAAAAGATGTTTCATATTCATTAGTTTACTCATTAGTGACTTTGGCATTGATCTTACTAATTGCAACAGTTACTGTTGAAATAGTTTTTTTCGGCAATGAACATAATTAAAAATCGATTACGTAATCAAATAGGAGATTAATAGATCAATGATTGCTTAGTCACATATATTGAGAAAAATATATTCAAGACCATTGAGTGTGAAGAAATCATGCAGCGGTTTCAAAATATGAAAAATTATCGAGGGCAATTGAGTAAAATAAGCTAGGTGTAAAAAAATAAATTAAAGTTTACATTTTATGTTAGATTATGTATGACAATTACATTATAATATAGTAGTTTATTTATTTTGTTATTAATATTGATTAATTTTTTTACTCTCAATCTTATCTTTTAATCTTGCCCCTCCTGACCTAAATTCCTGGCTCCGCCACTGGCGTGATTCTATAGTTTGTGAGATCTTTCTAACTCTATCTATTTATTTTTGTCATTGCTAATTTTTTTAGGGTTTGTATTGTTGAATCAAAACTTGTTTATTTAGCCATATTTTTTCCAACACTTGTTACCCAGTATTTTGACACAATGAAGGAAATTGGTGCTGCCACAAAATCCTCTGCTGCGTTCATCCCTCATGGACCTAGTGCTGTTCGTGATGTAGCATCTCAAATTCGTGATGGACTTCTTCAGGGTTCTGTTCAACATTAGGGTTACTTTTCCATTTTTTCCCCTTTGTGTATTGAAACGAGGTCTATGCATGTTGATGCTTCTCTGCAAGTTTTTCAACGTGTTATGTAATCTATCTTGATGCAACTGTCATGTCTGTTTGTGAATTATGATAATTATTGTAAATAGGAGACTTAAAGATGTCTTAAGTATGTACAGATCTTCAAACTTGAATATGACAGCTAAAATTGCTTCTGTTAAATATTTCTTCCTCACAACCAGAAATTCTCATCAGCTTCGGTTCATTGCTTAGCTTAAAGCTTTTTGTGCAACTTAAGTAATTTCAACTTTCAGGGTTTTATACCTCTTGCATAACTTAAGCTTAGGATTTTTTTCAATTTTTTTCAATTCTCTCCATTTGTCTTGAAGTGGATAGAATTCACTCCATGGTTAGATTTAGTTTTCTGATACCTAAGAGAATATTGGCAGGTGTATCGCAGAAGGGCTGATGTCAGGATTTATGGGGGAAAAAAAAAACAAAAAAACAAAACTCGAGTTCGTTGAACTCAAGTTTTATGTTTACTACTCGAGTTCCCAGAAATCGAGTTTTCAGGCAGAGAGCCCAGAAAAAAAATAGATTTGTACTCGAGGACTATAAACTCGAGTACTGTCCACAGTACTCGAGGACTCCAAACTCGAGTTTTACTTCTTTTTTTCTTTTTTCTTTTTTTTTTTCCAATCCTGCAGAAACACCAAACACAGAAACAGAGTAACACCTGTGCAAAGCAGAAACAGAGCAAACAAAAGAATTTCTACATGGCAAAAAACAAAAATTTGATCGAAGAAGTAGAAAAGAAAAAAGATTTAATCCAAAAAAGAACTAAATTTTATTACTATATACATTTTGATTACAAGGCCATAATGACAAGACTTCTACTGAAATATACACTTTGATTACAAATGATAGTTCCACACTGGATCTTGCTTCATGACTACACATTCCATCCACAGTCTAGCAATCTCGCTTCTTGATTACACATTCCCTTTAAGTTCGTCACTTTAAGTTGACTCATGTTATACAGCTTGCCCCACCCTTTCATAGTAAGATGTCTCTTCATTATGCAAGTTCTTTTAGTATCAAAGCTCTAGGATCTCAGAGTGCACAACATATGAAATGCAGTTACCCTGGAGTACTTGGCATAGAGTACTTTGCCTCAAGTTAATAATGTTTGAAAATAGTGTAGGAAAGAATATCAAACAATGACGAACATAAAAGCAATATCCAACTAATGTCAATCCTTCATAATATAAACTTCTCCTTTAGTTTCCAACAGGTTAAAATATTATGATTAAGTAAAAAATTAAGCTTCTATTTTGATGATAAATCACAACCCAATACCATGTTTTAGAGGGGGAAAAGAATGGAAATAATTAACAACTAATTGAAAGACAAAATTAAACATTCATAATATCACAATCTAGAAACAGGTACATTGGATATAGAATACTTCGATTACAAGTGCATTCAGTGATAAACAAAATAATAATTGTGTCAATACAATGCAGTAGTAAGTTCGAATACACCATAAAGAGAATCACAATTTACATCTACAATGCCATTCCAAAATCGAGTATTTGCATGCCTAACAAAAATTGAAATATTGTCATTAGATACCAAAAGCCAAAACAAAGGTACTAATCTACGCAACTTGGCTAATTGATACAATCATGAAATTTTATATAAAATCATCACTTACCTAGTTTGGATCATTACTACTTGTCGAAGCCCCACGGGAAAGCGAACATCTTCTACGGTTATGCCCATGTTGATGACACAGTCCACAGCTCTGCTTTTGTTGAATCTCCCTCAAGTTAGAATCTGGACTCCGGCTTCCCGGTTCTCGTCGGACCCCATCCATCTCATTCTGTATCCTAGACTTCACAGGTCTACCTTTGGCCCGCAATAGGTCTGGGTCAGGCACCCACTTTGGACCATCCACATCCCTCTACAATAACTCTAACTTTGGCACCACAAATGCATGTGAGTAGGTGTGAATGGCATTCTCCAAACTATAACATGGGTCAATATATGTAGTCGCATCTTGCCCCAAGTACTGAAGAGCTGTAATTGCATGTGAACAAGGGATTTTTTGATTTTGCCACTTTCCACAACCACATGTTCTGGCCACTAGGTTTACTTCATGACTATGGTGTCCCCCTCCAGAGCTATGGATGTTGTATGCGGTAATTACTTGATATATATCATTCAGATTATTAAACGCCTTTACTTGGTGTGTTGCAGATTTTTGTAGGTTTTGTCCATAGATTTTTAAGGCATATTTACTCCACACCTTGCCCTTCGAGAGATTATGAGTAATTTCTTTGTGCCGATCATGGAAATACGCGACAAGTTTGCTCCAAGTGAATTCAACCATTGCAGCAATGGGCAAGCCACGGGCACCTTTAAGTACTCCATTGAAGCACTCCGAGACATTGGTTGTCATAGCCCTATAACGGTATCCACCGTCATGTAGCTGGGTCCACATATCTAGATCCTCTTTCATTAGATATGTATATGGTATGATGGATGAGTCGGGTTTACTTTCTTGCCGCTCGGTTCCCAGTTTCTTCCTAAGGGCCTCAATCTCGGCTTCCTTGATAACTTGCATGTACAACTCAAATTTAGCTTCCTAAGTAGCATACCCCGCTTTCAAGACCAATGACTTTAAAGTGGCGTCCTGAAAATGCGTGTCGAAGTTGCTAGCAACATGTCGAAGGCAATATCTATGAAATACTCGTACTCATCCATCATCATCTCTAGGCCAATTTGCAATTGTGTTTTGAATACCTTTATGTCGGTAAGAAATTACGCAAATGTCCTTATTTGCTATCACATCCCCCAGTGAAATCCTGAAGTATTCTAAAAACCACCCTCAATTAGGCTCTGACTCTTTATCCACAATGGCAAAGGCAAGAGGCAAAACCTTGTTGTCGGCATCGGTGACCATTGCAATCAACAACACCCCTCGATATTTACCATACAAATGGGTCCTATCAATACTGATTACTGGCTTACAATGTCTGAATCCTTCAATGTATGGAGCGAAAGCCCAAAATACATAGCGCAATATTGAATCACCGAACTCGTCCCTAGGTATGGTGTGATACCAGTATTGGGTGCCAGTTTCTTGATCTAAGTATGCCAACAACAACTTTCTCAACTTTTGGTAAGACTCTTCCCAATCCCGGAATATCTTTGCAATAGCCTTTTGTTTCGCATCCCATATCATATAGTAAGAAAGCTTATGATTATAATACTTCGCTTTAATGAAGTCTCTGAGGTGATCAATTGATGCTGTGTGATTTTCTTGCAACGTTGGAACAAATTTTGCTGCAAGAAAATTACAATCCATCATTCTACCATCAAGGGTCGTGCTAAGGGGCATACAACTGTGAGGACCCTCATAAGATGTGAACATCCATAGTCTGAGTTTAGGCTTCACGACTGCCCAACGTACCACTTGCATGACTCATCCATGCATTTCACAGACAGTCTACTTTTGGTCGATCTACTAGTCATAAAGTTTTTGTTATGCTTTGCGGCATAAATTGTTAATGCACGTTTCACCGCCTCTTTATTCGCAAAAATCAGCCATGTACTAAAATTCATGTCCTCTTTCCAAGAAGAAGCAAATGTTTGCCGAACAACTTCAGGATCAACCATATTTTCCCAAGTATTTGCATAAAATGATAAGGTAGGAGGTTCATAAACGGGGGTCGTATTTGTAACATGCTGAACTCTAATAGTAGCGTCCGCATCATCTTCATCACATTCAGCCATATCATCAACATGAGAATTGGGAGTAATTTCATGGTCATTAACACCCCTGTCAAAGTCGTCTCGCTCAATCCTCTCTTCGTACTCATCTCTATCGTCAAGATCTTCACCATTAATGGCAGCATGATCAGCACAGTCTTCGTCTTCATCTTCAACTACTGGAAGTGTAGAGGATTCACCTCGATGTGTACAAAATTGATTTTCATATCTATTGCTAGGTTCGCTCTCAATTGTTGTTGGTGTCTCTTGAAAAGGGGGTGTATAGTCTCCCAATGTGGTGCATCAATCATCTAAGACTGCAAACTATAGAGATGTAGTTGTTTGTACTCTACGCCAACTTCCGCACGCGGCTCCAAAGTAACGTACAACTCAAAATTTGCTACTTGTTCCCATTTCTGCATCGTGCTAAACATGATCTTCACATGTTTGTCTTATGTTATCGCCATATATTTGTAATTAATGCATTGATTGAGGACTTCATGTGGAGAACAGAAAGTAATATGTATGTTATGCAAAGCAGGGTTTACTTGTAGCTCTTCCATAATTTTTATTTTCAAATCATTCAAGGTCTTTAGCTTATGTCGTATCATCATATAATAGCACTGGATATCCGGACCTTGAAATGGGAATCTGTCATAAGGGTTGGCATTGCTAAGGGGTCCACCGTAGTATATATTTATATGGATCATTGTCAACCTATAGATCATCAAGTGCAATTGTGTTAGTGACAAATTTATAACTCTCAATCAACATCAATCACAAAACTTTGCATATGAAATGCCAACAATACTAACCTCAACCAAATTTGCATATACTCACCTCAGATCATATACAAAAATAGTCATTACCAATTTCATATTCTTTTAAAATTCCAAATCATTCTAGGGGCATGACTTTCAAAACCCATTCAAATAAGTTATGATGAACAAAAATATTATACCAACCAGTTATCCATTGAAATCTCTGTTACAAATCTTAAACAAATATAACTTGAAATAATTTATGCTAAAAATACTACAAATACTATCTTAGATATCAAACTCATAATCCATTTCATACCCATGATAAAGACCTAAAAGTACTAAATATTCCTAACAATTGATCACAATATTTAGTAGTAAATATTCCCAATAATTAATCACAATATTAAAATTTTTTTTTTTTTAAACCTAGCATATTATTAATCACAATATTTACACTAACAAAAAAAAAAAAAAAAAAAAAAAACGAATATTCCCAATATGTTGTTGTAGGGATAAGAGCTCAAAATTATATATTGGGCCTTGGGCCTTGGCCGAGGATGTTGGTTGGTCCAAGAACAAATAAACAGTAGTGAGAGTATTAGGCTCAGGGTCCTGTGAGTAGGTAACAAATGAAAAGGTTGTGGAAGACAGGCCGAGGAGAAATGTATCCTCGGATGAACAAAGTGTAAATCAAGAGTATATCCCACCATTCAAGGTGACCTTCCTGGAAGTTCCATTGATAAGGATGTGCATTGTAAACGTGCAAGAGGGATGGGAGTTCAGAAATATCTAAAAGAAAAGCTGCTACCACCGCATTGAATGCTCTGTAGCTAACTCTCTGGCCGCATTAATGGGGAAGTGATCTCTGAACAGTGTTTTTCAGCCTTACAGCTACCCCCAAAGACTTCAGGAAGGTGCTGATGGGACAAGTATCAAGCACCAACCATCTGGCCTGCACGTGGAGGGTAAGGATGAAAAAGGAAGAGAGTATAAAAGAAGGAGAAAGCAATGGTAAAAGGAGATCGGAAATTTGTAAGAGAAAGCACCGTAGCAGTTTGAATCATATCTGTAACCATTCTCTATCAATATATACTAGAACATACCTCCTCGGATTGTGCCGAGGACAAATTTACTTAGACAACTCCAGTCCATTTCTGTTGGATTATCTTTTAAAATTCATTCTAACTGTTATCCTATTCATTAAAGCCTAGTTTTCCAACTCACTCTTTACAAATTCATTGTATTGGGCTTAGATCCAATCATACCTTGGGCCAAGGATCCAAAACTCGTCCCTACAGTTGTAATAACATAATTAATTACAATATTTGGTACTAAATATTCCCCCAAAACTAAATATTCACAATAATTAATCACAATATTAATTTTTAAAAAAAACCTAGCAAATCATTTAATCACAATATTTACACTAACAAAAAAATAAACAAATATTCCCAATATGTTGTAGTAACATAATTAATCACAATATTTGGTACTAAATATTCCCAATAATTAATCACAATATTAATTTTTTTTTTAAACTTAGCAAATAATTTAATCACAATATACACTAACAAAAAAAAAAAAATATATATATATATATATATATATTCCCAATATGTTGTAATAACATTAATCACAATATTTAGTACTAAATATTCCCAATAATTACTCATAATATTAATTAAAAAAAAAAACTAGCAAATAATCACAATATACTAACAAATAAATTAATCACAATATTTACACTAACAAAAAAAAAAAAAAAAATTTCCTAATATGTTCTAATTTTTTCTTAAAAAAAAAACCTAGCAAATAACCACAATATTAACTAACAAAAAATATTCCCAATATTGTAAAAACATTACCTGTGAGAGAGTGTTGTTAAGGTAAGTGTTGTGTGAGAGTTGAGGAAAGTTGTGTATGAGTGAAGAGAGGGTGTGAGCTATACAGAGGGTGTGAGAGCTGAAGAGACTGAGTGAGACAGGTATGGGGGAAAAAAGGTCCTAGCTGGGACCCACATGCGACACGTGGAGGGGTGGTGACCATTCATGAAAATTGATTCCAGTAGAGTCGATTTCCATTAAGAGAAATTGAGTCTAATTTACTCGAGTTATATATCCACGTGGCCAAAAGAGTGTGAAAAGTACTGGTGGGACGAGACTAGGAACTCGAGTCCAGTAGACTCGATTTCCATAAGCCGAAACTCAAGTCTAGTAGTCTCGATTTCCATGCCAATCCTACGTGGACATATTGTCCACCTCAGTTGCTGGCGCAATGGGAAATCGAGTACATAATACTCGATTTATAACCCAAAATCGACACTAACATGCTCGAATTGTTAGATACCAAAATTGTTTCAAAAGTTTGCTAACTAACAAAATAGTTTGCCTTTTATAGTAATTTTTGAAAAAATGCCGTTTGGCCGAGTAGTTTTGAGAGTTTTAATTTAATTAATTTAATTTTTTTTTAAATAATCTGTTTTTAATTTTTTTTATTTAGTTAAAATTAATAAATTATTATTATTTTTTTAATTTAGAGGCTGACGTGGCATTTTTTAATAGTAAAAATAAAATTTTTTATTATTATTTTAATAGTTCCGTCTACCGCCTAAGATTTTGCCATTAGGACACTGACGAAAAGGACTAAAATGGATGGCGTTTTTCTAAATAGGGACTAAAAAAATAGAAATCGAGTCAAAATGTAGGGACCAAAAGTGCATTTACGCCTAATTTTAAATAATATATTCAACATTTATTGAATAGGTAGCTTATAATGGAAACAAAACATTTTTTTTAGTATATTTGTTGTTCGTACATTTTTTTGGGCAAAAAATAAGATAAACTATTGTTTAAATCTTTTTTTTTTTTGGAATAAAAATTAAAGTATTCATTGATTGTTGCTTAGATTATAAAGAGTGGACCAAACCAAACGCCACGGGATCTAACTAATTAGTTAATTTCTGTCATCATAGCTCAAGCTAAACTCAAGCTTATGCCAAACTTAGTACTTTTTTTTTTTTTTGTTCAAACTCAGTTTGTTAATTTCCTGAACGAAATTTGTTCATGTACAATTTTTCCAAGAATAAGCCTATATTTCTACATTTGTTGTTACATATTTGCCACCAAACTATACGCCAGTTTACTAATCAATTCATTTACAGCTCACTTGTAATAGTTTTATGAAACTTAAAATAAAAATACATTTGTCAACAAATTTTTCTTCAAAGTTGAAATATATTAATCGTGAGACGTATTAACTTTCGTATCCACATTACAAGAATGATATATTCCTAAGCTTGTATTTGTTCAATTACTATTAGTTCGTCGCATAGGTGAAATTTTAATTTTAATTCATGTCTGCTTGGAAAAAATTTATTTCTAATAGCTT
Organism: Quercus tomentella; assembly: GCA_028535165.1. NCBI lineage: Eukaryota > Viridiplantae > Streptophyta > Magnoliopsida > Fagales > Fagaceae > Quercus > Quercus tomentella. The sequence goes on from JAPQVY010000144.1 coordinate 6,967,036, forward strand.
ATTTGTATAATGTGAGACAAAAAACTAAAAACTAACTTATAATTTTCAAAAATCTAAAAATTAAATTATTTTAAATAAAATTTAAACAAAAAGGAAAAAACTGTAAAACCAAACTCACAGTAAAGATTTGGTTTGTTTACAACCTTATGTACATTTTTTTTTGGGTATAGCTTATAAGCTGACTCTTTTTAAAAACCTCATTTTTCATAAATATTTTTATTTTTTACCCTGTTTATTTTTAAGTAAAATAAGGCAATGGAAAATAGATATCTCAAACACACCCTAGATGCCCAAAAAAAAAAAGGTTTAACTAATTAGAATAAACTATCGGTATTAGTAAGTCAAACATGCATGGAAAATTAGAGAGGAACAATAATAAGAACAGAAAAATTAATCTAACAAAATTCTAATAGGATCTCATGCTGATTGCGCTATTAACAAAAAAAAAATTGAACGAGCAACTTTGCCAGCTTTGGTTCATAACGCAATTGCTAGTCATCTTCTACCCTATAGTCCTCCATTGCCTAACAATAACAAATTTATTGTACCCCACAAGTCATAAGGTGTCCTTGTAAGAAACATATAAACAAATAGTTTGAAAGAATCACATGTATAGCTGCCTCTATAAAGTTGGCAGCTTTCAGCTTTGAACAAGTAAACTGATCTTTTCCAAGTTTTCTAATGCGCAAACCACTCACAGCTTTGCTCTGCTGCTTAACCATTGTAGATCTCTATTGGACCCATATGAATTTGAGCATTGTAGTTGCCCAAGATATGGATATTGAATAATGAGGAGCGATGTTTAATGGGGTATGACAAATGGGGTCTAGTTGGAAAATTGGCATGATTATATCAGCTTCCAAATTTAATTGATGTGGAAAATTTTGGACTCCGTATAAAAGTTAACTTGTAAGAGCAACCACATCAGTTAGTATATTTTACACATCCATTTTTACACTAAAACCTTACTTTTTCTATTTTACACATCCATTTTTACAAAATACCCACATCAGTTCATCTATTCTATCACCTCTTTTATTTAAATAATCAATTTTCTCAATTTTTTTATTAGTTCTCTCAACTAACCCCTATACATACGCGCGCTCTCTCTCTCTCTCTACCCATTTTTTCTGATTTGTTGCTCTCTCTCTATACCCATCTCTCTACCCATCTCTATACCCAAACACAGATCAACTCTCTCTCTCGGTCTAATCCACACCATCTCGGTCACAAGCACCGATCCACAGCTCCGATCAGGCAAGACCCGATCAAGCATCGATCCACAAGCACCGATCTCCCTAGCTCCGATCCACAAGCACCGATCAGATCCAACCAAATCAGATCTGACTGAGATCTCCCTAGCTCCGATCCACAAGCACCAATCATATCCGAGATCTCCCTAGCTCCGATTAGGCAAGACCCATACCCACGAGCTCCGATCAAGCAAGACCCACGAGCTCCGATCGTTCCAGTCAAGCACCAATCGTTCCGATAAGCACCGATCTGTCTCTTTGTTGTTTGTCCGTTTGGGTTTGTTTGTGTGTGGGTGTGTTTATGTATCTCTGTGTTTTTTTTTTTTGGGAGTTAGTGTATCTCTGTGTTGATTTGTCTGTGTGGATGCGTTTGTGTGTGGGTGTGTTTGTGTGCATCTGAGGAAAAAGAAGAAGATGAGGAGAGGAGAAGTTATTGAGTTTGTTGAGCATGGAGAAGAGAGAGAAAAAAAGGAGCGAACGTGAAATTAATAAAATAATAAATGGACGAGCTACAATAACCGTGTATATTTACACGATTACTGTAGCTCATGTAGAGATATACACATTTTTACACAATTTTAGAAGCACTAATGTGGAGCATTTTTGAGGTAAAATGTGTAAAAGTTGTGTCTTTTTCTATTTTATATGATTTTGCATCCACTGATGTGGATGCTCTAAGGATCAACAGCCAAAACTACCTAACGTCATGCTTGTTTTGTGGACAGGAATGTCCATTAATCAATGTCAGAAATTCAAGCTGCAAGATAGGACAGGTTAGTGGTTATTGATATCCAATTGTCTTTATGACATGATCATAATCATATCAGCCACAAAATCTGCAGACAGCGATTTCCTAAAGTGATTCGATTTGTAAAAACCATATAATTTTTTATGGCTCTGTTTCATGAAAGAATACAAATTATGCTTCTGCGGTTCTGCCCCATGATGTTATTAATAGCATAGCGTTTTAACTTGAACATATTTGGTGGAGATGTTTCTCCATAAATTGGTTTTTTTTTTTTTTTTTCCAATGGTTTTCAATCCCTTTAAAAAGAAGGAAATGGATTGTTGTCCCATATGTCACAGACTGTGGCATAAGCTCACCTAGGCCGATATCAATATCATATACAAAGTTTTAGATTGAAGGAAATGGGACGCTCCTTTCACTGATGATATTTCAAATCTACTGAAAATCACTTCTTCCAAATTTGCTTTTGTAGTTTCTGTTCTATTATGTTGCTACAGCTACAAATAATATTGTAATAGCACAATCCAGGTATTCAGCAACAAAATTATATACATGTGGTCCTACCTCTATAGTAAATGAATGCGGCACAGTGAAAAGGTTGCAACTTCCAAAGTTTATGATAAGCCTGCACTTGCTTTTTTAGTTGGACCTGCCTACTTTAAGGAAGTATTGCTTTGACATAACACTTGAAAGTTGAAACCCAGAGAGTTCAAGGCAGACGAAATCAGAATAGCTCTCAAACAAATGCACCCTACGAAAGCCCTAGGACCAAATGGTATGTCCCTAATCTTTTATCAAAAATACAGGGATGTGGTTGGCTCTAACGTAATCAATTATGTCCTGAATACTCTAAACTCTGGTATTATGCCTCAAGGCTTGAATGAGACTTATATCTGTCTAATCCCAAAGGTAAAATGCCCACAGAAAATCACTGAATTCAGACCAATAAGTTTGTGTAACGTAATATATAAGATTATTTCCAAAGTCCTTGCCAACAGGTTAAAGAAAATCTTACCTGAGGTGATCAGTGAAGAGAAAAGTGCATTTGTGCCTGGAAGGCAAATCACAGACAACGTGCTAGTTGCTTTGGAGACCATGCACCACAAAATTCAAAAAAGGACCGGAAAAAAGGGTTTGATGGCAGTAAAACTCAATATGAGCAAGGCGTATGATAGTGGAGTGGGCGTACCTTGAGGCGATAATGAGGAAACTGGGCTTCCAAGAAAGGCGGATCTCCCTTTCCATGATGTGTGTTAGAACAAAATCATTTTCCGTCCTCATTAACGAAGAACCGAAGGGCAGAATCACATCAACTAGAGGATTGCGGCAAGGCAACCCTATATCTCTGTATCTCTTCTTACTATGTGCTGAGGGCCTGTCAGCCATGTTGCGGAAGGAAGTGGGTATAGGGAGGATCAAGGGGATTTTGGTGTGCAAAAGGGCTCCCCAAATTTTGCATCTTCTATTCGCAGACGACAGTATAATTTTCTGCAAAGCCACCATGGAGGAAGGCAACCGAGTTATTAAGGTCCTTAAAGACTATGAGGAAGCTTTTGGTCAGAAACTAAATAAAGAGAAAACTTCTCTTTTCTTTAGTAAAAATACCAAGAGGGACACTCAAGAAGGGATAAAGGACTTGTTTGGAGCACAAATCATACAACAACATGAAAAATACCTTGGGTTGCCCCTTATGGTCAGAAGAGGAAGGAAGAAAGTGTTCAGCCAAATTAAAGACCAAGTGGGAAGAAAGATCGCAGGTTGGAAAGGGAAGCTTTTATCCAACACAGGTAGAGAAATCCTCATCGAAGTGGTTGCCCAAGCAACCTCCACCTATATGATGAGTTGCTTCATGCTCCCCGACTCGCTTTGCAATGAGCTGAACTCCTTGGTGAGGAATTTCTGGTGGGGGCAGAAGGATAAGGAGAGGAAAATGGCCTGGGTATCTTGGGAGAAGCTATGTACCAGAAAATTCGAGGGCGGTATGGGCTTTAAGGATCTTAGAGCTTTTAACATGGCCTTGTTGGCAAAACAGGATTAGAGGATCCTTATGAATCCAAACTTCTTGCTCCATAATGTCTTCAAAGAAAAATATTTTGCAAAATCCTCCTTTATGGAAGCTTAATTGGGTAAGAATCCGTCCTACGCCTGGAGGAGCATTGTTGTGGCACAAAGCACTTTTGATAGAGGACTACAGTGAAATATTGGAAATGGTCGTAAGGTGAATATATGGAAGGATAGATGGTTGCCAATTCCTGATTCCTTTAAGGTGGTGAGTCCAAGAAGCCATGATTCAGAGCTGGAAATGGTTAGAAACCCCCTGGATTTAGATTGGGGTAGCTGGGATATCGAAAAGGTGAGATGCACTTTCCTCCACCATGAAGTTGAGGCGATTCTGGGCATCCCAATCAGCCCTAATCTGCTTGAGGACTCCCAGTCTTGGGCTTGGACAAAAAATGGCGAATTCTCGATCAGGAGTGCTTACGGGGTGGCCCTCAAAATCCTAAAAGAGACCAAGAGGTTCGGGGATGGCGGTGGAAGCTCGAATAGCTCAAAAATGACCAATTTGTGGAAGTCCATTTGGAATCTGAATTGCCCAAGTAAAATTAAACACTTCATGTGGAGGGTGTGTAAAAACATTCTCCCTACAAACCACTGTTTGAAAAGAAGGAATGTGGCCTCATCGGATGGGTGTGTCCTGTGTGAAGGATTTGAGACAAAAGGCCATATTCTGTTGCATTGCAAAATTGCGACAAAAGTATGGAAGGAAACTGGTATTAAAATGCCTAATGGGAGCATCCCTCATGTGGAGTTCATCGACACTGTATGGAAACTCATGGATATGCCAACTGAAATTGATTGGGAACTCTTTGCAACCACAACTTAAGGCTTATGGAATAACAGAAATGTCTTCAAACACAAGGGCAGGTGCAAACAAACAAAGAGTATTGCGATGGACTCGGCTAAATACGTGGAGGAGTTTAGACAAAGTGCAATGACCACCCCCAAGTGTCCCAAGTAGCCCCACCAGGCCAGAATCCAATGGCGCCCTCCCAGACCTGGATGGTACAAACATAGATGGTGTGGTGTTCAAAGAATCTAGCTGCTGTGGATTCGGAGTGGTAATAAGAAACGAAAGAGGCCAACTTATGGGAGCTATGAGCAAAAAACTGCCCCTCCCTTTGGGGGCCCTGGAAGTGGAAGCAAAGGCAGCAGAGGAAGGAATTATTCTGCCAAGGGACTTGGGCCTCAGAGAAGTGATTGTGGAAGGAGATGCACTGATCATGATGACTGCCCTTTCAAGCCCAAACAAGCCCCCTAGCTCCATCTAGAAAGTGGTGGAAGGCTCCAAACGGTATCTCTAGAGCTTCAATGAGTGGGAAGTAAACCATGTCTGTAGGTGCAACAATGCTGCAGCTCATCTGTTGGTCAAGCATGCTGGTTCTGTATTTGAATGTGTAATTTGGGTGGAAGACACCCCCCCCCCCCCTCGGCGATAATAGCAAACCAAGTTTGTATGGACGTATCTTCAATGGGCTTTTGCCCCAATTAATGAAATTTCTTATGAATTGACTATCAAAAAAAAGAAAAAAAAGAAACTTTTATATTCATTATTTAAGGCTCATGTTAATAGCACAAAAGAAAAAAATTGCAAAATATATTAGATTTTAGATGATCATTAACCTATGATTCGAAAACCTTTCCAATTAGATTGGATATAGATAACAATCATAACATCCATAACATAAAAACTGATGGCACCTAAACCATCTTCTTCCCATATAGTTGTTAACCAAAGAAACCGTGCTGAAACCATCTAAGTATTGTCTTATTCTGTTCAGCTATATAAACCCAATATGTCAAGAAAGTCGTGTTCTTAGTTGATCTTTCACACTTCTATGATCAAGAGTCAAACTAAATTTGACAACCCATAAGTAATGAGGTCCATCACAATAGAATATATATATAAGGCCAAAATAACTTCATGCAGTTGTGTATGTTTGCCAGGGCAATGTCAGAAAACCCTCAAATCCAGGGGGGGGTGGGGTGGGGGAGTGTAATTATAATCTACACTCACCAAGCTTTTGTGCATCACCAAACCACTTGCTCATCAGATTTGATATCCTGACGTTAATGAAAACAGCTCCAGATTCTTTGCAATAGCTCTGGCAAGCATGGTCTTTCCAGCACCAGGAGGTCCATACAACAAGACCCCTTTCTGGGGACCCAGAAGCTTCCCATCGGAAAAAAGCTCAGGTCTTCTTAGGGGAAGTATCACCAGTTCATATAATGCTTCCTTGATGGCCTCCAGTCCTCCAATAGAGTCAAATTCAACATCAATGTGGTCAGGATTTATAACATCGCATGCTATGACTGTATGACATCCTGTGAATAATGAAGAAACACAAGTCAAGCATAAAAACAACAACAATTCTGAACTAGAGTTCATTTCACATAATTCTAACTTCTCTATTTCAAGGTTAATAAATAAACACGAGAGAATCTATGGCGCAAAAACAAGTTGTACCTAAAAATTTATCAATGCTGCCACTTCTATGGCCAGTCTGAGTAGTGTGTTTTCATCTTATAAAATGCATAACTTCTATACAAAATTTAATTAAAGACAATATCCAAAATTGTGTTTAAGCTACTACACTTACTGTAGCTTCATTCATATATAAAGCCTAGTTGTTTTTGTGGTTGCGTTCAATTAAGAAATCCAATCATTAAACTAGGAAATTTGAGGGGCTGGGCTTGAATTGGTTGATTGTGTGGGGCTCGGATCATGGGAACTCAAAAATCATTAAACTAGGAAAAATTATGGGTTTGGGCCAGGGGTGAGCATATACCCGCCCGACCCGATATGTTTTGGACGGGTATATTCGGGTCGGTTTTCGGGTCACTGGTAATCCGAATATTTTTGTTTTCACTCAAGAAAATTTGGGTTTTGGGTCTCTGTCTCGTCACTCTCAAACTCTCTCTCTCTCCGTGAAACCTTCTCAATCTCACTCTAGACACTCTCTCTAAGTCTCAATCTCACTCAAGACACTCTCACAATCTCCCTAACGGTAAGTTTTTTAAATTTTTTTGTTTTGATTTTTGGTTTAGGGTTTCGATTTTGGGTATTAGTAAAGCTGGGGTTTGATTGAATTTTTGTTTTGAGGGATTTGCTTCATGGGTTTTTATATTTTGTTGTTTTCTTTCAGGAACAAAACAGCCTCTCTCAATCTCACTCGTACCTCTCTCAGTCTCCCCAACGGTAAGTTTTTTTAAAAGGAAATTTCGTTATGGGAGGTTCCATGTTTGATTTCATTGAATCCAAAACTTTTGAGTATGCAATTGAGTAAGTGGTGTCGTTCTATTTGTTACGTATCTATGAAAGAAGTCGGCATACTTTTTTCAAAGAGTGTGTCTCTTGAAGTGCTAGTTCATTATTATTTTTTTTCTCTAAGCAACTTAGCTTTCTAAAACATCTTTCATTTTCACTATTTTTCATCCATCACTATTTGTCTTTCATTTCAAGAAAGTAGTTTGTTTTACATTTTTGTATGAAATTTCTTTTTTGTGATTGATGTTTTGGATGGTTATTATCCCCTTTTTTCCTTATGCATGTGTAAATCTATGTGCACTTGGTACGACATTTATGTGTTTGTAAAGCTGATAGTTTATAAATTAAAAAAGAAAAAATTGATATATACTTATTTGTGTGTGTTTGCAGGAATAAGAGCTCATGGAGACGTCTCTATTGCAAGAGCAGCAGCAGAAGCAGTTGGAATCAAAGGTAATGCTGATGGGTTAGGGAAAAAAAATGTGTTCTACACTAAGTTCATTGTACATTTTTTACACACAAATTGATGTAGTCACCCTTTACCTTAGGCCAGCCAACCAACCTCCTCTACTTGTTGGAGGATTGTCAACCATCCACCCTCTACTCTTAAGCCAAAACAACTAGCCAACATTTTTGACATTTTAGGGCAGGAACAATGTTGTTAAAAGCGCTGAGTGCACTTAAGCGCAAAGGCTTCCTGGAGCCTAGGTGCAAAATGCAAAGCACAAGCGCGCGCCTGATCAATGTGAAGCCCACATTAATTTTTTTTTTAATAAATTAAAAAAATATATTATTAATGATCAATACAACAATCAAGTGATCAATTAATCATATAAATTGCAATAAAACATTTTATATAATTTATATAACATTTATATAATTCTATTGTGCTTTACAAAATATATGCAACCATGATATTTGATGGCCAGGATTAAAAAACATGGTTGAATCAAAATTGAAGTATAGAACCAAAAAGACAAAGGCTAAAAAGTACTAGAATGTTAAGTAATGTTATCTTTGTCTAACAAAATATCTTTGCCTAACAAAATCAATGCAAATATGCATTGCAATCCTAATCTACATAATCATCTTCCTCATTAAGCAAGGGACCATCATCATTGTCATCACAAGATTTGTAGCCCTCATCATTTTCCTCATCATCTTCATCTCCATCATGAGGAGCATGTTGTGAACTAGAACTCGAACCTGTTGCTTGCCCTAGTGGCCACATTCTTGATCTCAAGTTGAATCTTTCTTCTTCAACTCCAGAAGCTCTAGCAACACTACCCCGCCCCACGTCAAAATATCATCATCAAATTCAAGATCATCTTCAGAAAATCATCTAGTTCATCTTCTTCTACTCTTCCAGTCAACCACTCATTGCTATCTTCTATATCTTTCATGGAGATTGGATCAATTGTGTCACGCAAATTATATCTCCGCTTCAAGGCTCTGATGTACTTAATATATACCAAATCATTAATCATTGTGCTAACCAGCCTAACCTATTTCTTTTCTTTCTATGCACCTACATAATCTGTATAGCCATATATTAATATGCATAGATGATGATATCATGATAATTAAATCATGAAATAAATTTCACAATTAAGTCCCTAACTTTTTAGTCACTCACATGTTCAAACCAGTTCTGCTTGCACCCTGATGAACTATAAGCTAGGCTAAGAACTTTTACAGCAAATTGCTGTAAACTTGGAGTTGAAACTCCATAAGCAGACCACTAATCAACTGTTAAGGAAAATAAAAAATGGTCTTAACTCTTAACACTTAACTCAAACTTTATAAGAACTAAATAATTTTTACATTTAATAAAATGGGCAAACTAATAAGTAACAACTAATAAAAGCTAACAAAGCAAATACCTGGTGCTTTTTTCTTTCTCAGCCTAATAGCCATTTCCAACCCAAAGATGCCCTCTTCTCTCTTATATGATGTCAAGTCTTCAATAATCTTATTTTGTTGATTAATGTTTGGAACCAACCTTTGTATGCATTTGTATAGGCTAGTCATAATTTTAGTGCGATTATCATAGAAATATTTTGGATTCAAGAAATAGCCAGCCGCATGCAAAGGCCGATGGAGTTGACATTCCTACCTTCGATCTATTATTTCAAGGATTTCTTTGTATCTTTCTTCCCTTTCATTAAAAGATTTTTCAATTGCTTCTTTAGCTTGATCCATAGCCTCATAAATGTACACCATGGAAGGTTTTTTCTGCCCATCAACCATTCTAAGCACACAAACAAGAGGACCTGACACTTTAAGGCTATAAACAACAATGTTCGAAAACGTAGGCATTAGAATTGTTTGAGCCACCCTTTTTCCTGTTAGCTCCTTTGCCTACTTGCTACGGGTCCAATCCTCTGAAGTAAACAAGTTTTCCTTTTGCTTATGTATACTTGATAATGTGAGAAAGGAAGTAGCAAATCGAGTTTTAGCGGGCCTAAGCAAGTTCCTTTGCCCTGTATAGTGTCTCATCATGTTTATGAGACTTGTACAATTATATATTTACCCAATAAGCTCAATTGCCCTCTTTATTGTTCTCATGATTTAAGGAAGCTTTGCAATGTCTTCCAACATCAAATCCAAGCAATGGGCAGCACATGGGGTCCAATACAAATGAGGTCATTTTGCCACCAATAATCGTCCTAATAATGTAAAAATATAAGTATGACAATTAGTAACAATTAAGATAAAAAGAAAAATATAATATGAATACTGTTTTCTAATTTCATGAGATTAAGATATATAGTTCAATAAATAACTTCTTACCTGCCATCACATAACTTGAGTCATTATCAGTTATAATTTGTACCACTTTATCTTCTCCAATTTTCTCCACCATGCTATCAAATAGTTGAAACATTCTTTCTTTGGTCTTCATATATAAAGACGCATCAATACACTAGATAAACATGCTTCCCTTAGAGCAATTCACCAAAAAATTTATCAAAGATCTATGACTTTTGTCTTGCCATCCATCAGACATAATGAAACATCCAGTTCCTGCCCATTCTTCTTTATGGCTCTTCATTATATCATTGGTGTGGGCCACTTTCTTTTTCAATAAAGGATCTCTCACTTTATGGTAACTTGGGGGCTTCATACCAATTCCATATCGTCCAATAGATTGAACTGCAGCTTTGAAACTATCATAATTAACAACATTGAATGGAATTGCTGCTTCATACATCCACCTTGCTATATCAACACAAGTAGGAATGGCAACGGGTCGGGTTCGGGCCGGGTTTTTTCATACCCGGACCCGACCCGCGGGCCAAGACCCGCGGCCCGAACCCGATCCGTTTACTAAACGGGTTTTTTTCTCGGGGCCCGGACCCGCCCCTGCCGGGCTCCGCGGGCCCCGCGGGCCCCGTCCAGCTAGGCCAAATTTGGGCCTAATTCTCGGACCAAATCATGGCCCAATCACAATCAATTTTTTTTTTCAAGGCCCAGATGCCAAAATTAGGCCCAATCAGCTTAAAATATGAAGGAAAAGAAAAAAAAAAAAAAAGAAAGGAAAAATCTTACACCAAATCAGCTTGTCAAACACAAACACTGGATTGTCATAGTGTAGGATCTTGAGTATAAGTATATGCAAGTGTAAGATTTTTCCTCTTCTTTTTTTTCTTTTGTAAAAAAGAAAAAAAAAAAGAGGAAAACAAATCAGCTTTTTTTTTTTCTTCACTTCTTTGCTAATACAGATTTTTCACCATCAAAAAAAATAAAAAATACAACTCACAATCCCAAACATAAACATCTTTTTTTTTTTTTTGCTCCTCTGTTAATACAAATTTTTTACTAAAAAAAAAAAAAACACAAATCACAAACAGAAAACACAATCAATAAATCCCGAATTCGATTCTTTCGTATCTGATACCGGCGTCGATGTCGCCGAGCGACATACGCTCCGCGGCGGCGTGTCTAGCTGAGGCTCGTTTGCATAGATCGTCCGATGGTTGCATAGATCATCCGATGGTGGCAGAGATCTTGAGAAAGAGATAGAGGAGGCGGCTGAGAGGTGAGGCGTAAGCGTTACTGTGAGTGTGCTTCTGTGTGAGGGTGAGGCGCTGAGTGAGGGTGAGGGAGGCCGTGTGCGTGAGCTGCTGCTGAGGTAGGGGTGAGGAGGGACTGAGGTAGGCGAGAGCTGCTGCTGAAGAAATGAGGGACTTTAGGGTTACTGGGTTAGTTATAGCTATATATATATAGGGGGGGTTTTTTTGGTAATTTTATGGTAACCGGGTTATATCCGGGTCGGGTTTCGGGTCGGGTTTCGGATTTTTTTATAAAATCCGGACCCGACCCGGACCCGGTTCGGGTTTTTTTTTAAAAACCCATACCCGACCCTATTTCTAATCGGACCGGGTAAAATCCGGCCCATTAGGGTCGGGCCGGACCGGGTATCCACGGATCGGGCAAAAATTGCCATCCCTAAACACAAGCCTCTTCTATTAACTCTTTCTTGTAAGCATCATTAATTGTTGTTTGGACCCCCTTTCCACTCTTTCCCATTTGTGTTGTTTTAGGAGGAGCGACAAATGCATCCATACATGCCTTGGTTTCTTTTTACTAGTGCCACTGCCACCTAAATTTTTCACTTGTTTGCCACGAGCATCAACTTCAGCAGCCTCATCCTCCGCTTCTTCATCAAAAGCCACATCATCAAATTCAGCCATCAAATTTACTTGCTCTTTTTCTGTTTTTTTTTTCTTCTTAGTATATATTGTTTAACTTCTTCCTTCACATATTCAGGGCACTTTAGACAAGCAATGTAGTGGTGTACTTACTTAGGATTTAAGGAATGAGCCAAGCAATGTAGTGGTGTACAATTTTTAGTCCATCGATCAATGAGTATATCATACACCACATTATAAAAATGGGCTATACTCATCTGCTTCCAAGCCTTCATGCCGATGTATTACTGCCTTCACCTTCTCTATCATTGAATCCTACAATTCATACACAAGATGAAGACAAGGTCTATCTGTTTCAGCTTCTTGTAGCATATCATAAATAGGTGTTGTGAATTCAATGATATGATCAACAACATCCCACCAATGATCACTTAGAATCAAAGCTTTCACTTTTTGAGCTTTTCCAACATCATCCTCCCTATAAGAAGCCCATTAGTCACTGATAACCATGGCTTGAAGGCATCTTTTTATCAACTTCAACCTTTTCAGCATAACAATAACTAAAGCAAATCTAGCATCAACAACTTGGAGTAGTTTTAATGGGCAAAATTCATTAAACATTGTCAACCTCATTGAATGGTTCATGATAAAAACATGTATGAAGGATGCATCATTAGCAATGCGTGTAATCCAATTACATTCCTCATATGTAACTTCATTCTTTTCAGTGTTTTTTGCTGCACAAATATTCTTCAATGCTAGATTGATAGTGTGAACAACACATGGTGTCCAAAATATTTTGGGAAACTCACCTTCAATAAGAGCTCCAGTAGCCTTCATCACACTAGCATTATCAGTGATGACTTGGACAACTTTTTCATGTCCAATCTCTTTTATAACATCCTTCAACACCCCAGCAATAAAATGTTTGTCTTTGAACTAACCTGACCCATCAATTGCCTTTATAAACATTGGACCCCCATCTGATGCAGCCATAATATTAATAAGAGGCCTCTTTTGTGGATCTAACCATCCATCAGAAACTATACTCACACCATTTGCAACCCAAGAGTCCTTAATTGGTTTCAAAAGTCTTTCAACATTAGCTTTTTCTTTTTGCAAAAGTGTTGTTCTCAAGGCATTGTATCTAGGAGGAACATAACCTGGAATGTTATGGGTAGCAGCATATGCATAGGAATTACGATAATTTGGGTTCCTAAGTGAAATGGAATCCCATCGGTATAAAACATCCTAGCAATGCTATTATCCAATTCAGCTCTAGCACTATTCTGGAATGCTCTCTCCAAAGGAGAATTTGCAATCACCTTCCTCCTCTTACCAATACCATCAACCACAGGATCTATACTACCACTCCCTGTCTCCGGACTGAGGGAATAGGCCCATGGAGAGGTGGGGGTAAGGGAATTCGACTTCTATGTTCTCGCTCTAACTTATCCTTCTCAACTTGATCGTGCACTCTCTGCATTTCCAATCTATGGCCCAGTGTCACATTCTTACATGCTCTAATACCTTTACCACTAATTTGTAATAAATGAGCCTTAACCCTAGAATAGGATCCCACAAAAACTCCATCACAATAGTTGCACTTTAATCGTGTTTCCTCCTGTTTTAGAAGTGGAACCAAGAGGTTTTTCCAATTTAGTTGCATACTGCCAAAGAGGACCATCTGATGAAGTTTTTGTGCTAGTAGCTTCATCCATTGTAAATTCAATAATTTTTCAATTTAAGTTTTTTAACCTACAAATAAATTGAGAAATATATAATAACTAAGGATGCCAGTGTGGCTGAGCTTATGATATCCACCAATGGTGTCCTCTTTTGGGATGTGAGATTCGTTAAGGGTGTGCATGCTCGGGATCTAGAGGCTATGTCTGACTTCATGGAAGCCATTTATGGTTCTCCTATAAGGGGGCTAGGTGAGGATAAAATGTGTTGGATTCCTAGCAAAGTTAAGGGTTTCTTGGTTAGTGATTATTATAGAATTTTAGCTGGCACCGCTTTCTATGGGTTTCCTTGGAAAAGTATTTGGAAGCAGAAGATTCCCTCTAGAGTAGCTTTCTTTGGTTGGACTGTTGCCTTAGGGAAATGCTTGATGATTGATAATTTACGTAAAAGGAAGGTGTGGATTTTGGATTGGTGCTACATGTGTAAGAGAAATGGTGAATCGGTTGACCATCTATTCCTTCATTGTCCTTTTGTTATGGATCTATGGTCTATGGTTTTGGGTCTTTTTGGAGTATCTTGGGTTATGCCGCACACTGTTTTGGGGCTGTTACGGTGTTGGCAAGGCAGCTTTGGTCGTTATCGAAATGGTTATATTTGGTCTATCATTCCTCATTGCTTATTGTGGTGTCTTTGGTGGGGGAAGAATAGTAGATGTTTTGAAAATACTGAGAGAGCTATTCCGGAGCTCAAGCTTCTCTTTTTTAGAACTTTAAGGGATTGATTGTTTGCTTTCCAAAATAAATCTTTCCTTTCTTTTATTGATTTCCTAGACTCTTGCAATTTTTGTATTTGGTTTCCTTTCCCTTGTTCACTCCCTATGCACTAGGGAGTTCCTTTTTTATCAATATATCTTATTACTTATAAAAAAAAATGAAATCAAGTGATCAACCAACCCAAGTCTCATGACTCTCAACATTATAGCTAGGTTGCACGGACACGCCATTTTTGGCGTCGTGTTGGTGTCGGACACTGGAACGGGTACGACTCGCCGGATTCCGGTGTCCGGCGAGTGTCCTTTTTTCTTTTTTCTTTTTTTTTTTTTTTTTTTTTTTTTTTTTTTTTTTCGTTTCTCCGACACGCACCGACGCGGCGCCGACACAACTCCGACATGGCTCCGACGCGTCCGACACACTAGCAGTGAAGAAAAAAAAAAAAATCACAGATTTTGAGTCTGAGAAGTCATTTTGAGAAACCCACCTCTTAAGTTCTCAACCCACCCTCCCTCTGACCTCTGTCGCTGCCCTCTGTCCCTCGCCGGAGCTAGATCGGGCTGATCGGCGAGCTCCATAGACGTCGAGTGATGTCGTGCCCTGTCCCTTCCAGCGATCTCTCTCTCTCTCGGCGTGGACAACAGGTCCGACGACTCCGACCTCTTCTCTCTGTTTTTTTTTTTGCTGCTGCCCTCTGTCCCTTGCCGGAGCTAGATCGGGCCAATCGGCGAGCTCCATAGATGTTGAGTGACGCCGTGCCCTGTCCCTTCCAGCGATCTCTCTCTCTCTTGGCGTGGACAACAGGTCCGACGACTCTGACCTCCTCTCTCTGTTTGTTTGTTTGTTTTTTTTTTTTTTTTTTCGGATATCAATTTTGGTGACTGAATGGTAATGGTGGTACATAGTACTGTTACTCACTTAGTTATAAGTTATAACGTGTTTTTTTTTTTTTAATCCCACTCTCAAAGTTAATGTATTTCTTTACTCAGCCTTTTGTTTTGCCTTATAAATTATAATTTTTATTATGAATTTAGGGATTTTTGTTTTTATGTGTCCTGCTATAGTTTTATTTATTTATTAAAGTTAAATATTGTGTATTATTGTACTACTTTGGGTGTTAGTTTACTTATTTGTAGTTCTTACATAATTTAAATTCTAGTCATAAACATATTTTATGTCTAAAAATATTAAAAAAATATGCCTAAATATAAAATATAATTAATTATTTAACCGCCGTGTCCCCGCCGTGTCGTGTCCTTATTTTTCAAAAATTGTCGTATCCCCGTGTCCGTGTCCGTGCAACATAGCATTACAGCTTATATCAAAAATTAAAAAAATTAGATAATAGATACAAAGGGACACATAGAATGATCAATGAGCATGTAAGAGTGAGAGTATAATGGAGATTGGAGGGTGAGAATAAAAGCAAAATACCTGAGCGAGTGTCAGTGAAAGTTGAGCTTGAGATCGAGATTGACACTGAGAGATGGAGAGATTGACACTGAGAGATAGAGAGATTGCATGATTCTGATTTCTGAGTGAGTGGTGCCGTGGGTTAGGGAGTGTCGGAGTGAGAGAGGGGATATGGACTGAGAGAACGAGAGAGGTAGAGAGAAGAATTGAGAAGAAAACGTTTAGGGTTTTTTTTGTTTGTTTAAGTTTGCTTCAATGTCCAAAATGGTGAGTTTTGGTTTTGTATAAGTTTTTTTTCTTATTGGAATTTCGGCCTGAGCCAAAGCCGGTTTCGGCCCGAATCGACGTGAGTCGGCGTGAGTCCGAAAAAAAAAAAAAACTATGCGGCACGGACGCGCGGTCAGCGGCGTCGCATATCGCACGTTGGGTGGGTGCGGCGGCCCTGGAGCCACACTAGTGCTTTCTAGGTCTAAGTGCTATGTTGACACTTGACATCTATTAAAGTAACTAAAGTTACTAAACAATTACTACATGTAAATAATTTCATACATTCATACATGTTTTTTTTTTTTTCATGAATGACCCAACTAAGAAAGAGAGGAGTTTTGGGTTTCATAATGAGGGGAAAAAAATGGAACATGTTTGAGGAAAAAAAAAAAGAAGAAACAGAGGAGCTGTGTGACTGGGTCGTGGGTTTCAAAATGAGGGGAAAAAAAGAGAGATAGAGGGAAAATGGAACTGGTTTAAGAAAAGAAAAAAAAAACAAAACAAAACAAAAGAAGAAAGAGGAGCTATGTGATTGTGTCGTGGGTTTTAGAATGAGGGGGAAAAAAGAGAGAAAGAGGGAGAGAAGAAGATTGAGGACTTGGTTTCAAAAAGAGTAAAAAGGAAAGGTTTAAAAAGGAAGAATATAAGAGAGAGAGAGAGAGAGAGAGAGAGAGAGAGACCTTTGAGCTTGATACCAAGAGAGCAGTGGGGTTGGGAGTGGGGTTAGGAGTGTTTGACTTTAGCGTTTGTTTGTGTGGTTGTGGTCAAAAGTTCTAAAATATCTAAAGAGATAGGCTTAGGTGTATGGTAGCACACCACACTATTAGTTTTGATATAATAAATCAATGGCTTATATCAAACATATCTAGATCTAATGGCTAAAAATCAAATCAGAATTTTTTTTTAAAATTTTTACAAAAAGCTCAAAAAAGAGCGCCTAAGGCGCACTCAGCACTTTTGTGAGGGCGTGTCACTTTAGAGGGGAAAAGCTCCAAGGGTTTTGCGCTTTGTGCTTAAGCGCGCTTTTAACAACACTAGGCAAGCAGGCAGCCCCTTATTTTCACTTCTAAGATTTGCCATATATTCTCATTAACTTCAGCTTTGACTTATGTTGTGATAGTCTGTTTAGATGTAACTATTTCCTAGTAGTTAAAGATTATAAATAGGCTTGTTATGTAAGAGTAAAATTATTTTATTTATTTTTTATGCAACTTAACTTAGTTTTAGACCTGGATAGAAACTATGTTTCTCTAACTTATCTCTGTAATTCAAGCTTTGATTCTTAATTCTAAGGAAATTCTTGTTCAAGTTCTCAGTTATTTGATCTTGATTTTCATCTCAAAAATGTGGGTAGAAAAAGGAGCTCATAAAGACTTTGATCTCGGAACTAGAGCAACTCAGTGTTGAAATAATTGAGGTATTATTGATGGTTCTTTAGGGAATAAATAATATGTACATAGTATGTGTGCACTACTAAGTTTATTTTTCACTCGCAATGCAGATAGAGAAGCTTGAGCAGGAGCTCATTGCATACGGCAAAAAAGTGAAGGTAATGCTGATGGCTTAATTAATCTGCATGCTAAAGTTCATTTTTACACCCAAAACATTTGGTTAATTTTCATTTTGGTCATACGTTAGTTCTCTTATGAGTGGTTGATGCAGGACCGTTAAGAAGTTCATATATTAGGTTTCTTGATGAATTCTTGAATAAGGATTGATGTTTAAGAGTTTAGGTTAGAAAAGAATGAATGTTGACGGCTGTTTGGGGCTGAAACAGGGATAAACAGAAAATAACATAAATAAAACACAATCACACATGGGGTTCCTTAGCAAGTTTGCATCACACAAACTAAGCTTAAAATAAGCTGCTGAATTTTATTAATCAGTTGCTATATTCTAAAACAACATGACTACAAAAGAGCCTTTATATAGAGGCTATAGTTATCTCTTTCTAGTAGGACTTGGACTCTAAATAACCTATTCCTAGAATAAATAGGAATACTAATAATAATTAAATAAAAGATTTAATAATACATAAACATAAAATAAGACTCATGGGCCTTTGGTACAGCCAAGAACAGCCCATTTCAGATTTCTTTAAATTACCAAATTGCCCTTACTAATAGAACTAAATTAAAACTGATCCAGCAGCTTCTCAACCTAAAAGACTCAATACTAATAACTAAAATGACCTATCAAAGGTGCTAAAAGGATCCGATATCAAGACTAGACCACAATTTGATTTCCTAGATTCTTGAAATTTTTGTTCTTGAATTGTTTAAACCCCATGTACACTCCCTGTGTATTAGGGTGTTCCTTTTTTGATATCAATAAACTTCTTACTTATATAAAAAAAAACTAGACTACAATTCTTGAATCTTGGTATATTAAATCTTTTTTTTCCCTTGAGCTCTTCCTTGTCTTCATCTGTGGTCTTTGGCTTTGGGACTCACGGATGGTAATTGTGTTCAATCTTTCATAGAGTCAATTCATATGTAGATATTTTTCTGTTTGTAATTCTTTTGGCTACCTTGTGTCTTTCTTTATGAAGTAGTCTCATTGCAATAAAATTATTCTTAGAAAAAAAGTTTCAATTTTGCCAAATTAATCCTTTAGTTCCTTTTATTCTTTTTTTTTTTTTATAATTTTTTTACAGAAAGCAGATGATGGCTGGAATACTTATGATGATGTTAGGAAGGAGCAACACAACACTATCATGGTAATTTTTTTTCCTCTTTCCTTGTTTACTAGTATTATGAGTCTTTACTTTTTAGAACTATGGTTAAATGATTAAATTTATCATTTCTATAACTTAATCTTTTAGAACAATCGGCAAGGCATCAAAGTAGGAGATCCTGCATTACTTTACTTACCATCTAAAATTTTAAAAATTCTAGGTTTCAGGCCTTACTTATTAAGGGGGAGCTTAGGCTCACACGTGAGAGGAAGTGTTAGAATTATGGTTAAATGATTAAATTATCATTTCCTAATAGCACAAGCTTTTGGGACAATTTGTAATTTAACACTTGTAATAAATTCGTTCTTATTGTAGGAGTTAAAAGGGAAGCTGCAGTTTTTTTGCCGGTGTTATTTGTTGCCTGTTGATGGTGATGGAACTTCGATTAATGATGGAACTTCAATTAATGTTCCTGACCTGCATATTGTTTTGAAAGTAGAGGGTATAAATTTTTATACTTTACAAATTTTTTTTTTTTTTTTTTTAATTTGTTATCAAAGACACTGATGTAAGCTTACTTAATGTCTGTAGAGAAAAACCATCGTTTCAAATTTGATCAAGTGTTTTCTCATGAATCTAATCTAGATGATGTTTTTGAAAAAACATCTGAATTCTTACAAAGTGCACTCGATGGCTATAAGGTAATTTTGTGTCTACCACTTGTCAACTTGAATTTTAACGTAGTTACAGAGTGCATTAGAATATATTTTACTATGTTTTTTTTATGAGCAATAATATTTATTCAAAAAGAATCAATAAGTACACATAAATTGTACTAGCTGAAGGTTATTATGGAGATCTAATATTACAATGAACGATAAAATCAAATAAATTTGAAAAAGAAAACTTCCCTAAAGCTACCATCCACTCAAGCGAGGTCTTTAAAAAAATTTTCCTTTAATTCTAAAGTAGATCGTTCACATCCTTTAGAGCTCCTCCATTTATTTCCCTCCAAATGCACCACATTAAATACTGAGGAATGGTTCTCCATATATTACAGCTTCGATGATGCCCAAAACTACCTTGCCAACAAGCTAGAAGATTGACAACCTTTCTAGGCATTTCCCACTTCACCCCAATAAGAGCAAAAACAAAACCCCATAATTCACTAGCAATAGGGCAGTGTAACAATAAATGGTCTACAAGTTCCTCATCCCTCTTGCGCATACAACACCAGCTTGCTGAAATGTATGCTTCCTCACGTTTTGTGCTGTGAGGATATTCCCCAAAGCAGCACCCAAGGGAAAAAGGCCCCTTTACTCGGGACTCATGGTTTCCAAATACTCTTTCAAGGGAAACTGTCACCACTAGGGGGAGCTAACTCTGTTTAATAAGAAAGAACATCAAAGCTCTCTGAATCAAAGGCTTCCAGCAAAACTTGTCTACTCTAGCCCCCTCCACCTTAGTAGAATATAGTAGATATAAGAACATATATAAAGATTCCAATTCCCAATCTTGAATTGCACGATCAAAATTCAACTCCCAATGAATTAACCCATTTCTGGATTGTAAGAAGTCTAGAATTTCATAGTAGACGCATCTCCCACCTCAAATTAAATAGAACTCTTAGTCCTAAATTGTTTAGGACTTGTCTTTTAAGAAACATTCTAATGAGATTGGAATTGTTGTATGATTAAAAGTCCTTAATTTATTTTAATTAGAAGTTTTTAATGAGATTAAAGCTCTAATTAAAAGTTATATAGATTCCAATGAGATTAGAATCCTTTTTCAAGTAAGTTAAGGATAGAGTTCTTTATAACTGATTTTTGATCCATTAGATTATAAGGAATCATAATAGTTTGGGACTTCCATTTTAGTTAGTGATTCTAATGAGATTAGAGTCTTGACAAATGCAAGCATAGTTCAGATTTGGCCAAATTTACTTTCAGACCAGATATAGCTTCAAACCAAGTAAATAAAACTACAAGTTCCACAGATGGCTTGGATCATCTTATCAAAAATATAAATGTCATCTGCAAAAAGAAGATGAGAAATCGTGGTATTATTAGGTACCTCAGTACCCACAGAAAAACCAGAAATAAGACAAACAACAACTGCTTTTTCCATCATATGGCTGAGAGCCTCCATAACAATAGCAAAGAGCAACGGCGATAAGGGTGTTAAGTTTCTTAGTTATCATCCATTACATTCACACATTTCCTACTTATAGGTTCTTGTAAGACACTGCTGCTACTTTCACTTAGTTATTCTAACTGACTACCAACCATGGTATTTATACAGTAGAATGCACTGATATAAATCCTATACAACAATCCTGTACATCACTCACAACTTCCATTACTAGATACACTCAGCTAGGGTCTTAACATACCCCTCCCCTTTTAAAGCACCTTGCCCACAAGGTTAGGGAAGGACAGCCTTAGCTAATGCATGGATTCCCAAGTAGCATCCTCTGGAGCAGTCCCTAGCCACTGCACTAAAACTTCAGTGATAGTTTTAACCCTTAGAGTCTTTGTTCTGGTCTGCAGAATAGCTATAGGTTCTGGAATTAATTTCCCTGTTTCAATGAGTGGTGGAAGAGTTGAAATTGGATTTACATGTTGTCCCAGCTTCAGTTTCAAACAAAAGACATGGAAGACTGGGTGAATTTTGCTATCATCAGGTAAAGCTAGCTTATAAGCTACCTCCCCAACCCTTTGAAGCACCTGAATGGGGCCAAATTGTCTGGGAGAGAGTTTCCATTTGCCTTTGTAAGCTAAAGACTTCTGTTTGTAAGATTGGAGCCTCAAGTACACCAAGTCAACCTAAATGGACCTCTCAGTTTTGTGCTTATCAGCCTGCTCCCTCATTCTTTCTTGGGCAGCAGCTAAGTTGGTCTTGATAACAGCTAGAACCTGCTGTCTATGGCTCAAGAAAGAGTCCACTGCAGCAACCCTTGTTGTACCAGGAATATAATCCTGAAGCGTTTGAGGAGGGTAACCATATAAAGCCTCAAAGGGAGTGAGCTTGAGGGTAGTGTGAAAATTGGTGTTGAACCAAAATTCAGCCAAGGGTAGCCATTCAGCCCACTGGTGAGGCCTGTCTCCTGTGAAGGTTCTCAAATACTGTTCCAAAATTTTATTCACAATTTCAGTTTGACCATCAGATTGTGGATCATAGGCTGTTGACATGGCCAAATTCACAGCTTGCAGCCTGAATAATTCAGACCAAAAGAGATATGTGAAAGTAACACCCCAATCACTCACAATTTTCACTGGCATACCATGAAGCTTAAAAATATATTGCAATAAACAAACTAGCAAACTTAGAAGCTGTGTAAGGATGGTCTAAAGGCACGAAGTGGGAATACTTAGTTAATCTATCACCAACCACAAGGACCACTTCATAACCCTGATATTTAGGCAATTCTTCAACAAAATCCATACTGACATCAGACCAAGGCTTATTGGGAATAGGTAAGGGTTGTAACAAATCTGCTGGTGGTGTAGTTTCTGATTTGATCCTCTGACAGGGATTACACTCCTTGATTTAAGCAATTTATGGGTTGAAACATGTTCCTTGTTCCTGGTTTGGAAAGCCTAAAACTTCAGTATCTTGGATTCTCCCGAACCCCGTTAACCAAAAGGCGAATAGTTAGTTAGCCGAGGAGTGGTTATAGTTAGTTCTCCTGTCAATCAAATTGATAACCATTATGCAAAAGACTTCATGCCATAAAAATAAAATTCCTGCTTGGCCATATGCAAAGACTTTTAAGTAACCTGAGTGGTGTGCAGTAGGACTGCTATGAATATGATGGAGCACCAGAGGAATGTGTGGGCAGTGAGGCCCCAAATAAAACCTTTCCTTGTATAAAAGGAACCCATTATGCAGTGAAAATCCTTTTGGAATTGCAAACCCAGATTGAATGGACTGAATCAACTGAATGACAAGGCATCCTGTTGATAGCAATCTTTAAGAAGGTTTATCCAAGTTGGATCATGAAAAGACAACAAGAACAGACTACTAGATTTACACTCGAGCTGTTCTGTCTCATGGTCTTCATCCAGCTTCCTAGAAAGTGCATCAGCTACCTTGTTGTCAATGCCCTTCTTATATTCCACTGCAAAAGAATACTCCATAAGCTTGGTTATCCATTTCTGTTGGGCTGGGTTTCCAATTCTTTGTTCAAGCAAGAATTTGAGACTTTGGTGATCAGTTTTGACAACAAAAGGCCTACCAAGCAGATAGGGTCTCCACTTCTTGATAGCAGTGGCCAAAGGTAGCAACTCCTTGTCATAAGTGGAGAAGTGAAATCTCTTACCCTTCACAGTTTGACTGTGGAAGGCTATGGGCCTATGATTCTGCATTAGCACAACTCCCACCCCAAATCCAGAAGCATCACACTCAATAATGAAGGGTTTAGAAAATTTTGGTAGGGCTAAAACTAGACGGTTAGCAACTGCCTCCTTGAGTTGAGTAAAAGCAACCTGAGCCTTATCACTCCAATGGAAGGAATCCTTCTTGAGCAAGTCAGTGAGGGGTTGAGCAATTGTGCCTTACCCTTGTATGAACTTCCTACAATAGCTTGTGAGCCCCAAGAAACGTCTTAATGCCTTCACAGACTTGGGAATAGGCAAAATGATGAGGACAGCACACCTAATTAGATTGGATTTCTTGTGTAGTTGGATTTGTTTAGGATTCCTTTGTTTATTTTTGAGATCAGATAAGTATTAGTATTTGAGTTTGGTTAGGATTAGTTTTGGTATGCTGTTATCTTTATCTCTAGCTCTATTTAAGAGACTAATTTATTTGTATTGAGGATTAGACGTGATTAATGAAATTCAGATTGGATATTTTTTCCAATTGTTAGGTGTTGACTCCTAACACCTTAGGTGCTGATTCCTAAGGGTTTAGCTTGGCGCTGATTCCAAGTGACCTAAGTGTTGATTCTTAGGTTTAGCCATTAATTTTCTTTTTCTATTAATCGTCCTGCATTACAAAAGCTGCATAGCAGCTGTCTTCCTTGGGTTAGCTCTCACCCCATGGCGAGAAATAATGTGACCCAAATACTCTACCTCCTCATAGCCAAAAACACATTTAAATCTTTTAGCATATAAGTTGTGCTGAAACAGGACCTCTAAGACAACCCTTAAATGGATGACATGGTCAGTCAAACTGCTACTAAAGACCAAAATAACATTAAAAAAAACACTAGGGAAAAGTGTCTCAAGTAAGGTTTAAAGAAAACATTCATAGGAGACTGATATGAAAAGAGGGTGCATTTGTTAATCCAAAGGGTATCACCAAGAACTCATAATGCCCTTCATGAGTTCTGAAAGATGTCTTAGGAATATCACCTTCCCTCATCCTAATTTGATGATAGCCAGACCTCAAGCCAAGTTTTGAAAAAATGCGAGCCCCAGCCAGTTCATTTAACAATTCATCCACAACAGGAATTGGAAACTTGTCTTTGGCAGTGGCCTTGTTTAAAGCTCTATAGTCTATACACATTCTCCAACTACCATCAGCTTTTTTGATACCAAATGTTAGGCTTTTAAGTAGTTTTGGTAATGAGAATGGTGGAATTGATATGGTTTATGATTATGGTTGCTTCAAGGGAACCTAGTCTCCTAAAGAAGATTGAGATAGGAACAAAGGAAAGGAGTTAAGAATAAGATTATCATTTCAGTTATGATCCATTACATCCACACGTTTCCCTCTTATAGGTTCTTGTGACACTGCTGCTACTTTCAGTTGGTTATTCTAACTGACCACCAACCAACTAACTACGGTATTTATACAGTACAATGCATTGAGATAAATCCTATAAAACAATCTTGTACAGCACTCACAGCTTCCCTTACTAGATACACTTAGTTAGGGTCGTAACAAAGGTATCTCCTTGTTGAAGCCCTCTAAAACTTTCAAAGAACCCACACTGACTGCCATTAGCCAAAATAGAAAACCGGGCAGTGGAGTTACAAAAGAAAATCCACTTTCTCCTTATCTCTATAAAATTACATCTTTGCAATACATAAAGGAGGAAATTCCAATTGACATGGTTGTAAGCTTTTTCCAAATCCAATTTACAAAGAATACCTGCAATCCTGGACTTTAATATGCTATCTATGCATTTGTTAGCTATTAAAATAGAATCTAGAATTTATCTCTCTTTCACAAAGTCATTCTTGAAGCCTGAAATAATATTTCCCAATGCCAATCGAAGTCTGTTAGCCAAAACTTTAGCAATAAGTTTATAAATGCCTCCTAATAAGCAGATTAATTGCCAAAAATCTTTCACCTCTATAGCTCCCGATTTTTTCGTAATTAAAGGAATAAATATAGCATTTAGACTCTTCTCAAATGTCCCATGTTTATAAAATTCTTGGAAAACTGCCAACAATTCCTGTTCTAATATGGGTGAGTTTGGGATCAGCTTTTAGTTTTTAACTTTTATGTACAACTTTTTAAAACCTTAATTTTTCCCACTTTTTTTTTTTTTTCTTTCACTTTTCCCAACTATTTCTCTTTTTTCAAGGTATAAGTATACTTTAGCACACTTTTAGCAAAAAGTTTTCAACAAAAATCTAGATAAGCTGTTCCCAAACGGACACTATATTTCGGAAAAATGAAAACAAAAAACTGTTGGGCCTGATGGTTAATCACCGTTATTGTCCTTAACCACGCTAAGAATTTCTTCCTCCTTAAAAGGTCTTTCCAACCAACCAGCAACCTCAGTGTGAGAATATGATTTGAATATGTGTGGAACTATGATTTGAATAGGAAAATATGTGTGAAAAGATGTGTGATGACTATGATTTGAATCGGATAATATGACCCTTGATCATATTGAACAGGATTTTGTCATATTCTCCTATTCAAATCATAGTTTCATAAAATTGAGTAATATGACCCTTGATCATTACTTGGTCAAAGGTAAGGACCCCATCACTAAGCAGATGACTAATTGTATCATTCTGATGGTGAGAGTTTGCTATCCATTGGAAAATTTTAGCATTCTTGTCACCTTCCCGCAACCATAAGGCTCTAGATTTCTGCTGCAAATGAACTCCTTTGTACGACTTTTTTCAAGCTCAACCTGCAGTTGAACCCTTTTTTACGTCTCTTCCACACACAAGGGCCTAGATTCCTCTTAAGCGTCTAATTCTTTGAGATCAAAGATTAATTGGTTCTTAAACAACACATTGCCAAACTCATTCTCATTCTATGTCTCTAAGTCCCCTTTCAAAGCTTTCAGTTTGTTGACCAAAATAAAACTTGGGAGTTCCTTGGATGTGGTATGAATTCCACCACTCCTTAACCCTCTCCTTAAAGCCTTCAACCTTCAACCACATCTTTTCAAATCTGAAAGGTCTTCCCTGCTATATACTACCACATTTCAAAAGAATAAGGAAATGGTTTGAGCATATTCTAGATAGTCATTGAACTAGAAAAGAAAACACTCTTCCCAATCAGAAGTGGACAAAAATCTATCAATTCTAGACATAGATGCTAGAATTGGTTTTTGGCTGGTGGAATTGGTTGGAGAAGCATTTGTCTCAGATCTGAAATTTAGTTTTGTTGTGCATACTATGGTGTATTTGGAAGGAACAGAATCGGTGGACTTTTGAGGATTTGGATAGTTCCGATGATCAGATGCTTGCTTCTTTCAGTGGAACTCTTTTTTATTGGTCTCGGGCTTGCGGACTCACGACTAGTGATTCTCTCCATTCTCTTCTTAGCTTTCTTTCTCTTTTGTAATTAATTTGTTGCTTGGTTTTCTTTTATTTATTTTCTCTGTTTTTTTCTTCTCGTAATTTTTGGGTTTGCTCTGTGCTTTTCATGCATAGAGTAGCCTTTCATATATATATATATATCATTCTTACTTATCAAAAAAAAAAAAAGATGCTAACTCACGATTATTTGACCAAGTGAAATTGCCTCCAAGAGGGATATCAATCAAACCATGAGTAGAAATAGAATCTGAAAAGCTATGCATTGCTGAAGTGTAAGAATCTGGCCCCTAACCTATCTGTAGGAAATCTGATGACATTGAAATCTGCACCTACACACCAAGGAACATCCCACCTACCAATAAGACCAGATAATTCAGCCCCCACATATTATCCCTCTCACCATCAACGTTTGGCTCATAAACTCCTGTTAATGCCTATTCAAAATGATCCGACACATTCTTAAATTTGCAAGAAACAGAAAAATTACCCACAACCTCATCCACTTTCTCAACAACTCTCATCCCACATTAATAAAATTCCACCTGAGGCCCCAACAGAATATAACCAATCAATGTGATGACAACCCTAAAGGCTTCTTATCATTAATCTTGAAAATAATTCCACCTTTGTGTCTTGAAACAAATGATATCTGCCTTCCAAAGCTTGAGCAAGTTTCTGATCCTGATCTTTTATACCCATGATTTAGGGCCCTGACATTCCAATACAGAAATAAGTTCATGTTCATTTGTCGGAACCGAAAGTTGTCCAAATTCGCCTATCCCACTTGATTCCAACTCCTCAGAAACGATTGAATAACATTTTTTTTTTTAGTTCCAACAAAGTGCATGTGGTGTTGGTTAATAAACCTCGGTTTTCGATTCAGTGTCATTGCACCATGCACCCTCTTCTCGGTCTTTTTTGTGCCACTCCAAGAGCTTCCAATTCTCATCAACAGGTTTCTCATTATTTTTGAGAGGTGTCGGTTGTTTGATTTCTGTCAGAATATGCAGGCGTTGCCCTCCTTTTAACTCAATGAACCAATCTGATGACATCCCCAAAGAACTCGTGATATTGCTGTAACTTTCGCCGAGAAAACTCAAGAAAAACCCATGGAAAGCCTCATGTGTTCTATTGTAACGAGTGAGGCATCCCCCTCCCTACTCTACACAAGTGTGTGAGGAAATAGGTAAAGATGATATATCCCTATAGGTTTGTTCTTGCAGAAAATCTTGTGTTTGGGCTTCACAAGATTTAGAACCTGATGGGCCAAAACCCAAGTCAACACTACTAGGCCAGTAGGCCTTGAGTCCATGCATGGTGGGTTTAGGGTTAGGAAAAAAGAAGAATTAGAGAGAAATTAGGGTTGTTCGGGGCTGTGTGAACAGTACCCATGAACAGTAACTTCAGAAAAAGAAGATGAAGAAAAGAAAGAGGAGAGAGAAGGGGAAAGAAAAAGGCCAATGTGCCTATTGCTCAAAACACTCAATTTTATTAATCAACTCATTCTACTTCCTTTGAATACATTGAGCACAATATATAAAGACTCATGCTTGTACTAGTAGTAATAGGACTCCTAGTTCTATTAGGTCTACTAGTTTAACTACTTAAATAAAACCTAATAGATACGGACTGAAAGAAAATACACCTAAGATACTTAGGATCTCCTAGAAGATTTTAGACTCAACCAAATCACCAAAATACCCTTGATTCGCAGGATTTGCAGAAATTACAGAATTTCCCCCAAATATAAAAATTGACCATAAGCATTCAAAGCAGGAGCTTTCCAACCTGTAAAAAGCTTTTCTGGCCCAAATCCCAAGAGTGCAATTCTGAAATGTTGGCCACTATCCGATCTAGACTGGACCAGCCAAACCACATGGGACCCTTATAACTTCCCCTGCACTCTTGGATTGAATAAGGATCTGCTCTGCTTTTCTCAAGGACCAACGTGAAGGTCTTTGCATCAATGCAAAAAGAACATAAATTTCACCTAGTCTGAAGTCTCTTTGATTTGGAAATAACGTGTCGAGGCTTTAGAGGTTGAGGGGTCAACAAGTTTGGTGGAAAGGTTTTTTGTGGTTCTGGTAGTTAGGTTGTTTGTGGCTCTGGTAGGTGGGTTTTTTGTGGCTCAAGGGCTTTCTAAGGTTGATGATGTTGTTTGGTTTTTTGTCTCTGGTAGGCGGGTTTTTTGTGTCTCATGGGTTTTATGAGGCTCATGGTGTTGGCTTAATTGTGTAGGGATGGCTTGAAAGTTAATGGGAGGAACATATATAAATGTTTTGGGCAGGTGGTTGTGAAAATAGGTATGGTGAAGGTGATGGTGAAAGAGTTGGTGGTGTTGGATAGATATGAGGTGGTGGGGAATATGGTTGGACAGTTTATCCCTTCATTGGTAGTTATCAAGGTCTCTCTGTAGTACTTCATCCATGCTGCAGTTTCTGCTCCAAGGCTTGTAATTGCAGTTTGAGTTTCTTGATCTCTTTCAATTTTAGATATGGACAAAAGAAGAGGCAATAATGTACAATTAGATCTATGAATGAATCGACAAGTATATTGGGTGATGCAGTCAAAGTAACCAATGGGCTGGTGGAATTGATTTATAGCAAAGAATTGGGGAATAGAAAGTGTAGATAAAGAGACAAACCCAAATTGGGGATGTTGAGAATGATTCTCTAAAATTTATATATCAATTGGTAAAATTAATATAAAGTCTTAAATAATAATCTAACCAAAATTTTTTTTAATAGGTAAGGAAAAATTTATTGAGAAAAGACTACTTCATTAAAAGGATGAAGTAGCCAAAAAATATATGTACAATCAACAAAGGAAAAAAGAAGTTATGTACAAGCAGAAAAAGAATCAAAAAATTCAGAATGGAGTCCCATAAGTGAATCCCCCACACACACAAGGCCAATCAAATAAAGTCCCTACAGGTAAAGCGATAAGTTGATCCCCGGTGTGCTCCGTATCTTCAAATACACAATTATTACGTTCCCACCAAATAATCCACATCACACATTGTGGTACCAGATTTTGAGAAATATTAAATGTATCTAGCTGGCTGCGTCATTAGTTCACTTGTGTTTTCAGTTGTTAACTTTCTGAACTTATTGTATATAGTTGTTGTGCCTACCATTTCGCTTGTATTTTTTTTTTTTTTTTGGCCAAGTCTAAACTTATTACATCACTTGGTTACATATCATCTATCGCAGAATTTTGCTTTGCCTTTTATAATGAGCTTGCATTAATCTAATGTTGTTGTGATGTTTTGGCAGGTTTGTATAATTAGCTTTGGCCAAAGCTTTGACACTAATGAAGATGAACTACTATATCGCTCTTTAGAGCATTTTTGTCAAAGAAGACAACATCTTCTAAAGCTTGGCAAGAAAATCACAATGCAGGTAAACTAATGTTTGTTTTAATCTACTTTATCTTTTCTAATAAAACTCTTAAGAATGTCATAAATATGTGCAGATATTCATGAGTGCAATATCCGAAGATAGTGTCCACAATTTATTGTGTGACACGGAAGAAAATGTTGACGTGTCCAATTTTGAAGAGTTTTCTTTTGCTTTTCAAAAGTTTGTTGAAAAAAGGTAAATGCATTTTAAAGTTTACTTGGTTCACATCAATTTAATCCCGTTATACTTATCAATAAAAATTAATTACTTTATTGTATTGTGCATAACAATTGTCATATTTTTAGTTAAGATAGCACATATTTCATTTAATGTATGGTTTTCTTTAAGTCCCCCTCCCTTGCCATTAATGCTCATTTTACTTAGTTGAATAGTTTTGATGCAAAAAGGCTAACTATTGGGTTAATTCTGTGTAGGACGGAAATGAATGAGCAGTCTTCTAGAACTCATTTTGTTCTTACATTGCACATATCTTGTGTTGAGGTATGTTTTCTTGTATGGTTCTATTTGTGTTTGTACTCAAAGTAATCTTTCTTGTAGGTTTTAATTTGCTGACATAATTCTTTCTTGCTTTCCTAGGGTTTTAAGCAACCAAGAAATGGGGTTTTAAACTTCATTTATATGGCTAGTGAAGCTGTGGAAAAGGAAATTGAGATCTCTGGCTTGTCATTGCCTGAGGGGCTTACATGTTTTCTAAAGGTGCAGTTTTCTTTTTAAAACATTTAAACCTAAAGCATTAGTTTTACTATTATTATTATTATTATTATTGTTGATGTTTTTATTTGTTATTGCGTAAACAGCCATACTTGGATGAGGATGCAAAGATGTTGATTTTGGCTAACATCTCCACTAGCCATGCCTCAAAGAACTTGACTACCTTGGAGAGGTTGGATAGGATGAGCAGATTCAAACTCTCACAGCCTTTTAGAAGCGGACCTTCTACACCAGCAAAGCCCAGGACACCAAATTTAGGGCAACACACATCGCAAATGTTCTCTCTCTCTCTCTCCTTAATATACTACTACCATGGCACATTCTATTGATGGCATAAAATATTCTCCATCTTTTAATTTTCTTTTAAAAAAACATCAATTATTTGATGAATGACATTTAAATGGAATGCTAATGCTGGTCTTGTTTTTTGCCAATGATTGTGTTAGATGATAAGTTAGAATGAAAGCTTCTAACTTTTTGACTTTGAATGTAAAAATGTAACTTTAAAATGATAGTAACCAATCAACTTCTTTTTTTTTTTTTAATTAATTATTTATTTAATGTGACAATTACAACAATGTGGGAGTGAATTTATGCATTTCATTTAGTAAAACTGGTAATCTTTCTAGATGTTACAGATCTGTTGGTGAGTGTCACACTAGGATTGATGATAAAGAAAAAATATTCAGACTAGGTTGATGACCACAAGCATGACTAAAAGTTCACTGTGAGGTTTGATATTTCTATTGCTTTGTTGTGTAGTTGTGCCCTTCGTTTGTAATGACTTCTCATGACTCAAGGGGGTTTTTAAGTGTTTATATTGTCTGGATTTTTCTGCTAATGTTGGCTGCAGTTTTTTTTTTTTTTTTTCTCAGCTGTGATTCTTTTTTTTTCCCCTGTGATGCAGATAGATGGTTTTGAATACATAAAAGGAAAACTGCCCTACCTCTTGACTGAATTCTTGGAGTATGTGGCTAGAGTTAGTGAACAATCTGTCATCCTATACTGACATGGAAATGGATCCTAAAAATCCTGCATTTTGGAGAACAACTGAATCATCAAAACTTTCATATCAATATATTGTGAATTAGTAACTTTTAGAAAGAATTGTGATAGGTTTTATTTAAACATGTTTCCAATTCTATGATCCTCTTTTTGTATACTTAACTGCAACAGGTTTTATTTCAAATGTCTTCCAAATCTTGTGATACTTCTTTTATGGTAATGGTAGATTATTTTGATTAAGGGTTTGTTTGGATACAGTTTATTTTGCTGAAAATTGAAATACTGTTGCAAATAATTTTTAAATGTGTGAATATTGCTGTGGGACCTATTTTTAATTAAAGTTTTGGTGAAAAAAGATGTTTGTGGGTCTTGTGAACAGTACATGAGACCTACTGACAATGCCGTTTCGACCAATGTGTGGACATTCAAAGTGCTAGTGGGTCCCGTGCATAGGACCCACTAGCAGGTCTGTGTTCCACGTAAAACCAACTTCTGGTAAAAAAAAAAAAGAAAAAAAAAAGAAAAAAGAAGTAGAGGAAAACGTTGAAAAGGCCAAACGCAGAATCATCCGGATCCAAACACATACTAAATTTGAAGGATTGATTCTCACTTTGTTTATAAAGTTTAGAGTATAAGAACTTTAGTGGTTATTCATAATAATTCCTAAAAAGTTCGGGGTTCCCAAAAATTTTCTTTTCATTCCTTTTAGGATTGATTCACTTCTTTTTTTTTGGCTTTAAAGTCTTGAAAGTTAACTTGGTTACACTATTTGAAATCCATTTTTTTTTTCTCTCATTGCTCCCTTTGCCTCTATTTTACTATTTGTCATAGCTAAAATATTATTTTAAAGAAATCTAATTGAAATTTACAATTGAATTTATAAATAAGGCATCTGTTGAAGTGCACAATTCTAGATTGTAGACAAATAATCATTCAAATTATTTAATGTCTAAAAAGCTATCAATGTGTAGTGGTAAGATCCTTTAGTTGATTAAGAATATATTGAGTTCTTAATGGTTCTTCAAGGGAACCAACCTCCTTAGAAATATGGAATAGAGCGTAAGAAGAGGGGGAAAGTGTTCTAGAACAAAAAAACTTGACTTATTTTATTGATATCTATGATTTATAGTACATGACCTTTTATACATTTCATTACTAACAAGTAACTAAGTGCTTTAGTGCTTGAAACTACTAACATTATTCTAACTAATTCTAATCTCTCACATGCTAAGTTGGAATTTGCACTTGCTATAGAATACATGACATTAGTTGCAGCACTTGTGTGATTTTAACTTATCTTCTAGGTCTTAATAACTTCCATCACTTGCTCTTATCAATAGTTATTCAGCTTATCATAATAGCAGCACTCAGCATGGTTTTAAAAACCGGACCGGATTGGTCGGTCTGACCGGTTCAACTGAAAATTGGTCATCAATCCGGTCTGGTTATGATTAAAAACCAAAAAATAACAAAAAAGCCGGAATGAACTAGAAACCAGACGGTTGAACCGTAAAAATCGGAACCGGTATGGTTGAACCGGTTATTGGCTACTCTGTCTTTACGCCACTGATGAGAGCCTAACACTGGGACAGCGTTGCTAGGTGGTGGTGAGTGGTGGCACCATTGATTCATTGACATTTGCAAACTGGGGTTGAAGGCATGAACGCAGAGGAAGATGTTGAAACTTGAAAGCTTGAACATAGAGGAAGAGGTTGAAACTTGAAAGCTTGAAGTGAAGAGTTAAACTTGAAGTGGGTATTAGGAAGACGTGATATATAAAAAAATCTTTCAATAAAATATTGGAAGACGTGGGAAACATAAAAATGACTGGCAGTGGCTGGCTTTTTTTTAGTTCCAACGGCAATGGCCGGCTTTTTGAGTTTTGGGGTTTCCATCCAAAGTTTCTAATTTTTTTAATCTTTTTTTACTCCCCCAACGTAACCATCGTTACCATTTCTTATTTAATGTTGTCTTGTCTTGTCTCATAGTCTTTTCTTTATCTTTATTTATTTATAATTATATATATAACTTATAAGTTCATTGGGTTAGGTGACGGTGTGCAGAAAACCCACCGACCCGTCAAACCCGACCCAACCCAACCCGACCCGTCGGGTTGGGTCGGTTTTTAAGGCTTGGTGGGTTGGGTTGGGTTACAAAAAAAATTTTTATGGCGGGTTGGGTTGGGTTTGGGTCATAAAATTACAAACCCACCAAACCCGACCCGACCCACCCATATTTAATATATATTTTATATTTAATAATTTAAAAAAAAATCAATTGTAGGGCACTTATATATATATATATATATTTAAATATATATTATATATTTAATAATTAAAAAAAAACAGCTGTA
The DNA here is from genome assembly GCA_028535165.1 of Quercus tomentella. NCBI lineage: Eukaryota > Viridiplantae > Streptophyta > Magnoliopsida > Fagales > Fagaceae > Quercus > Quercus tomentella. Next base: position 7,001,058 of record JAPQVY010000144.1, read on the forward strand.
GAGCAGCATTTTCTTAGTTCCTCCTACTAATACTAATTTAATATATATATATATATAAAATATATTATATAATTAATAATTTTTTTAAATAACCAGTTCTTCCTATCCTATATAAAAGATAATTAGTTCACACAAATCCTAATAAATTACTATTGTTGTTTAGTCATTAGCGTTGTTTGCCTTTAAGGAGTTACATTGATACTAATCTTTAGGTTTTTTTAATATATTAATATTTATATTTTTTTTCTAATCAATTTAATAATAATAAATAAAAAATTTGTAAAACCCATGGGTTCAACCCGACCCAACCCGACCCATGTGGGTTGGGTTGGACTTATGTGATGGGTTGAGTTGGGTTGAATTTTTTTTGACCCACCATGGTGGGTTGGGTCAAAAAATCCCCTCAACCCGACCCAACCCGACCCATGCACACCCCTATTAGGTGTAAACTAATTAGTTACTTTTTTGCTGAATATAAACTAATTAGTTACTATTATCATTTATAAAAAATGCATAAAACATATTATATGGACTTTCACCAAAAATTAAATTTTATAAACGTTCAAATAATATATATATTATTAGATTCAGTCTACTACTCCACTAGTAATTAATGAATTATAGAGCATTATAGTTTACAGATCATTTTGGTTTACATGTGTATTCATAAATTATTAATTAGTTTTAGTATAAAAATTTATTATTTATTTATATAATTTAAAAAATTATTAATTAAATTATTTATGACATCACCAGTTCGACCATTGACAAAAAACAAGTAACCAGTCTTTTTTTTTTGTTTTTTCACCATACCGGTTTTTAAAACTATGGCACTCAGCTTAGGCTCTTAAACACCTCACAGCAGCTACAATGCTCAAGCTGGAAATCCTACACCCTCCATTGCCATAAGATACTATAATTCCACATTAGGAAAATTGATATGATGCCCAACAACAACAATTTCTGTAAAGGATAACCGGACAACCTTCATTAATAAATGATGTCTGATCAAATAAATATGTTATATCACATTGAATATATCACACAAAATAACATATCATAAAGTGATACTACACAACTTCTAAATAAAACAAACACTTTTTGTTTGAAAGGAATAGGAGAAGATCCATCCTAACATAGGAGACATGGAAATGGTCAAATTCATTCCCATTCACTTCCTAAGCTCAAACTTTCAAATTAGTAAAACCATTCCCATGAAAAGAGTAAGTAAATGCCAATCCAAATCACATAGGAAACAAAATAATAATATCTCTTTCTCAACTTACTACATATTTCAATATCTATTTTTTTATAACAAAATTTATTATTCAAAAAATAGAAACATCATAGCTCAAGTACACAATAAGTGTTAGAGGGTAGCTAATAAAATCATTTAGAAGTACAAAAATCCAAAAATTCCAGCATATGAGAACAAGAATGAATAATTAAGGCAAACATTCAATCTTATATAGAACATAATAAAAACAATTTCAACTCCAAAGGAGACCCCTTTAGTCTATATAATTCACAAAAGAATTGCACCCTAACTATCATACAATGATGTCTACCAGAACCTGTTCTCCAATACTCTCAACATATCTAAGAGACTTTTAGGCATAACTCAATGTATCCTGAATAAAGAAAACATCAGTGACTACAGATTATGTGCATAGTGGCAATGAAGGAGCATATGGGCAATACCTGCCAGTATTTCCTCCATTGCCACCAGTCCAATAATCCATCATTTCTTCGTTGCCATAGTCTCTATTCACTTCAACTCTCTATTTTCACTAAAGCAATTGCATTACTATTCCAATTCCCCCACCAATGGCAAACTAAACCAACAACAACAACAACAAAATGAAAAAAAAAGAAGAAAAAAAAGAAAAAAGAAAAATGTAGAACACAAAGTACCAAAATTATTATAAGGGATGGATCAAAATCTAAAAATTTCAAGTAAACTAGCATATATTGCAAACTTAGATGCATCTAAAAGAAAACAAACTTTAAAATGCATAGCTGGAAAAAGCAATTATGCCCAAAGGAATAGTTAATGGCTGAAGCTCAAGCACAACCACCAAATACTTTTATCAACTAATAAACAAAGAAGCTTTATGTTTCTACAAAAGAACCTACAACAAAAATTTAACTAGAAACAGGGGAATTTGGGGTTTTTTGACAAAGACAAAGGCTGATCTCATAGGCACTTGAGTCCGAAGATACCAAACAGTGTTGTGCCGGCGGCAAAATCAGAGTTCGAGAGAGAGAGAGAGAGAGAGGAGATTCCAGGGAGAGAGATGCAAAGTGAGAGCTGAGAAGTAGAAAGAGAAAAAATTAGGTTTATGCAATTTCATGGTCTGTTTGGATTGAGGGGAGAAGGAGGGAGAGTGGAGGGGAGTAGAGTAGAGTATAGTTGGCTAAAAATAGACTAATTTTGGGCCAAATTTACTCTACTCTACTCACCCTCCCTCCCCCTTAGAGTTTAGAAAAGAGGGAGAAAGAGGCGGGTGCTTTTAAACTTTTTAGGAATAATTTCGACTTTTTATTGGAGTTGATCTAATAAGCTAATGTGTTACTTTTTTAAAGACACATGTCAATTTTTTATTGGTTTGGAAATACCAATTCAAATGCTGAGTTGGTAATGTTCAAACATGGTATATTTTCTCATGTTAGAGGAAGTATTTCAATGTCTCAAATCTCACTAGAGTTAATGGAGAAAGAGGCGGGTGCTTTTAAACTTTTTAGGAATAATTTCGACTTTTTATTGGAGTTGATCTAATAAGCTGATGTGTTACTTTTTTAAAGACACATGTCAATTTTTTATTGGTTTGGAAACACCAATTCAAATGCTAAGTTGGTAATGTTCAAACATGGTATACTTTCTCGTGTTAGTGGAAGTATTTCAATGTCTCAAATCTCACAAGAGTTAATGGATGGTTTTGTCTCCATTTAGAGCATATAGTTGCAACAAAAATTAAAAACTTTATACTAATAAAAAATAAAACTTTGGGTGGTATATGTGCACTATAAAATTTATTATGACCTTTTATAGGTATACATTGTATTTGCAACGTAAATAAAGAATTTTCTTCTTCTTCTTATTATTAATTTTATATATTGAAGTAGATATTTGTGATAGGATAAATTTTAGCTACAAAATTGGTTGTAGCCTAAAGTTATCAAATTGGTTGTAGTCTAAAATTACAACTTTACTCAATAAAATAAACATTACTAAAATTCAACCATTAAATTGTATGTTCTTTACGCTCTTAATACACATGTCAATTTTTGTATCAATCAAATATTATTTACTATATGATTTATAAACTTATATTTTATGCATAATTTTAAACTAAAAAAATTTACAATTTAAACAATTTATTGATGGCATAGCTATTGATCTTTAATTTTCTAGAAATTTTGCAAGTATGGAGGATAAAAGAAGAAGATGTAATCCAATGATGGATTTGTCATCTCTAATGAAAAAATATTGAGTAAGGTTGTAACTTAAGGTTACAACCAATTTTCTCCTTTGTGACATTACTAAATATTATATGTAGTAGCCATAAGTTATTTGCCTTGCCCATCAATTTTTTATATGGCATTTAACTTTGATTCCTTTTCTTCTTTTTTTAATCTAAGAAGAAGGTTAAAAAAAAAAAAAAACTTTTATTATAAACTTTCATTAATTTAAACTATAGGATATTTATATTTTGTATCATAAACTATGAAAACTTGTAATCATCATCCTAATTATAACAAAACTGGTGATTGGGGTGTGCTTGCTCACTCTCAAGTGCAAGAGATTGTAGCAATATAATTCTTAGAGTATCGATATCGAACCACAAGGAGCAAGATAAATTCAAAGACAATATAATTAAACAATAATTTGGGTGAAAGTTAAAAATAAGCAGGAGAGTTGGTATGTTTGGTAACTATTTTTTCCCCCTATTTTTTGTTTTTAAAAACAATTTTCTATTTTTGAAACTAAAAAGCTTGTTTGGCAACTCAAAATGAACAGAAAACAAAAATTGTTCTTAAAACTCAATTTGTGAAGGAAACTGAAAACATGCAAAAAGTTGTTTTCAGTTTCTAATTTTCAAAAGTCAATGAAAATATGCATTTAATTTAATAAATTTGTCTCATTTAATGAGTTAACATTAAAGTTCAAATCCTAATAACAACATTTTTTTTTATAATTTTTTTCTTCAAAATACTATATATATTTTTAATTTCAACTAACCAAACATGTTTTTGATTTCAAAAATACAAGAATTTTTTTTTCTTTATATTTCTAAAAATAAGTTTTTGAAAATAGAAAATAAAAACTGTTACCAAACATAATCTTATTGTCCACACCAACTCTCTTCTATTTCCAAGGCAATCACATGGGTTTTACAAGTTTCAATTTTGAAATTTTACTTTCTATTTTTTTTTTCCGTTCTTATGTTTAATTTAATTAATTTTTTTTTTTTTGAAGTCTTAGATAATGTTAGACTGATATGATATGTTGGATCTTGGCCATTTTTATTGTGTAGGTTGAACTAAACATATAGGAAAATTATTGAATACTCTGAGAGTACCATAAATACATACTCCCCCATTTCACATAAATTGTGGGTCCCACCATAAATTTAATAAGTGGGATCCATAGTTATGTGAGAGGAGGGAGTACGCATTTATAGTACACCAAGAGTACCCAATAATTACCCAACATACAGGTTGGATATAAATTTAATAATGATATACACACTTTTAACTCAACGCATATATGGTATATATGTATTAGAGGTAATCCCGAAATGATATGCCGATATTAACTGGTACCAAAATATTTCATTTCTTTGAACAAACCGAAACGCTTTCCGGTACGGTATTGACTCCTTTGATTTCAAGGGGTTCAAATAAACCCCTTGACTTTTTATTAAAAAAATATTATATATCTATATATAATTTTTTTTACATGTTTAACCTATCATTAAAAATATTTTTGTATATCGTGGCTTAAATCTTGCACATCCTGATCACATATTAACTTTGCTATTTTTTTTCCTCAAATCACTGACTTTATAATAAAAAATTATTATAGCATAATAACAATACACATACATGTATCAAACCCTCTGTATTTCTTGATTATTAAATTATATTAAGTTATATTATATTTACACTATACATGCCCATATTCACACACGTCACAATTCACACAAATTACTTTATAATAATAATAATGATGATGATGATGATGATGATGATGATGATGCACATATCAGACACGTACGCACAACTAACCAATTTTCACTCTTTACTCTTAGAATCAGAGATATCGAGATAGTCAAATGGAGAAGAGATAGTCAAATGGAGAAGAGAGATTCATGAGATTCATGAGAGAGATTCAAGCATTTGATTAGTTAAGTAGACACTTAGTGTATTATTGATGTAAGGATGTTGGTGGTTGTGTGAGTCAATAATTCATACAGTGCAAGTGAAAATGAGTTTTGCCATTTAGTTTAAAATATTTTTGTAAAAACAATGACAAATAGATAGTGACAATTGGATAAAATTAAAAATGTTATACAAACTCAATAAAATAAAATGGTCATATCTACCCACATTGACAATAGATAATAAAAATTGATAATGAATTATCATGTAAGGATTTCAAAATATGAAAACTCATAGAAGGATATTGTAACATTTTATGTATTTGCTATTTTTTTTTTGGTCAATAACTAAATATATTTAAGTTTTCTTTTTATTAAATTTTGTTTAATTTAACTTTCTAAATGACCCCCCAAAAAATTATTTCTGGAGCCGTCACTAGTGGTCTCTCCCGCAATATCACTTCAAAAGTACAAGAAGAGTGTTATTATCTCTTTAGAAGAGATAGAGTGAAATAAACAACAGTAAACAAGTGAGAAAATGTAAGGTTAGTGAAGTTGGCCTGGATTCTAGGTCATCAGAGATGATAAGTGAGTTTTGGCTTGATCAAGATTTTAGGCAAGTTATAGGCGAGGCTCTCTATCAGAAATTCTGATAAGTTGGCTTGAAATCTGGCTTAACCAAGATGTCAGGCAAATATCAGGCGAGAAGATTATGGATAATAATGGTTTATGCAATTTTTATGGCCTAAAGTTGGAGAAATTATAAGATCCACATGGTGGACAAGTGATATAGTCTACCATTCCATTAAAAAACTTCCACCTGTTTAAAATTGTTAGTTAGAAAATTTTTTTAAACAGAAATTAATTACTGACTCAGCAATTTTAAACAAGTAGAAGTTTTTTAGTGGAATGGTGGACAAGTGACGTGGTCCACCAGAGGACTCTATAATTTCTCCTAAAGTTGCACCACTTAATATAGAAGCATTTGTGCGTGTTGGGAGATTGTTTCTAATTAAATATTTTTTTAGCAACTATTACACATGACCTATATATATGGTTTTAACTCCCATTTTCAAAATAACTTTTGATTTTCACCTAAAAGCATTAGAAATCCTACCGGTTTTCTCCAAAATTACTATTTGTAAAACCCAATAGGTTTGATTGTATCTTGAGAACAAGTTTACAGTAACATTTTAGCAACTAAGTGTGTAAGCAAATATTGTCTAAGGAAAAACAATTTCAATGCCACTAAAATTTCTATTTATTCTAGTTTCTTTCATTGTTCATCCCATAGTTCTCCAACACGGATGAGGTGGTCAGGTACCATCAAGCTCCCCAAACCTGTTTAATCATATTCTCTTAAAAAATCTCCCCCAACGGGTCTTCTTTCCACCATTGTGAACAATGGCGGAGCCATATGAAGGCCACTAATAAAACGAAATTTCTCGGTGCTTTTTATTTATTATTTAAAAGCCATCTTTATTTGATTTTTCAAATCAATTTTGCTTTAAAAAAATTAAAATTTATTCTTTCAAAGCTTTGGTAAGTAACTAAGTATAAAACTTTTATTTTCTTTTTATGTATTTGATGGTTTTTTTTTTTTTTTTTTGAGAAACAACTTGGTTCTTTATTGAAATTGGATTGCCATATTAGCTACATCTTGTTGAACAACGGTCAATAATGAAGTAGGGACTTCCTCTATCCAAACTATATAGTTAGAGACATTAATAGAATATCTTACAGGACTATGTGCTAATCTATTGCCTTCTCTTCTACAATGAGAGTATAGCAATTTTGAATAACAATTTGAAAAAACAATGGCGTCCTAAAGTAGTGGCTCCACTGAAGCTATTGATTGACCACCTGCCTTGAGTGAGTTAATTATAAGTTCAGAAACGCCTTCAAGTACTGCTTCTGTGATGCCTATTTCCTGTCCAAACTCCAGAGCCCGTGCAGCTGCTATTGCTTCTATCTCAATTGGTTGAAGTGCTGGTGCAGTGAGTTGAGCTAAAGATGCAATAACAGCTCTTGAGTGATCCCGAATTACCACCCTTATCCCGCTCTTGTTTTCCTGTCTGAAGATCGCCCTGTCAAAATTTATTTTGAAACCGCTTACATCAGGTGGCTTCCACTTCGTTCTTGGTCGTGGCATCGCTGGGGGTTGAGGAGGAATTGTGGCATTAAACTCATCAAGCCTCTCCTTCGCCTGGGCTGCGATCAGGTCTGATGGGCAGAACGGTCTGTGAAGCCGAGCCTGGTTCCGCTGGTGCCATATGCCCCACGTCATCATTGCAAAAAGCTCCAAACTGCCATGGTTGTTGAGTATCCAAGATAAGAGCTCCTTGAAGTTTGTGGGTCTTATATTCTAGCAAGCACTCCACTCCGAAGCTGTCCATGCCGAACTGAGCTTGCTGCATGACCATAGTGCGTGTAACGTGGTCTTCTCTTCCATCAGTCACTGTTTGCACAGTGCGTTTTCAGTAATGTGCCGCCGACTCAGGTTTGCTTTTGTGGGGATAGCTTCACGGCAAGCTCGCCACACAAAATTTTTTATCTTATTTGGAACTCTCAAAACCCAGATGCTATGCCAAAAATTCCTTTCCTCCTCCACCTGTGTTTCCATCGCCCTTGATTCTTCAACCTCGCACTTCAAAAAACAGTACCCAGATTTACAGGTGTATTTCCCAGTTTGTGTCCACGGCCAAAACAATTTATCTTCGGTTGGATATCTTGACAATGGACTTGATTTTATGAGGGCAGCTTCCTCAGGCACAAATATACCATCAATAACATCTTCATCCCAAGTCCTTGTGTCTTCTTTAATGAGTTTGTCAACCGTGGCTTCCTCCCATCCCTCCAAAACAGGTGATAATATTCTGGTAGTGGGCTTAGTTGGTAGCCATGCATGATGCCACACCTTGACTTTTTGTCCATTACCTATTCTCCAACATGCTCCCCGTTTAATCACATCACAACCTTGGAGTATGCTTTTCCAAGCATATGAACCTCGACTTGATTCTGCCGCCTCCATAATCGTGCAATTTGGAAAGAAGCGTGGTTTGAAGACCTTATAGAATAGTGAATTTTTATCCTCCATCAACCTCCAAGCTTGTTTGGCCAAGAGGGAATCATTGTGCAACACTAAATCACAAAAGCCCATACCACCCTCTGTTTTGGCTTTTGTCATCTCACCCCATTTTAGCCAATGAATCTTCCGCTTCTCCCCTCTTTTTCCCCACCAAAAATTTCTTACCATCACCTCAATTTCACTACACAACCCCAATGGTAATTTGAAGCATCCCATTGCATACGTTGGGATTGCTTGAATGACCGCCTTAATGAGCACCTTTCTACCAACTTGGGAAAGGAGTTTACCTTCCCATCCTTGCAACTTCCTCCACGCTCTTTCTTTAAGATAATTGAAACTTGCTTTTTTACCCCTTCGGATCAAAGATGGTAACCCCAAGTACTTTTCATAGTGATGGATTTCATGAACCCCCAAAATCCCTTTGTTGATTTGGCGGTTTGCCTCAGTAACTGCTTTGCTGAAGAATAAGGTTGTCTTCTCCCTATTTATTTTTTGACCTGAGACTTCTTCATACAATGATAGAAGTTCCAACACCTTGCTGCATTCTTTGGAATTGGCCATACAAAAAAGAAAGCTATCATCTACAAAAAACAAATGGGTTAGTTTGGGTCCTCTTTTGCACAAACTGAATCCATGGATATCACCATTGCTTGCTGCCTAATTGATTAGGCCATGAAGGCCCTCAGTGCATAGGAGGAAGAGAAAAGGAGAGAGAGGATCTCCTTGTCTAAGACCTCTTGAGGGATGAATCAGACCCTTTGGTTCTCCATTCACTAGTATAGAGTAGGTGACTGTTTTCACACACACCATAATAAGCCCAATCCACTTTTCAGAAAAAACCCATCTTCCTCATCACCTTTTCTAAAAACACTTATTCAACCTTATCATAGGCTTTATTCATGTCAAGCTTCAGAGCTATAAAACCTATTGCACCTGAATTATAATTTTTCATGCAATGTAGAGTTTTGAAGGCAATAAGGATATTATCCGATATGAGGTGGCCTTTAGCAAAAGCTTATTGGTTTTCATTTATGACAGAATTGAGGAATTTTTTCAGCCTATTAGCGGGGACTTTTGCAAAAATTTTGTAGAGTACATTGCATAAACTAATAGGGCGATATTCTGACATTAAGGTTGGGTTTTTCTTTTTTGGGATTAGAGTAATAAAGGTATGATTCAGCGGGTTTGGGAGAGTACCTGAATTTAACCAAGATAGCACCGAGTGAGTAACATCACCTTCAATCATTGGCCAGAAATGATGAAAAAACAAAGGGGGCATTCCATCTGGTCCAGGAGCTTTCATTGGTGCCATTTGTTTCAAAGCTTGGTTTACTTCCCATTCCTCAAATCTGCTTGTCAGTTCTTTGTTCATGTCTTCGGTGATCATTTGAGGGATATGGTGTAGAGCTTCTTGGTGAATGGTCGAACTTGAGGTAGTGAAAAGTTCACTATAGTATTGGATGAGGACATTTGCTATATCATTCGACCCTTCCTTCCATACTCCATGGATGTCATTTATTCCCATAATCACACTATGGAAGTATTTTGTATTTCCATCTCCATTTTTCAGCCAAAGAATACGGGAGCGTTGATTCCACATCCTTGTTTCTCGGTCCAGTAACTCATTTATCTCTCTTTGCAATTCTTTGATCCGTACATTGCTACCAATTCTCAATGCCACGGCTTCCTCTTCAGCTAGCATGTCCCTCTTCTTTTTTAACTCCCTCCTTACATTGCCAAAGACATTGTAATTCCACCATGATAAATCTTTGCCACACTTTTCTATTTTTCCAAGGATTTCTTTTTTCAGATCTAGTGATACACATGATCTCCATGCTACTTCAACCACCTCTCCACACCTACTATCAGACAGCCACATCTCCTCAAATCTGAGGGGTTTTTTATAGGAGGGAATTTCTATTCCTGTTGGGTTTATAAGCAACGGGCAATGATCCGAAGAAAGACAAGGTAGATGGTGAACTCGAGTGCCAGGGAACCTCAAGAACCACGGGTTGGTTGCTAATCCGCGGTCTAGTCTCTCCCAAATCGAGTGTCCATCATTATAATGTCTTCTCCATGTGAATTTTGGGCCAATAAAACCCAAATCCATAAAACCGCACTCGTCTATAACATCTCGGAAGGTTTGCATTTGACTATTTTCACGGTGTACTCCTCCCATCTTTTCTTCCTGTCTTGTGATTTCGTTAAAATCCCCAGCACACAACCAAGGGATGTGTGGCTTATCATTTAGGGTTCGAAGCTTTATCCATGCCTCATGCCTTCTAGTTGTCATTGGTTCACCATAGAAACCTGTGAAACGCCATTCTTGAGGTGTATTCTTCTCAATAAGTACATCAATACAATACTTTGATGAATCTTCCACTGTGACTTGAATATCTTCCTTCCATAACAAAACCAAACCACCGCCTCTATGGCCACTGGGTACTAACCATTTATTTCTGAAATCAAAATTGCGTAACACTTCATCTAGCCTTGCATTGTCTATCCATGTCTCGACTAAAAACACAACAACAGGATCTTTTGCTCGGATATAATCTCCAAGCTCCCTCACTGTACGTGGGTTCCCAAGCCCACAACAGTTCCAAACTAAGAGACTTATTGCGTTGGGCGGGGCTGAACATCAGCCTCCGCCAAAGTAGAAGAATTAATCTCAACAGAAACCGCACGTTTTTTGCTTGGTAAACCATTGGAATGGGAGAGTTCCTCGTAAACTCTTTTGGTCGATAGCACGGACTCTACTATGCTTGTGATTCTGTCCGTCTTACTAGGTGCATCTGCCTTGTTCAAACGTTTCCATGATCCTTGTTGCCATGGAGGTTGTGTATTCTGAGTTTCAGTTTTGGCTGCTCGTGTGCTTGCATGGGTTACGGCCCCTTGGACATGAGAAACCCTAGCCGCCTCATTTGCTTCTTCAATGATCACGTGCTCATTGATTGAGATATCAGCACTCAATGGGTCATTAATTTTGCTTGGCCCAGCCTTTAAGTTTGACAAACCCACATCAATTTCAACGAGCTTAGAAAGGAAAGTATTATTGTGCAACGGGTCTTTTGGGCCAATAATAGACTTGGCTACCTTTTGGGAGAGTTTAAAATCGGATTTATTGCTGGTGGGTTGGCAGATCGTGTCTCTTCAGGTGGCAATTCAATATTCTTTAATTCACAATCCACCAATGACTCTACCTCATCATTATTTTGCGCCAAAACCGTGGGTGCATTATTCTGTGAAGCTGTAACCAATCCCATTAATTGATCCATTAACTGCTCCCCTCTATTCTGTTCCACGTCAGCAGGTGCCGTTGGAGATGGAGGGACCATCGTGGAGTTTGCCTGAGCTCGCCTTGGAGGAAACGGAGCCCTTTGGGTGTTCGAGCTTCCTTTCATTTTGTGAAAAAAACCTGGCACTGAAATGACATTTTTTTTGTATACGACTCTCAAGTGGTGCGCAAAGCCAAGGTCCAAATTGCTGTTCTTCAACTTTGAGTGAGCCTTCACTGTCCAACCACACCTCACAGTCCCTATTGTCATGGTTAAGACAGCCGCACTAGTAGCAAATATTGGGTAGGCGCTCATATTTGAAAGAGACCCAGTTTTCTTTGCCTTGTCCAACTGACACCATTCTTCCTCGACTTAGTGGACGAGTGACATCCACACTAACTCTTACCCTCATGAAACTCCCTCCATTCATCTCCGTTTCAGCCTTCGGAATGACCGTGCCAACAATACTACAAATCCCTTCTACCACCTTTGGATTCATGAATCTCACTGGGATGTCATGTACCTACACCCAAAATGATGTATTACTGAATTTCAAATCCTCAATTTGCGTATCCTTATCATACCGTTGCAACACCAAAAGGTGTTTGTCAAAACTCCAAGGTTCATTTGAGAGAATGGAGTCCACTTCTTGTTTATTATCAAACATAAAGAGGACTATGCGATTGCCCATATTTTTGACTTTTGAAACCATTCTTTGATCTCCACAATGGCATAAAAGTCGAAGCAATAGCTTCCATATTCAGAGCCCTTCTTGTGTAGAATTTGCCAGCAATGATAAATTTTGGCGTAGCCATTTCCTCCTCAAGATTGAAGGTTGGCCCTTCTTTGTCAGAAATCGACAAACCTTTACAATGGTTTATGAGCTCATCCATGATTACACTGTTTCCCAAACCCCCGAAAGAAAAAACCACTAACCTTAAGGATAAACTTGTTATCCTAAGGGACAAAAGCACCTACAAGTAGGGACACAATATTCTACAGCCTAGTGGAAGTTCACAGAGAAACCTTACCAATTTTGGGATTGGCTTTACTTAGTCTTGTTTCTTGATGGTATTAAATATTGAAAATTTATTTATTCCAAAGCATTATATTAAGTTAGGATGAGATTCATTATCCTGATTCATATATTGCAGCAAAGGCTTGAGATACTACAAAATTTTAGAAAATTATTGAATATTGAGTTCAAGGTTGGAAGCTAAAACTTGGGAAGGTGATTTTATTTTTATTTTTTAGCATTTTATGTTTCTCAAGTTTTAATAAAATTGTATTGATAATATTTTTAGTATAATATGCATTATATGATATTAAACGTTTATTTCCTTAAGGTTAGGTTAAGGTTTGCTATGCTTATGTGTAATGAAAATTTATATAATGATATAAATAGATAATAGAATCAACATATGTTGTTAGCACAATAATGTTTGCTAAGATTTACAGACTATATGGATATATATAATAGAACATGTGGGGACCGGCCCAGAATAATAGGTTGCCTGGACCCTGGGCCCGTCCGAGGACCAATCCGTCCGAGGAGACGTCGCGGCCCAGAATCTGTATTTAGGCCCACTGGGGGAAAGAGAGCATGTCTGAGGAGTAATTCCTCCTCGGACATTCCAAAATCAGGGTCAAGGGTGCGTCCTGGTTACTGTAGTGCTCCCTCCAAGTACGAAAAAAGAAAGAAAACCCAAAATATCTCAACAAAAACTGCCTCCACCACATTAAATGCACCACAACTACTCTCCTGGCCGCATTAATGAAGAGAAGATCCCTGAACAGTGCTACCTTGGCCACTGCAACTCACAAAGAATTGATAAGGGTGTCTGATAGGACAGGTGTTTAAGTAGGGGTTTGGATGATCAACAAGTGTAAAGCTCAGATAATAGGAGAGGGCCTATATAATATGTAAAGATCCCCCAAGAAAAAGGGGAGAAAAAAGACTGAAGAAAAAAGGGAGGAGAGAACACTGTAGAGAAATTTTATTTGCATGAATCTGTGCCCATTAATCAAGTTTGAGACCTGATCGTTTGAAAAGGATCTCTCTTCATTACTACCTCCTTTTGTTCTTGTTCCTGTACCCCCTGAACCCATGCAATAAACCGTTTAAACTAACTGAAACCAAGTTCTTTAGCCCATACTCTACAAAAAATTCATTGTGTGGGACCTTTTGGGCCAAGACCTGACCAACAAGGATCGGGTCAACTAAAACCGTGTCCCTACAAAAACATTTTCAATAATTTAGGGATGAAAGATGAACTTTTCAATAGTTTAGGGACAGAAAATGAACTTCTTAAAGTTTAAGAATAAAAAACAAACTTTTAATAAAGTTTAGGGACCAAAATAATATTTTACCCTTTCCAATAATATTTAGGAGGAGGTGAAATGAAACGGTCATTCCCTTGTAATCATTCAATTCCTTCTTATTAGACTTCCAAATGAAGGAATTAATGAAATATTCTCTAAAAAATCCAAATCAATCCATTTTATTCTGTTCATTTCCCTTACGTCTTAAAGGGAATATTAGAGAAGAGATGAACATTTTATCCAAATATTTTGAATGGTTAAATCTGAAAGTGATATGTTTGTTAAAGGTAAAAGCAAAGTTGGCATCAATTTAGCATGAGACAAGCTCATTTTTTTTTTTAAACAACTTTTTTTTTGGAGAATATTTATTTAAACAACTTGTTTACTCATTTTCTCCACACACACACAAAAAAAAAAAGGAATAAAAATGCCAGCAGCGAAAGAAATTAATTTATAATGTGTTCAACTTAAATAGGTAAGTTAATATATTAGAGTAGTATATGTATGAATGGGTGTATATGGACTTGTTTCACAACCAAATTTATCCAGTTTCACAATTATTTTGATAATAGTTTAAGTTGTTGAGACTGATAATTTATCAGTTCAACAAAAATTGTGATATTGTATCCATTTCCTAGATGAAGTTAATTTATCAGTTCAACAAAAAAATGTGATATTGTATCTATTTCATAGATGAAGTTAATTTATCCTTTTAAAAATGTTGACCTATTACCCTATTAGACTATTGCAAATTTAGAAATAGTAATAACACAAATTTGTTTGTAAAAACTCGTATGGATGAGAATATTGTATACTTTATGCTTGACATCATGATCACGAATAATAGCATCCCCACTACTAGTGAGATTCGAAAGCCATTTCATGCCAAAAAAGAACAATGATTGAGCCATTTTAAACGTGTAGCATATGTTGGTGATCCTACACTATACACATGTGAATATGTGATGATGTGAAAGATGAGTTTGCGTGAGATATTTCTTTGAGCCATGCTTAAGTTTCTCTTCTTTTATATGGTGGAGTTTAGTGTTGTTGTTGTTGGTTTTTTTTTTTTAATTATTTATTTATTTATTTATGAACATATGATGATAGTTGAGACTTACTGCTTGAATGATGGAATATGAAAGCGACAAGCCAAATATAACATTTTGTTATTACTTTCATGTCCTATGTCATATTTGCGATATCTATTGGCAATTGCTACACTTCAAAACTTTAATAATAATTAGAAAAAAATTTACCTCCAAATCAGTTTAGAAAAATCTATTTCTAACTCATTATGTGGCAATTAAAGAGACCATTTCTATGTAGTTTTAATAGTAAACTACAATTCGTATTGTCAAATCGGTTTACGTGGCAATTGAGTTGTTGAAGAGACCATTCATGTGTAATTCTAATTAATCACGTGATTTATTTGATGTAATATACATAAATAGTCTTATAAATTATCACATAGTAGATTGGAATAAATCCCACCAAACTAATTTAATTGGAGATGAAATTTGTATGCAATATAGTTTCTCTGCCCCATGTATATATCATTATGTACTTGTGGGAATCACATAGTGTGAGACAACCATGTATAATGGGTGTACAAGATATCTCCTCAACATTAAACGTGGGAATAAGCTTATCAAAAATAGTGTGCACTCCATGATTAAACAAATTGGCCATCCACTTTTTTTATGCTCCAACCTAAACGAATTTCATGAAAATATATGCTTGGTGCTGGTTCGAATGATTTCTAGCGGTTAAACTTAATTACCTTTAAATTTATTCCAACGACCAAAAGCCCAACCTCACATAATTAGGTTCACCGGAATAAGTCAAATAACATTTTTCTTGAGTTGATTTTTTCATCCATTGTCGTTTATAAAATTGATAACTTCTTGTTAAGTTCATTAAAACGATGTCATATCACATATATGAATAGTGTCACTTTTATAAACAAAATGATCAATTTAACAAAAAAATTAAAGTATATGGATTAAAATGATATCAAAAAAAAAAATTTTAAAAAAAATTATTGGTGAAAATGATAATTTAACCAAACTCAAACGTAAAGTATGTATTATATATATATAGGTGTAAAATTTTCTATTGTTTGATTCTAGAAATAGAGAAAAAAGACAAAGAAAAAAATAACATGTAATGCTATGTCCTATAATACTTAAAGAGTCCGTTTGATTAGGTGATTTGGGAGTCTTCTAAAATGCCATTTTGCAACTGCGACTCTCATAATTTTTTACACTCATTTTAAACCCAAAACGACGTATTGCAGTAGCTTATACAAACACATTTTTAATATGCCAATCGTTTTAGAGATGGATTTGTAAACAAAGACATTGTTATATATAGAGCCCCAAACAAAGATATAATGATTGGGGGTAGGAGCCAAACTCGACCTTGAATCCTTGTTGAAGGCTTGACTGTGTCCTCAATAATAATTCCATCTACCCCTAGATAGCTGACTACCTAACGCGGATTCAATTTCAATGTTGGACTCCTTATCTGCCACGTCCTTACCTTCCAAAATTGAATACTGATGACCCACCAAACAATAAATAATATGTCAATAGACATATATAGATGTTTTTCTCTCTGTTTCAGAATTTGGATATTTGGATTGCACTCTTTTATTTTCCTTCTCTAGATTATCTTTCTAATATTAGAGGATGTAATTTCTTTTTGCTGAATAGGATCATTGTGAATCTGAGATGTTATCCATTTCTGACAAGGATATGTATATCCAGAATCTTTTAATGTAACCATTTATGTAAGGAAAATTCTAAGGACACTAGTGACTGGACAATAAATTTATATCATAGGCAAAAAAAAGAGGGGGGGGGGGGGGGGGGGGAGAGAGAGAGAGAGAGGGAATGTTAGAACTACTAATAAACTGACAATTAGTTGTCACATAAAAAAATACAAAAATAAATAATAATAATAATAATAAAGTATTTAATTTTTTCGGTATTTTAGAAGTAAATACATTAATTTATAATTTATGTTATAAAATTTATAATGAATAGAAAATCACACATGTGATAAATATACTTACTTGATATAGTTGTAAATATAAGGGTAAGACTTAGGTACAATTTCTTAGGTTCCCCTCTTAAGATTCTGTCATGTGGATTTTTTCTCATGGGATGGAAGTGTATTTTTAATTAAGTAGCCACATGGCTAAATCCTAAAATTCTGTCATGGGATGGAAGATACAGTTGCTTAGATTCCCCTTTTAAAATTTTGTCATGTGAATTTTTTCTCATGGGATAGAAGTGTATTTTTTAGTTAAGTAGCCACATGGCTAAATTCTAAGATGGGAACCTAAGGAACAGCACCTAAGGTATTGTACCTAAGTTTTATCCAATCATATAATTAAGATATTTCCACGGAATCCTAGTTTGATGTGTAACTGAATCATCTTAAAGTAAGGAAGTGTCTTGACTACTTAGAAATTAGATAGATGTGAGTTTAGAAATGATACTTACAATCATCTGTTTAAATTAATTAGAAAATTTAAGAAATTGAAACTAAATTTTACTTTCTTTTTAGGGATGAAAATTTTTCTTTCCTACTTGATTCATTCCCGTTTATATGAGGTTTCCCTCTTCAAAAAGGTGATGGGATGAAGACGAGTTTTGCTCACCCTTGTCCCACCCCAAATGTATGTGTGAGTATGTGTATATGTATATATTCTATCATTATCCACAAAACTCTCTCTCTCTCTCTCTCTCACCCCCCCCCCCCCCCCCCAACCTTTTCAAAACTACCCTTCCTTTTTTTTCTTTTTTTTCATATCTACTCCATTAATGTTGAAAGTGACTTCATTAAAGATGGTAAAAACTACTTTCAATTTGCCCTAAATTCAACCTGCCTCGCATGGATTTTGCCCACCTAAAATACTAGACATGGTGAGTACACGAAGTCCATGATTTGACCCCATCTACTCTGTTTTCTTTTATTATAATTTGATTTTCATCCAAAACTTCATTTTCAAAATGTCATATTAGTATTGAGACGAAAAAAAAGGTCCATATGAAGCATCAAAATCTTAGATTCCAATTCTCACAATATTTTGTCTATTCCCATTAAGTAAGAAGACGTTTTATTCTATTCTCTCACATACATCAACAATAAATTTCACCATGACTTTAATTATCAGAACCTTCTCATATGAGATGAAAAAAAAGAAAAAAAAATACCACATCAGTATGATGGAAGGGTAAATACTACTCTGCTGTCTTATCGAGACCACAAGAAGTGGCTCACAAAAAAGAAGTCAAAGCTTTTATTTAAAAATGTTGTTGACACCGAAAGATGGAAAGAAATATTCAAAGTATGCGGCTCTGACTCAACCTTAGACATTGTTCCCACTGCTCATTTTACCACTCTTTGGCAATTTGCCCCCACCAAATAGACCTTTTCCCCCCACAAAAAGATCCCAACTTTCTTGCAATTGGACAAGAATGTAAACCATTATTCACCAGATTAGTTGGAAACTACGTTGAGAGTTGAAACTTGCAATTTCTAAAAAGTCAATTATCATCAGCTAATCATCATTTTATTAATTATTAAAATAAGAGTTTCACTAACTTATATACTATTTTCAGAATTTTTAATAATATTGTTTAAATATTATGGAAATGCAAGTAGGTTTAAAAGTGTAATGAAAATATATATTATATTGTACACTGAAAACTGTTGCCAAACAAATCTTAATTTTTTGGCAATTTTTTCAATTTTCAAACGGGAAACATGATTACTTTCTCACCTAATTATCATAAATCACTAGAATTAATTATTCAACTACTATTATTAAAAAATTATTAAAAAAAAAAAAAAAAAAAAAGCAAGCTTTCTCTATTTTCTTTATTTGGGTCTAAACATGCAATAGTGCAACATAATTTATAACAGCAACTTCCCGATTTGGTGAGTTTGGTTTACATTCTAGAAAGGAAGGAACGAGCCGACCATCCTACGTGGTAGGATCCGAGGGATACGTATTAGCCGGCACCAAACTCTTTAAAAACCATAGGACTTTCAGACCGAACCTCCTCTCTCTCTCTCTCTCTCTCTGTCTTTCTCTCTCCTCCAATTCAGTACAAGACATCTAAACCTTAATAAAAACCCACATTTTCTTTGTTTTTCTTTGTTTTCTCCCTCTCAGCTCTGTGTCTATTAAAAAAAAAAAAAAACAACGATGCCGTTTTGCGAAGTTAGAAAAACCCAGCAAGACAGCGTAGACACAGAGCTCAATCACGACCAAAACAACAACAACAACAACAACAAGAATGGGACCAAAATCTTTTACAGAACCTATGGTCATGGACCCACCAAGGTCCTCCTCATCATAGGTGCCACTTCTTTTTACATTTTTCATTTCTGGGTATTTGGAATTTTTTGTGGTCAATTCAATTCAGAATCTGTATGTATTGAAATGGGTTGTGATTGAATTTTGATGGTTTTTTTTGGTTGATGATGAATTTGGATGGTCAGGATTAGCTGGGACCCACGAGTCATGGGGCCCACAGATCAAAGGTATGGTGGGGAGCGATTTGCCCAATGAAGATGAAACGAGAAGCGGTGGCTGATGGGACAGACACTCGAACATGTTCCTGCCTGATTAACAAGTGGAAGGTCAGGATCAACCAAGAAGGGTTATATAATGTAACGGCTTATGCGCCAAAGAAGGGGGGACAAACCGTCTCCCAGTCCCTTGAGCCCTAAACAAGGGAGAGTTATAAGAATACCAATCCCCTCGGACAAGGTCTAAAGACCAGAGCCGCTCAGGCCATGCCGGATGAAAGGTTTTATTAAATACGCTACTACCATGAACACCATGACTAATCACCGTCTAGTGACCAAGGTCTAGCCTTTCAGCCCACGCTCTACAAATTTTATTGCAAGGGCCTTTAACGTGCGAAGCCCATATCAGTTGGGATCGTCACAATTTGAGTCCTTACAATTGGCGCCGTCTGTGGGAAGGCTTGTGCGTTGGCACAGGCGGCAGTTAGTCATGGTGGAATCGAACCCTTGTCGACAAGGGTCCCTCAAAAAAAAATATATATATAGTTTTGGTGAAGGGGCTAGCTTGGCGAGAGCCTCTCCATCGTTTCCAGTGGCACGGGTAGTTCTGGGGGCTTCCAGCATCAAGTCAACGCCCCGTACCCTTGTCAAGGGGCTAGCCACCAACTACTTAATGAAAATCTAAGTTTTGGACAGAACCAAGGTATTGCATGGTCTTCGGACTCAAACCTATGGGGAAACCAAGTACATCAGAATGAAAATCTAAGTTTTGGACAGAACCAAGGTATTGCATGGTCCTCGGACTCAAACCTATGGAGAAACCAAGTACATCAGAATGAAAATCTAAGTTTTGGACAGAACCAAGGTATTGCATGGTCCTCAGACTCAAACCTATGGGGAAACCAAGTACTTCAGAAAGAAAATCTAAGTTTTGGACAGAACCAAGGTATTGCATAGTCCTCGGACTCAAACCTATGGGGAAACCAAGTACTTCAGAAAGAAAATCTAAGTTTTGGATAGAACCAAGGTATTGCATGGTCCTCGGACTCAAACCTATGGGGAAACCAAGTACATCAGAATGAAAATCTAAGTTTTGGACAAAACCAAGGTATTGCATGGTCCTCGGACTCAAACCTATGGGGAAACCAAGTACTTCAGAAAGAAAATCTAAGTTTTGGACAGAACCAAGGTATTGTATGGTTCTCGGACTCAAACCTATGGGGAAACCAAGTACTTCAGAAAGAAAATCTAAGTTTTGGACAGAACCAAGGTATTGCATGGTCCTCGGACTCAAACCTATGGGGAAACCAAGTACTTCAGAATGAAAATCTAAGTTTTGGACAGAACCAAGGTATTGCATGGTCCTCGGACTCAAACCTATGGGGAAACCAAGTACATCAGAATGAAAATCTAAGTTTTGGACAGAACCAAGGTATTGCATGGTCCTCGGATTCAAACCTATGGGGAAACCAAGTACATCAGAATGAAAATCTAAGTTTTGGATAGAACCAAGGTATTGCATGGTCCTCGGATTCAAACCTATGGGGAAACCAAGTACTTTAGAAAGAAAATCTAAGTTTTGGACAGAACCAAGGTATTGCATAGTTCTCGGACTCAAACCTATGGGGAAACTAAGTACTTCAGAAAGAAAATCTAAGTTTTGGACAGAACCAAGGTATTGCATAGTTCTCGGACTCAAACCTATGGGGAAACCAAGTACATCAGAATGAAAATCTAAGTTTTGGACAGAACCAAGGTATTGCATAGTCCTCGGACTTAAACCTATGGGGAAACCAAGTACATCAGAATGAAAATCTAAGTTTTGGACAGAACCAAGGTATTGCATAGTCCTCGGACTTAAACCTATGGGGAAACCAAGTACATCAGAATGAAAATCTAAGTTTTGGATAGAACCAAGGTATTGCATGGTCCTCGGACTCAGGCCTGTGGGAAACTAGGTACTCCAAGAAAATCTAAGTACCAGTTACGGCCCAATAACACGCATGGCACCTCGGATGATGCCTTTAGTCCCTCAGAGGTATGTATAGGTACAAATTCAAACTCTGAAATATAATCCCAAGTATGTTATATGTACAACTATTCATCCATGTTAAGATAACTAGATCAAAAACCATGAGATTCGTAACCATAATAAATATCCGCAAGGATAACCAACATGCAATTTAAAGGAAAAAGGAGGGAAAGGAATTTCATATATGTGGTCTAGGAGTTCAACTACAAGCAAGTTATAAAGTCTTCAAAATAAAACGGAAACTAGTTAACAGTTAATCTAGTAACAAATATAAAAGTCGGCCTGGGCTTTTACTTCTTCAATTTTGTTTTGACCATATCCTGGGAAGGCTGAGCGGGATTAGCCTCAGAGCCTAGGGAGATATCTCCTTCTTGGGAAGGCTTGGCAAGATCATCGTCGGTGCCCCGGGGGACATCAGTAAGGGGAATGGCTTGAAGGGGCTGAACAGAGATGGTTGGCTTCTCGGCACAGGAGATCTGGGCACTGACTATAGACGGGGTGAACTCCTGAGGAATCCCGGGATTCAAACCTCCAGGTACTTCTGTCGCAACATGAGGCCACCCTCCTTCAGTCGACTCGCTAAGAGTGACGACGATCTTAGCAGCTTCTGGCTGAGCAGCCTCAGCCTCCTGTAGAGCGCTCATAGCCTCGGAGCTTGTGGAGGCGGTCTCACGGATGGCTGGGGGATAAAATACGGGCTCCGCCTTCCATAAGTCGGACGAAGCTTCCACCCCAGCTTGTTTGAGGGCCTCTTCCCAGACCTGGGAGCAGTATAGCCTGCATACTCCTGGGATTTGAGCTTTAAGGGAGGCCTCGGTATCAGCCACCCTCGCCTCGTAGCCCTCCTCCTCGGCCTTGTCCTTAGCAGTTTCAGCCTCAGTTCTGGCAAACTCAGCTTCCTGCTTGGCCCTCACGGCTTCATCCCTGGCAAACTCAGCCACGCCCTTAGCATTGTTTGCCGTGATCAGTTTCTCCTTCAAATCACTGATCTGTTCCTTGGCTATCTGCAATTGCTCCTCGGCAATGAGTAGGCGCTTTGTCTGTTCCTCGGCCTGTTTTTAGGCTCCAGTTAAACCTGCCAAGGCACTATCCCTGTCTCGGGCAACCACCTTTAAATCTTCCCTAGCCTTCGCGAGGTTAGTCTCGGAAGCTTTGAGGGTCCGCGCAGCATCTATACGCTTGGTGCGCTCAACCTCGGCGATCTTACTCTGCCCCTTAACTTCTTCCTCCATCCTATAGGTGGCCTGGATAGCCTGCCAATTGAGACGAGTATATTGTGAATGAAAATCTGGGCACAAAAATTGATAGAGTCTTAGGTTTCAAAAGTCTTACCATTCCCAGGTACCTCTTCGCGCTGAGGAAAACCTCCTGCATCCTCATATTCTTCAACTCCTCCATATCAGTGGGAAGCAGCATGGTCCTTCCTAACGCGTCGGCCACGTAACCGCCTTCACCGTCTCCAAGGTTCCTCATGGACGCGTTCTCCAGCAATGGCTCCCCATGGAGCATTAGGGTGGGAAGCCAAGCATTCGGCGCGGATTGATCTTCGATCCCTTTCCCCTTGCTTTGGGCGGATTGGGCTTCGATCCCTTTCCCCTTACTTTGGTGCCCAATCTTTAACTGTTTTTGTGCTCGCGGGGCTTCATCCCTCTCTTGAGAGGATGGGGATTTTCCCCCATCCGTGGGTTCCTTCCCCTTGGGACTCCTCTTTCTCTTTAAGTTAGTGGGCTCTGACCGAGGAGGCAGAGCTGATTGAGGAGGAGCAGGAAGTTTGGGGCGGGGAGATTGTGGCTGCGACTTAATAGAGGAGGACCTAGTCTGGATGGGCTGGGGCTGAGTCATTGGAGTTAGAGCATTGGATTATGGTTTTTCCTGTGCACCCTTCCCAAACTGACCCTCGATGAGGTCAAACAAGCTGGTCGGGGGTTTTCTCTTAAGACCCATCTCGGCTCGGTAGATTGTTCCCACTGACAACAGTTCTGCTTCAGACAAGTTCGAGTCACCCAGATCACCAGAAGGATCCTCGGATGGTTCAACCTGGTCGAATGCCCCAAAACCCTTCTCGAATGGACCTAAATTACCTTCGTCCTCCGCTGCCTGATGAGACGACGAGGAGTCCACAAATGGGATGCCCTCAGGTATAGGAGATCCTTCGGAGATCAAAAACCCTTGTTCGATTATCGTAATTTTTGGAAGCCGAGGATGGTTAGCGCTGACCATGTGCTTTGGGTCGGCAAATGACTTCTGAATGGGATTGTATCCTAAGATTTTGTGAGCGGCTCTGACTTGACCATCCTCTTCATTTACAAAAAATGCGGCTTGGAGAACAGTCTCCAAATCAACCCGGTTAACTAGATGAAAGTGTCGGTGAAAGGCGTTTGGATCTGCAAAAAGAGGCATGTACATGGTTAGTAATCGAACCACACCAAATTAAAATGGCGCAAAGAATTGGCACCCGTCTACTCTCTGTGCCCCACCTGGTTCTCCCTCCACTACTGGGCATGGAAGGCCATCGTGCCATTCCCCGAATACGATAAGAAAATCCTTGTTTAACCCCTTGTTGGAGTCGGGGAGGCACTGGATTAACCGAATCCTATCGTCTCTCATCTTCATGTAGTAGGACTTACCCTTCAAATTTTGGAGATTGTAAGCACCAATTTACGTCATGATGGGTTAGTCTTAGCCCCATTTTTTCGTTTAAGGCATCCACACAACCCAGAATCCTAAACATATTGGCAGCACACTAGGTGGGAGCTAACCGGAAATGCCTAAGGTAACTCTTCATTACCGGCTCCATGGGGATTCTCATACCCCCCTCTACGAAGGCGAGAATGGGAATTACCACCTCGCCCGTCCTTCTCAGAGAATGCCACTCCCCCATCTTACAGTACCTCAAACTTACGTTGGGAGGAATCCTATAATCAGTGATGAACTTTTCCATCGCCTCTTTAGTATCAACCAATTTTCTCAATTTAACCATCTCTAAGCGCTACTAAACAAACTTAGTGGGTGACGGGAGAAAGAAAGGAACGAGGGAAAAGTAAACCTAGAAAAGAAAAAGCACGAGTTAGTGAAGGCAGAAAACTTACAGAAAAGAGGAAAGTTGCCTCGGACAGGCTTTTTGTGCTGGAGATAGACTTGAATTTGGATAAAAGTTTGGATGAATCCAGGATATATGCGCTAGAACTCTTAAGTGCAAAAATGAAGAGACACATCAGTTTCAAAAATCATTTATACCTCCCATCGAAAGTAACTGCACGAATTTTCCCGCCCATAAAGGCAAAGAAATCTCTACCGTTTGATCACATCGTGCCGTTGAACGTGGGAAGCACAGAGCCGCCCGCATTTAATGAAGACACGTTTCACCCTCCAAAGGCTCCAAGAACGTGTCTCGGGCAGACGAAGAGTCTCAGGAACTAATAGGCAACCAGGATTGACAAGCTTTGGCAGAGGCCTGATGTCATCAAAACCCTTCTATCCGGCCGAGGATCCGGAGAGCAGGATTTTGAGGGGCTATTGTGGGGCCAGAGAATTTATGATCCGGCCCACTTTCCATCTGGACCCAGGGCCCGTGCCGATAAAAGCAGTTGCCGAGGACAAGTGGTGAAAGATTAAACAGCCAAGAGATGCAGCCGAGGATGACCATGTCCTCGGCATCCCAAGACTTCAAAGGGAAGAGCGACATGTCATCAAAGGCAGCCTCCAAAGCACCCCTAGAGGAAGAGGCGAGTCGAATGGGACTCACGTGGGGGTACGGAGTGGGAGTGGTTTAAGGAGAGGATGTCACCTCCGCATTAAATGCGCCCACAAACGTCCTGTCCATATTGATGGGAAAAGACTCATGAACAGTGTGACTTCGGTTATTGCAATTGACAAAAAGTAAGGGGAGGCGGCTGATGGGACAGACACTCGAACAGGTTCCTGCCTGATTAACAGGTGGAGGGTCAGGATTAACCAAGAAGAGTTATATAATGTAACAACTTATGCGCCAAAGAAGGGGGGGGACAAACCGTCTCCCAGTCCCTTGAGCCCTAAACAAGGGAGAGTTATAAGAATACCAATCCCTTCGGACAAGGTCTAAGGATCGGAGCTGCTCAGGCCGTGCCGGAGAAAAGGTCTTATTAGATACGCTACTACCATGAACACCATGACTAACCACCGTCCAGTGACCAAGGCCTAGCCTTTCAGCCCACGCTCTACAAATTTTATTGCAAGGGCCTTTAACGTGTGAAGCCCATATCAGTTGGGATCGTCACAATTTGAGTCCTTACAATTGGACTTCTCGTTTTCTACACTAAATTAACTAATTTGGCACAAAAATTTAAAATTTTAGATTAGATGGGACACGTAGCGCAAAATTAAACTCTAATTGAAATTAAAATTTTACACTAAATTAACTCACTTGGTACAAAATTCTAAAATTTAAATTTGATGAGACACATGGTTCAAAATTAGACTCTAATTAAATTTCAATTTTAAATTTAATTGGATTTTCTCTCTGCTTTACTTATTATTATATATATAGAAGTGGGATTTAGTGAAAATCCAAATGATCTCAATACATTTATATTCCCGGTGTGATTTCCAATAATATTTAGGAGGAGGTGAAAAGAAATGATCATTCCCCCGTAATCATTCAATTCCTTCTTATTAGACTTCCAAATGAAGGAATTAATGAAATATTCTCTAAAAAATCCAAATCAATCCATTTTATTCTGTTCATTTCCCCTACGTCTTAAAGGGAATATTAGAGAAGAGATGAACATTTTATCCAAATATTTTGAATGGTTAAATCTGAAAGTGATATGTTTGTTAAAGGTAAAAGCAAAGTTGGCATCGATTTAGCATGAGACAAGCTCATTTTTTTTTTTTAATTAAACAACTTTTTTTTGGAGAATATTTATTTAAACAACTTGTTTACTCATTTTCTCCACACACACAAAAAAAAAAAAAAAAAGGAATAAAAATGCCAGCAGCGAAAGAAATTAATTTATAATGTGTTCAACTTAAATAGGTAAGTTAATATATTAGAGTAGTATATGTATGAATGGGTGTATATTAGAGTAGTATAAGTTGTTGAGACTGTGATAATTTATCAGTTCAACAAAAATTGTGATATTGTATCCATTTCGTAGATGAAGTTAATTTATCAGTTCAACAAAAAAATGTGATATTGTATCTATTTCATAGATGAAGTTAATTTATCCTTTTAAAAATGTTGACCTATTACCCTATTAGACTATTGCAAATTCAGAAATAGTAATAACACAAATTTGTTTGTAAAAACTCGTATGGATGAGAATATTGTATACTTTATGCTTCACATCGTGATCAGGAATAATAGCATCCCCACTACTAGTGAGATTCGAAAGCCATTTCATGCCAAAAAAGAACATTGATTGAGCCATTTTAAACGTGTAGCATATGTTGGTGATCCTACACTATACACATGTGAATATGTGATGATGTGAAAGATGAGTTTGCGTGAGATATTTCTTTGAGCCATGCTCAAGTTTCTCTTCTTTTATATGGTGGAGTATAGTGTTGTTGTTGTTGATTTTTTTTTTTTTTAAATTATTTATTTATTTATTTATGAACATATGGTGAGAGTTGAGACTTACTGCTCGAATGATGGAATATGAAAGCGACAGGCCAAATATAACATTTTGTTATTACTTTCATGTGCTATGTCATATTTGCGATATCTATTGGCAATTGCTACACTTCAAAACTTTAATAATAATTAGAAAAAAATTTACCTCCAAATCAGTTTAGAGAAATTTTTCTCTAACTCACTATGTGGCAATTAAAAAGACTATCTATATGTAGTTTTAGTATTAAATTACAATTCGTATTGTCAAATCAAGTTACGTGGCAATTGAGTTGTTGAAGAGATCATTTATTTGTAATTCTAATTAATCACGTGACTTATTTAGTGTAATATATATAAATAGTTTTATAAATTATCACACAGTAGATTGGAATAAATCCCACCAAACTAGTTTAGTTGGAGATGAAATTTGTATGCAAAATAGTTTCTCTGCCCCATGTATATATCATTATGTACTTGTGGGAATCACATAGTGTGAGACAACTATGTATAATGGGTGTACAAGATATCTCCTCAACATTAAACGTGGGAATAAGCTTATCAAAAATAGTGTGCACTCCGTGATTAAACAAATTGGCCATCCACTTTTTTTTTATGCTCCAACCTAAACGAATTTCATGAAAATATATGCTTGGTGCTGGTTTGAATGATTTCTAGCAGTTAAAATTACCTTTAAATTTATTCCAACGACCAAAAGCCCAACCTCACATAATTAGGTCCACGGAAATAAGTCAAATGACATTTCTCTCGATCGAGTTGGTTCTTTCATCCATTGTCATTTATAAAATTAATAATTTCTTGTTAAGTTCATTAAAACGAATCACATATATGAATAGTATTACTCTTATTAACAAAACGATCAATTTAAATAATTTACCCAAACCCAAATGTAAAGGATGTATTTTATATATAGGTGTAAGAGTTTCTATTGTTTGATTCTAGAAGGAAAAAAAAAAAAAAAATCCATGCAATGCTATGCTCTATGAGACTATGACACTCAAGAGTCCGTTAGATGCATGCTTTTTTAAATCTAAAGCGTCGTTTTGCAACCGCAACTCTTCATAAACAGTATTTCGCAGTAGCTTATTCATACGCATTCTTAATATGTCAAACCTTTTAGAGATGGATTTGTAGAAAAATATATTGTTATATATAGGCCCCAAACAAAGATATAATTATTGGGGGTAGGAGCCAACCTCAACCTTGAATCCTTGTTGAAGGCTTGACTGTGTCCACAATAATAATTCCATCCACCCCCAGATAGCCGACTACCTAACGCGGATTCAATTTCAATGGAGGACTCCTTATCTGCCACGTCCTCACCTTCCAAAATTGAATAGTGATGACCCACCAAACAATAAATAATATGTCAATATACATATATAGATGTTTATCTGCTCTGTGTTTTAGAATTTGGATATTTGGATTGCACTTTTTTATTTTCCTTCTCTAGATTATCTTTCTAATATTAGAGGATGTAATTTCTTTTTGCTGAATAGGATCATCGTGAATCTGAGATGTTATCCATTTCTGACAAGGATATGTATATCCAGAATCTTTTAATGTAACCATTTATGTAAGGAAAATTCTAAGGACACTAGTGACTGGACAATAAATTTATATCATGGGTAAAAAAAAGAGGGGGGTGGGGGGAGAGGGAATGTTAGAACTACTAATAAACTGACAATTAGTTGTCACATAAAAAAAATACAAAAATAAATAATAATAATAATAATAATAATAATAATAATAATAATAATAATAATAATAAAGTATTTAATTTTTTCAGTATTTTAGAAGTAAATACATTAATTTATAATTTATGTTGTAAAATTTATGATGAATAGAAAATCACACATGTGATAAATATACTTACTTGATATAGTTGTAAATATAAGGGTAAGACTTAGGTACACTACTTAGGTACAATTCCTTAGGTTCCCCTCTTAAGATTCTGTCATGTGGATTTTTTCTCATGAGATGGAAATGTATTTTTAGTTAAGTAGCCACATGGCTAAATCCTAAGATTCTGTCATGGGATGGAAGGTACAGTTCCTTAGATTCCCCTCTTAAGAATCTGTTATGTGAATTTTTTTTCATGGGATAAAAGTGTATTTTTTAATTAAGTAGTCACATGACTAAATCCTAAAATGGAAACCTAAGGAACAGCACCTAAAGTATTATACCTAAGTTTTGTCCAATCATATAATTAAGATATTTCCACGGAATCCTAGTTTGATGTGTAATTGAATCATCTTAAAGTAAGGAAGTGTCTTGACTACTTAGAAATTAGATAGATGTGAGTTTAGAAATGATACTTACAATCATCTGTTTAAATTAATTAGAAAATTTAAGATATAAACTCTAAGAAATTGAAACTAAATTTTACTTTCTTTTTAGGGATGAAAATTTTTCTTTCCTACTTAATTCATTCCCGTTTATATGAGGTTTCCCTCTTCAAAAAAGTGATGGAATGAAGACGAGTTTTGCTCACCCTTGTCCCACCCCAAATGTATGTGTGAGTATGTGTATATGTATATATTCTATCATTATCCACAAAACTCTCTCTCTCTCTCTCTCTCTCTCTCTCTCTCAACCTTTTCAAAACTACCCTTCCTCTTTTTTCTTTTTTTTTCATATCTACTCCATTAATGTTGAAAGTGACTTCATTAAAGATGGTAAAAACTACTTTCAATTTGCCCTAAATTCAACCTGCCTCGCATGGATTTTGCCCACCTAAAATACTAGACATGGTGAGTACACGACGTCCATGATTTGACCCCATCTACTCTGTTTTCTTTTATTATAATTTGATTTTCATCCAAAACTTCATTTTCAAAATGTCATATTAGTATTGAGACGAAAAAAAAAGGTCCATATGAAGCATCAAAGTCTTAGATTCCAATTCTCACAATATTTTGTCTATTCCCATTAAGTAAGAAGACGTTTTATTCTATTCTCTCACATACATCAACAATAAATTTCACCATGACTTTAATTATCAGAACCTTCTCCTATGAGATGAAAAAAAAGAAAAAAAAAATACCACATCAGTATGATGGAAGGGTAAATAGTACTCTGCTGTCTTATGTAGACCACAAGAAGTGGCACACAAAAAAAGAAGTCAAAGCTTTTATTTAAAAATGTTGTTGACACCGAAAGATTGAAAGAAATATTCAAAGTATGCGGCTCTGACTTAACCTTAGACATTGTTCCCACTGCCCATTTTACCACTCTTTGGCAATTTGCCCCCACCAAATAGACCTTTTCCCCCCACAAAAAGATCCCAACTTTCTTGTAATTGGACAAGAATGTAAACCATTATTCACCAGATTAGTTGGAAACTACGTTGAGAGTTGAAACTTGCAATTTCTAAAAAGTCAATTATCATCAGCTAATCATCATTTTATTAATTATTAAAATAAGAGTTTTACTAACTTATATACTATTTTCATAATTTTTTATGAAAGAGTGGCTAAAACCCAGTTTTGTAAAAGATTTTTAGTAACATTATTTAGATATTATAAAAATACAGGTGGGTGAGAAAGTATAATGAAAATATATATTATATTGTACTCTGAAAGCTGTTGTCAAACAAATCCTTATTTTTTGACCATTTTTTCAATTTTCAAACGGGACCCTTAAACATGATTACTTTCTCACCCAATTATCAAAAATCACTAGAATTAATTATTCAACCACTATTATTAAAAAATTTAAAAAAAAAAAGAAAAAGAAGCAAGCTTTCTCTATTTTCTTTATTTGGGTCTAAACATGCAATAGTGCAACATAATTTATAACAGTAACTTCCCGATTTGGTGAGTTTGGTTTACATTCTAGAAAGGAAGGAACGAGCCGACCATCCTACGTGGTAGGATCCGAGGGATACGTATTAGCCGGCACCAAACTCTTTAAAAACCATAGGACTTTCTGACCGAACCTCCTCTCTCTCTCTCTCTCTCTCTCTCTCTCTTTCTCTTTCTCTCTCCTCCAATTCAGTACAAGACATCTAAACCTTAATAAAAACCCACATTTTCTTTGTTTTTCTTTGTTTTCTCCCTCTCAGCTCTGTCTATTAAAAAAAAAAAACAACGATGCCGTTTTGCGAAGTTAGAAAAACCCAGCAAGACAGCGTAGACACAGAGCTCAATCACGACCAAAACAACAACAACAACAACAATGGGACCAAAATCTTTTACAGAACCTATGGTCATGGACCCACCAAGGTCCTCCTCATCATAGGTGCCACTTCTTTTTTTTTTTTTTTTTTTTTTACATTTTTCATTTCTGGGTATTTGGAATTTTGGTGGTCAATTCAATTCAGAATCTTTTTTTTTTTTTTTGAAAATCAATTCAATTCAGAATCTGTATGTATTGAAATGGGTTGTGATTGAATTTTGATGGTTTTTTTTTGGTTGATGATGAATTTGGATGGTCAGGATTAGCTGGGACCCACGAGTCATGGGGCCCACAGATCAAAGGTATGGTGGGGAGCGATTTGCCCAATGAAGATGAAACGAGGAGCGGTGGCGGTGGTGGCGGTGTCTGTGATTGGAATCCAATTCCAGATGACAATGAGAGTGGCGGTGGCATCGAGGTCTGTGCCTTTGATAATCGTGGAATGGGTCAGAGCTCCGTACCCACCAAAAAATCTCATTACACGTATGTTAATTGAGTTCTTAAAATTCTATTTTAACCTAATCTAGCGCGTGCGTGTTCTTGAATCTTTGATATAACATAGACGAGGATAATAATTAATAAAGTTGTTCAATTTTTCAGTTTTTCCTAGATTTTTGTTTGGTTTTTTAAGGTCACAATTCACATAGAGATGAGGATATAATGTCTTTTTCATTCTCTTTTTGAATCCACACTTGCATTTTGAGGCGCGTGCTGACGACGCGCGTGTGTGCTTGTGTCCATGTGAATTTTCTGCTAAATTTTTGGTTCATTGGGATTGTTATGTTTCACATTTGCTTGGATTTTAATCTTCTTTCTTCCTTACTCCATTTTATTGAATGATTATGTGGCTTAAATTCAGAATTGGAAGAAATGACAGCTTTCTCCTAGATGAGACTATCTAGAAACTATTAGTTGGAGTGAATTTTTTATCTTGTACAAGTCAAAGTCAAATAACAAAGTTGAATTTTTTTTCTTTTTTTTTTTTTTCAATTTTATTTTACTTAAGTTTGAGTAATCAAATGGCTCTTTTACTAGGAAGTTATTTTTTTTAAATATGAATTGAATTTCTAATTAATGGGCTCTGATTGTTGGGGTGCAGAACAAAGATTATGGCAAATGATGCAATTGCACTGATGGATCATTTGGGCTGGAAAAAAGCTCATGTTTTTGGACATTCCATGGGTAAGTCTATGACCCTGAATTTTCATGTTTAGATTTAGTTCAACTAGATTTATAATCGGGCAAGTTACAAAGTTCCCCTTAAATTGGAATGTTGCATTATTAGGACAAGAAAATCAAGGAACTATTGGTGGTGTTTTAGCTGTAATGTTTAAGAGAAAAATGTTCAATTTTGATGAAGTTTCAGTAATCACTTGGTTGAAATATTAAAATTCAACTTTAAGATTCTCTAAATGGTTGTTTTTTACTTATCAAAGAGGGTTCTATAAAGAACCCAGAAATGGTTGATTTTCATAATGCCTTGGTACCATGATCTAGATTCACATTGCAGGAAAACTATTTTCATTGATTGATATTGAATCAAATCCATTTTAAGTTTCTTTATTTTTACTATCAAAACAGGAGCTATGATAGCTTGCAAGTTGGCAGCAATGGTGCCTGAAAGAATTCTGTCTTTGGCTTTACTTAACGTGACAGGTGGAGGTTTCGAATGTTTTCCAAAGGTATTTTATATCTCTCAGCACCACTCATCTTGACTATCTTTATTTCCTTTTTGAACTGTGGAATATTGATGTTATGTTGATCATATGAGTACCTCATTGTTTTTTTCCGATTATGTTTAACAAATGTGGCAGCTTTCCTCATTTTTATTTAATATAGTGGAACCCATGTTGGTTTCAAAGTTCAAACATCTAGCTCATCCTTGCCCAAATTATGTCATTAGTTTTATATACTCATCTTAGAAGACTGCTTTTAAATGACTATAGTTGGGGAGGCATAACTATTAAATCTTGTAATTTTTATTTATGTTTAAAAAAGGTTTGCATTATATAAAATATCCATATTGCCAAACCAAATTATTGCAGACTGTCTTGTATCCTAATGTGAGGTTACCACGTTGTCCACAATCCATACTATTGCCATTGGTTGGCTGGTTGTGTGGGTGGACAGGTACTGGTTATCAGTTGAAACTAAATCTTGTTAGCTATGCAGCAGCGTTTATACGTTATATTGGACTAGATGACTCTTTCAGGGTGTAATTTCTGGAACAACTGCAAGTACATGATTTGTGATCAAGTATGAATGCACAAAGTTGAGATCTGTTGCATTGCTGTCATAGTTTGACTCATAACGCAAAATATATGTTTTACCATCCACACCAAAACTTCTTTAGCTTTGTACAAAACTAAATGGAGGTAAATGTGAGTATTATTTCATTACTGAATCAACTAGATATACCACCACTTGTCATTGGAGGAGATGATTGTGAACTGAGAGGAGAAGAAGTGAGGACTTTTGATTTTGCAAGGCTTAAGAGATGCTCCTTTTCAGTATATCATATTTAGTCTCCAGATGAGGGAGCAGAGATCAATCATGTGCAACTTAAAAAGTGATTTTTTTTTTCTTCTTTTGGCAATTGTGCACATTGAACTTTTGCGGAGTGTTATGAAGATGGCTGAGTGTAGAAAGGTAAGGGATATGAAAATAAGATTTTTGGTTAGAAAATAAGAAAACCAGTTCTGTTGGTGATACTACTGGAGAAAAAGTAGTTTCAAAAGTTTGAGGCCAAGAAGGAGAATAAGAAATCAGAGAAGATTGCAGAGATTACAAGATAAAGAAGAGAAGAAGAAGAGAAAAAATTGCACAAGATTAAAAAAAAAATGAGTTGTTGAATCTCATTTGCAAATCACAATAACAAAGATCTACTAGCCTTATAAATCAGAAAACCCTAATAAAAGCTAATTTTAATCCTTAGTTTAATTAAGGATTAAAATTAGCTTTTATGAGGGCCAAAAGACTATCATAGACAGTTGACTGCAAATCAAAAGAATTTCTTGTCATGGGCTTCGTGAATGGCACAAGACCCACATTCTTAGTGTTGGGCTTCCACACGAGTCTGTTCTTCTCTAGCCATCTTGAATCTAAGTCATCAATTACAGATGAATTTCATGTGGTTTCAAAAATTATGAGCATGTGCTTGTAATTCTGCATATTTAACAAAAAAAGAAGTGCAATCACCGATAGGTTTGCTTTACAGATGTGAGTTGTGTTGGTGTCTATTGCAAACATAAGACGTCCATTGCCCAACATGGGCACATGATATGTTCTACTTATGGGGATCTGCTGGATATCCTGTATCAAAAGCTACTTTGTAGTGATAAATTATTGTAAAATTCTCACCTGATATAAATTTATAATGTTCGGTAACTTAATTTTTCAAGTAACTTATTCCTCAAAAAGATGTTCAAATTATTTTGTTTCTTGCAGCTTGATCTAAAAACTTTATCCGTTGCAATCCGTTTCTTACGGGCCAAATCTCCTGAGCAACGGGCAGCTGTTGACTTGGACACCCACTACTCAGAGGTAAAAAGATGCTCTCAGTTCTGTCCAGGGTTTTGCTATTTATGTATTTGGATGTTCAACTTCTAAACATTTAGTGGAAGATATTCTTGATATTCATTTTACAATTTTTTTTGCATTGGTTTATTTTCACTTATTCTAAACTAGAAATACACTTCCATTCTTTTTGTGGTTAACTCGTACAATTTCGCTTTATCTACAATCTGCAGGAATATCTTGAAGAATGTATTGGACCTAACACAAGAAGAGAAATCTTATATCAAGTAAGAAATGTTAAAAGCTTATCACTTCTCAATTGCGTTCCTTTAACTATTTATTGTAAATTTTTGAAAACGTCACCTAGAAGTATTGAGGTTAAACATAGAATTGGATTTTCTATTAACAGAAAATCATTCTCAATTAATTGTTCATAGACTTTACATTAAGATGTCCCTAACTTGACCTACAACCTGTGTGCTGCAGGAATATGTAAAAGGTATATCAGCAACTGGAATGCAGTCTAACTATGGTTTTGAGGGTCAACTTAATGCTTGCTGGACCCATAAAATGACACGAACAGAAATTGAATTGATCTGTTCAGCTGGATTTCTTGTTTCAGTCATTCATGGCAGGTGTGCAGGCATATTTTCTGTATTAATTAAACAGTGCTTGGTCACAAAATCTTTTCTCAACTCTATTTCTTATTGCACTTGAGCATAGTTATTATGTTCTGTGATATGTATCAAGATAATACTCTTTCGTACAATGAGTAATAAGCATATCTTGCAAACTCAATTTTTAAAGCTTCAGAAAGGATAAATTTTAGAACATTTTACCATTTAATTTCATTGATTCAGGATTTCCACTCAAGACTTTGTTTGTGAATGTGTAGGCATGATATAATTGCTCAAATATATTATGCAAGGAGACTTGCAGAGAAGCTGCATCCTGTTGCTAGACTGATAGAACTTCATGGAGGTCATCTAGTGAGCCATGAGAGGACCGAAGAGGTATATTTTTCATCTATAATTGATTTGATTACAATAAAGCAGCTCATTGGATTATGGCATGGTGAAAATCTTAGACAAAAGGATTTAAATAATCGGTGCTTAATAATAATAATAATAATTATTATTATTATTATTATTATTATTGCTTCTTGAAATCTATGACCGTGACTTGATTGGACCATAGTTTACAAGAACATAACCTAAAAACTTTTTTTTTCCCTTAAATTTCAGGTCAATCAAGCAATTCTTGAGTTAATGAAGGCATCAGAAGTGAGTATCAATCCTAATGAATGGACTAATTTGCCAAAGAAAAAGTCTGGTAAGTATTCCGCATTGAAGACAAAGCCTCTCTTTCTTCCTTTGATTGGATTGACATCATGACCTTTAGCTGTAGCTCAGGAGTCATTATCCAATACTATCAGAGCACCACAATCCCTACTAACATAAAATAGGGCCTTGCATGTGAGTTCGCAGATAGGAGTAGGACAGATATGCATGTAAATAGGAAGTATAGTGCTGTAGGAGTGCCCAATAATTCCTTATAGCACTTAAGAAGTACATTCTAGTTTTAGCCCTTCAACCATTGAATATCAATATTGTGGATAAAGTGATCTGGAAATTTAAATTAATGACAGGAAATTCACTGCACTGGAATTTCTTAACTATAATTCTAGATTTCAGTGTGCTGTGATAAAAAAAACTAGCTCAGCTGCTAACCAGAGTTATTGCTTAGAGTATACCATAATAAGGGCTTATCCATCATAGCTTCAGGGTGTAACCAAGTTGAACTAAGATGAGCTATGTTTTATGATATTGAATGTTGGGCTATTAATAAGTAACATGTTCATAAAATTAACCTCAATAGACTAGTTGAACAACTTTTGATTAATCTAACTACTAACCAAAAATATGCTATTACTTAAATCATAAGTAAAAAACTAACAATAACCAAATCACATGTGCAATATAAAATTCTACATTCCTTTTTGAAATCATGTGTTGATACATGTTGCTTTCTTTCTTTTTTCCTGCAGGGTGGATAGGGCCAAGGGTGACATTAATCAGAATAAACACAGAGGGAGGAAGCAATATCTCTATCGTGCTTTACATTCTATCAAGACTGAATATTTTCCTGTTATACCTCTTTGGTCTCATTTTTTTGGCATTTGAGAATGGACGAAGGTTTCTAAAAAGTTTAAAACCAGTTAAAGTTGGACCTTCCCTTGCATCAGATGATAGTCAATGAACCCATGTTTTTACAGGTAATCCTCCACTCCAAGATTTCTTTTTCTTTTTTGTTGTTGTTGTCGCTCTCTCTTCTCTTGATTAAGAGCATAAATAAGAGAAGCTAAACATTTCTTTTCCTTTTTGCAGGGGCTTATTGATATGTCACCCTTCCATTACCTCATATACCATAACAAGTGATGAATACTGAATACACAGGATTCATAAAAAGTGACGAATACTGAATACACAGGATTCATAAAACGATTTTTTTAACAAAAGATGAGAGGCTGACAATCCAGCCATTCAGATTTTCAAAGCGATTGGAGGCAAAAGAGGTGGGAGACTGGGACAGCCAGTATTTAGGCAGATACCTCTCCCCTTGCTATCGGTTCATTTTTAATTGTTTATACTTGCAAAAGATAATGTAACAAATCCCCTTGTGTCTAATCTTCAACAAACTCAATGCCCTTTTGAGTGGCAATTTATAAGAAGAAAAAAAAGGCTTCTTGACTCCTTTGTTTAAAAATATCTCTGCTTCTTGACACTTAGAGATACAGAATAATCATAGTTTTGGAATCTCAAAGGCATAAGTGCAACTATAAGTTAATTACAAAGAAAGCTTTACAAGGTTGCTGGAACATTTTTTTATTTTTTATTTGTATAATTCGATAATCGTGGGAAAAGGGAATTAAACCATGTATGTTTCTAGTGGAAGCACCATGAAATGCTAGTTAAACTAATAGTCATGTTGGAACTTTGAAATGGACAAGTACCAAACCTACATATTGAAATGCAGCTGTCACTTGTCACAGAAAATAATGAAATTTCAAACAGCTCTAAAGTGCCCAGTAGAGGCTGTACTAGATGGAACCCAAACATACAAAGAAAGATCTTCTAATCAAAATTTAATAATATTTTGGGAACCTACATATTGAAATGCAGCTGTCACTTGTCACAGAAAATAATGAAATTTCAAACAGCTCTAAAGTGCCCAGTAGAGGCTGTACTGGATGGAACCCAAACATAAAAAGAAAGATCTTCTAATCAAAATTTAATAATATTTTGGGATTTGACTCCAAAGATTATAAGCTTCCCTTTTAAAAATAAAAAACTTGGGGGTAAAAGTTTAGATCACCAACTTTCTCTGGAGTATTATGGAATGTGATATTGATTTATGACCTATCAGATGCATGTATAACAAAGTTCAAAATTCAAGAGTTGGAACTTCCAAAGAAGTCCAAAATTCTAGAGCTGGACTTCCAAAGAATGAAAGAAGCAAAAATTATCTCATAATAATAATTAAGTTAGAAGTATATTAGAAACTACACAAATGATCATTTTAGTGTTGGCATATTCTATGTCAAAGTTAAAATTGTAAGTGGAATGATTTTCATGTATTTGATTTCCATAGAACTAAGAGAGACTATATCTGAACAAACCTGGAGCTTTCTCCCCTTGAATGTCATTGAGATGTTCCATACACCAAGATCAAAACATGTGTCTCACCAAAAGGGCTTCACAAGTACTGAGATGATTGCACCAATAGTTTCAAAATATGTGTTACATCTCTTGTAATGGGTTTTTGAGTTGAGGGTTTTTTTATTTAATCGGCGTTATGTGGCTTATCAACCATATTAAGATAATTTATTTTAAACAAAATTCTATTACCAAAATAACAAGGTGTTTATTATTTGTTGTTAGGTTAAAATGACTTGACCCCTTACAATTAATTAATTAATTAATTATCCAAGTTAATTAATTAGATCAAATTTAATGCAATAGCCCTAATTATCTAAATGCAGCAGAAAATAAATTTAACACAGGTAATTTGTTTATGAATGGGGAAAACCACCAAGGCAAAACCCTACCGAGTGATTTTAAGGTTACCACTCCCAACAATCTACTATTATCAATCACTAGCGGCTACAAGTATAAGTAAATCTTACCAAATCCTTTGGCCTATCCCGAAATACCAACCTCCAATTGAACCCTTACCTCAATACCCAATTGGATTTGTATTGTAGTGGCAATCTTTCCCTCGATGCACAAATCCCAATACGTAACTAACCAATGTGCATGAATCCCTGTACGTGACTAACTCCAGTAATTTGAAGAGGTTGTTGGCTGCAAAGTTCTTCAATTCATCAACGATAAAGATCAGGAAGTTCTTTGGTCACAAAACCCTTAGCATAAAGACGCAGTAGCTTCTTCAGAAAGAGTAATGAACTAGGGCACTTTCTGCATGCACGACGACCTTTTAAAATAAGCTTTATATATGTCTAGAGTTGTGAGAAAATATACCCTATACAAATATTTCAGCTTGGGCCGAAAATCAGATCTAGAAGTTCTGATTTCGTAAGTCTCGACAGAAACAGCTTGTGTCGAGTTTTGACTATAAACCTCAATAGAAGTCTTTCTGTCGAGATTGCTATCGAGATTTAATGAACAACTTTTCTTCACTTGTTTCTTGGTCAAATCTTCATGGCTTTAACACTTGACTTGAATAACATGTTTCTTAAAGTCCTAAACACATCCTAGATCTATCCAATTACATGTAAAGTGCATTTTGTCAAAAGATTAGCCAATTACATAAAATATGTCTCTAACAATTGTTAAAATAATTGTTAAAACTTTATTATCTACAAATTTCAAGAAATAAAAAGTGCTACTCCAACTAAAATTTTACTACCCAAAATTTCAAAAAAATTATAATAAAATTTATTATGTATTTTAATTATGTTGATCACTTTTCATAGTTTTGTGTTTTAATATAAAAGAGTTACATCTTAGGTACTATGTTTGTGCTAACTGCCTAGTGACTATCAACATGAATTACACATAGTAAAATTATGTACTTTTATCACATGACTCATTAATTATCAAAATAATTATATAATTTCAATTTTACTAGTAAAAAATTTAAATTTTTTATATAAATTTTAATTAATCTATCGAACACAGGAATATTAGCAGTTTCAAAACTATAGTTCGGCCACCTCAATTTTTCCAAACAATGGAAGTGATGCATCCATGTTGCAAAAAGGCCATGTTTAAAGAGCACTGCTGTAATGAACTGGTTTTCCCAATGCAACCAACTATAACTAAATATAAGATTCAAAAGTTGTTATTACTTATTACAACTTAAACATACAACATAGCAGAAGAAACCACAAATTTTTATAAGAAAAGCTGGAATAGCATATTTTATATATATATATATATATATATATATTAAAATTCACGACATTCCTTTCAGTTCATAATGATTGTTCTACATCCTCAGGTCAATATCATAATCGGATTTTTTAGTATGAGTATGATTTGAATCCAAAACTCTTATCCAAAAATAAGTGATTTTATTAGGCAAGCTAACTAGAAATCACATAATAATAAAAAAAATACATATATAGAAAGCTATAAACATCATATGTATAGAAAAAGGAGAGATGATCGAATGAAGCACTATTGTTTGATTCAGGTGATCCAATATTCATGTCCTCCATGTTATGGTGGACTAAATCAAACATTCAATATACTATATATATATATACTAGCCTAAAACAATTAATATGTTATTATAATCCAATGTTTGGTTTCAAAGAAAACAGTTTGTCAGCAACAATATTAAGGTAGCACTTGAATTCTAACAGGAAAAAAAAAAAACACCTTACCGAGGGAGAGAAAGAGAACGTGCCTGTCACTTCTTTCTGAGAGATGAACATCCTCTGAGTCTGAGGTTTTTCAGTTTTGTTTGATTGAGAGAGAGAGGTTGGTAAATAATGAAACAAACAAGAAAGATAAGAAATTTTGAGAGAGAGAGAGAGAGAGAATCTTTAGGTTGTGCTGAATAATATACCATGCATATTTAAAGCAATAAAAGAGGAGTAGATTAAAATCCAATCAGAAGAAATTAAGAATAGTTATAGTTATACTAGATTACTATATAATCATGTACGATCCTATCATTTACGTGTTATGATCCTAAGAATCCCGCTCGAATATACCAATATGCTCATTGATAGGATAAATGGATAATGCAACAAAAACATGCAACTTGTCTTTTTTTTTTCTTCTTCTTCTTCTCTGAATTAGCAACCTGTTTTTTCTTATTTTTCATTTCATTTTAAATGTACTCATTTTTAAGATTTTAACTTAAATTCATTTAATATGATATAATTTAAAATTTAATGAAATGATGTATATCATATAATATGTAAATTGTTTTTTGAGAATGATATGTATATTGTTAATTAAATATAAAAAATAGAATCTTAATTATAAATTATAAACTCTTTTTACTTTTAAATTTTGAATATCTTAAAAAACTTAGGACCATTGAGTGGTCTTTTTTTCATTTTGGCCTTGGTATTGCATCATTGGCATGGCACAGAACCGAATATATGCATGTCATATCCATCCATATTATCTACAAGAGGATTCTTCTATTTGAATTGGACTTCTATGTTGTTCAAAAATACCTCTAGACCCTAAGTTTAATAGGGGCAAAACTTGAGGATAACCTAGTAAAAATATATCTCTAACTTTACATAAAATGCTTACAAAATATGACACTTTCCTACTAATCCATATCTTCAAAACAAACTTATCCAAAAAAAAACTTCTTAGTCTACTTTAATATTTCCCTCAACACCATGTTCCATTTTTTTTTTACTTTATCAATACTTATAGGTTTCTTTAATTTAGTTTTTTTTAGTTTTTTTTGAATTTCCTATTTCCTTAAGTCCTAATCTCACGTACACTAGACCCAAAAAAAAAAAAAAAAAAGCCTTATTGCACGCGCAAAGCGCATGCAATGAGGCTAGTATTCATATAATAGGACAGAGTTTGGCTCCAACATGTTATTAGAAGCTATTTTTTTTAACTTATTATGTGGTAAATTATAAAGCTATCCAAGTGTATTATTTTAACAAGTCACATGACTCATTTAAAAAGTTATGTACCTAAAAGTACACATAAATGGTTTATTCAATTGCTACATTGTCGGTTGGAGTAAGATACTTTTAAATATATTTGGAACCAAACTTTTTTTTCTTTTTCCTCGTATTATTATTATTATATAAAGAAAGAAAATGATAAGTTGAAAAATAAGTAAGAATGGAAGGGAATTTGTGGATTCAATGGAAGGGGATCTTATCCCAACAAC
Source organism: Quercus tomentella (assembly GCA_028535165.1). Classification (NCBI taxonomy): domain Eukaryota; kingdom Viridiplantae; phylum Streptophyta; class Magnoliopsida; order Fagales; family Fagaceae; genus Quercus; species Quercus tomentella. The sequence goes on from JAPQVY010000144.1 coordinate 7,043,422, forward strand.
TAAAGATTATAGCCTGACCTAGTGACTTCCACTAAGGTCTTTATAGCTTCAATCGGTATGTATCTTAAGTGAATCAATGTCACATGTTTAAGGGTATAATTCAAGATGTAGACCTCAACCAAAGCATGCAGGAGTGATTATGCCAACAACAACAACTAAGCCTTAATCCCCTTCTTTTTTTTTTATCAATTATGAACTTTTAATAGAATAGTCAGACTCGGCCACATGTATCTTGATGACCATATTACCATAGAAGAAAAAAAGTGACTACGCCATTGGATAACTCACCCATGGTGTTAATATGTTGTATTCAATTTTGTTAAATACTTATTCATAAGAAACATATAGAATAAAATAAATGGAACAAATGTTTTATTTTAAATCTAAATATAAGAAACATGTAAACAGAATTAATTCAGTAAAAACCACAATATCTATTTCTTGATTAATATCTAATGAATATATGACCTATTACAAGCACATTACTCATTAGAGCAAAGTTGTTAAAATCTACGGCCAAAATCACATTCCGTACTTAAAATTTATCCATTTTTCTAATTTGTCTCTTAGAATTGCAAAAGTAGCATTCAAATCCTTCAAAAAAAAAAGTAAAATGATCCAATTTGATTCTTACACTACACAACATCAGGTGGTGTTATCGGATTTGGGTACATTTATAATATGAAAAAATGTATTAATAAGTATCTTAAAAATATACACGGGTTGGCTAGATGAACAAAAAGTGTCACACTATCAACAATCTAACATTATGATTCTAGGTTGAATTTGGGTTTAAATAGGCAGGATCGGTAATGCCATGTAATAACATGGCTCCAACACCGATGAGATAAAGAACAATGAGAAATAATGAGAGGAGTGATAGTGAAAATATTGTGTTTGTGAGTTTTTTTTTTTTTTTTTTTTGTGAGAGAAGTGTATTTGTGAGATGATAATATGATATTTGTATTATGAGTTTAAATTCAGTCAGGACTTGGCGTAAACCCAAGTATTTACACCCTTCAATAAGATAGTGCCATGTCAGCACTTTACCTAAATATGAATACAAGCACCAACATACAATAACAGCTTACAATATCAAATTCAAAATTCAAAACACAACCCTCCTCCTCATGTTCAAACCAAACCTCCACAGCTCCACCCCCACTCCACCACACATGCCACCACGAAAGCCAACGGAGTTACTTCCGGAGCAAAAAAAAAACAAAACACCGGAACCGCCACACCATTATGAAGGGGAAAATTCAAGAAAATGAAACCTGGCTGAGGAATCCAAGAACCACCACTTCAATGAGCCTAATTTACAAACAAAAATTAAGACCCATCTCATTTCTAGTGCTCTTCTCAAAGAAGTAACCGAACCCAAAAATCTATACAGACACCAATATCAATAACAGAACAAAAACCCATAAGCTTGTTTCAAAAACTAGACAAAACCCAAATGAGAAAATACATAAGTTAAAACAAAAATGATGAGGAAGATGGTCATGGTTGGTGCTGGGTCCTTTGTTGAAAATCCGATGGATGCAGCCTTTTTTTTCAAGCGACCCTATAGACCCTCACTCGGCCTCTGATGAGTGAGAGTTTGAGGTATTGAATGAGAGAGATGAGACGATTTTGGGTTTGAGAGTCACTGTTTGTGGCTCAGGTGATGGCGAAGTAATAAAGCTCCACAAGAATTCTGATCCATGGTGATTCGGATAGTTTGTGATTTTCTTTGATTTTTTTTCTTAAAATACAAATTATTGATGATTGTTTTTGGTAGCTGAGTAAATCGGAAAAAGCCACATAATTTTCTGCACTCTGTATTCGGTAGCCTAGAAAATTAAAAGGGAAAGCTAAAAAAATTTTCATCTTCGTTCAGTGTTTGGTAGCCAAGAAAACCAAAAGGAAAATCCTCAAGTTCTTCACAAAGAAACCCAAAAAACATCGCCTTGATTCAACCACATCGGCCAAGGACCTAACCTCTAACACAAAATTGCCATCAACCACCACATCAAACTCCAAATGAACACTTCAGCCACACCCAAAATCTAGTCAACCCAATTGCCATTGTAAAAGGATAAAAAAAAAATACTGAAAAAAGAGAGAGATTCATATGTGGGGGATATTTGGAGACTAGCATAGTGAGGGGATAGAATATCGTTAGTTAGCAAGGTTTTGAAACAACGTAGGAAACTAGCATCTTGAGTCTTTGAAACTCGAGTTCGGTGACAAAATCGATCCACAGAGACTCGAGTTTTAGTGCTGAGATGGAGGAATTTATCCATGTGGAACTCGAGTTTCTTTGACTCAAGAAGTATCTGAAAGAACAGAGGAAACAGATCCGAAGGAAGAAGAAGACACGATCTGGAAAATAAGATCTGAAAAACGCAGATTTGAAGAAGAGAAACAGAGATTTGGAGTGGAGAACACAAAACAATCTGAACTGGAAAACGTTGATCTGAAGAACGCAACCGATCTGAACAAAGGAGTTGATCCGAAGAACGCTACCGACACAACAACGCAGAACTGGAAAACATGGAGAACTGAAGTTGTGGACTGATTCGATCTGAGATTGGCTAGCCATTGCCCGAACCAATCGAAAATCAAACAACAAGGGCCTCGATTAAATGAGTCCCAAAACAAAGAAGAAGCCTAGTAGAAGAAGAACAGAACGAAAATGAAGAAGAAGAAGAAGAAACCCAGAACGAAGAAATGGAGCTGAACGGTATTTGTTAATGAAGGAACTCAAGTCTTAGAGACTCGAGTTCCACGTCGAATCCACGTGGATAATTTTTGTTTGCCAGCTTTAAAACTCGAGCATTTAAGACTCGAGTTCTATCATGAAACTCAAGTTTTAAAAATTCGAGATGCTATTTTTTCACATTGTTTTGCAAAATAACCACGAAATTGTTAAAAATTTAAGTTCAAATGGGAAAAAAAAAAAAAATTCTTCAAATGTGAGATTAGATCCAAGGAAAAGGGAAAAAAAAAAGAGAGAGACAGATTGTCAGCAGCTCGTATAATGGAGATGTAATAAAATTTGGGATTAAGTGAGATATTATATTCACTTTCTAATATATAGCTGACGTGGAGATTCATTACTGGTGGGTGTAAAACCCATGTTTTACGCCCCATCCGGACACAACATTCACTCTTGTATTATTATTATTTTTTTTAAAGTTATTACCGGGCCTGTTGTTTTTTTTTTAAAGCCCAAACTCAAAAAATAAAAGCATTTGACTCATTTGAGAGAACGAGACGATTTCAGTGCCCTAATTGATTAACCCCTAATTTCCAAAGCCCATCATTATCTCTCTCTCTTTCGCAAAGCTTGAAGCTATGGCTGCTCCAGTTGCTGACATGGCAGGCACACAACCCCAATGGGAGTTCAACTGGTTAGTTTCTCTCTCTCTCTCTTGAATTCTTGTTCTAATTTGTATGTGAATTTGAATACTTTCTGTCATATTAAGTCTCAGTGTAAACTGGGTTTTCTGGGCTTTGATGCTTTTCAGCGTTTTCTTCAATTTACATTCTTAAAGTTGGGATCTTTATTGCCAAACCAATGTGGGTTTCATTCACTTTCTTCATATCTTTTGTGTAATTGTTGTGTGTGCGTTTGTAATTTTTCATATAATTGTTGTTTAGTTTTAGCTTATGTTGTTATTGTCTGTGTTCTCTATTGGGTTATTTAAGGTTGGTTAGTAGTGATTTAGTTTTGCATAGAGCTCATGTCAAATTGGTTATTTTTATCTCCTGGTTTGGTAACTTTTATGAGTGGCAGAACAACCAAAGTATAACAAATTTGGAAGAGTGTGGACAAACCAAAATCTAATCTTTTAACATGAGGAAAATAATTAGTTCTTAGTGGCACTAACCTTTGATATCAACTACTACTTTGTAACCCTTTACTTTATGTTAACAATCTGCTAGCTTTCAGATATTTAGGGTGTGTTTGTATAAGCTGTTGAAAAACGGTGTTTTGAGTTTAAAATGAGTGTTTCTAAAAAAGCTATGAGGAGTTGTGGTTGCAAACAGAGTTTTGGGTTTTAAAAACACTCTTTTAAGCTCCCAAAATGCCTAACCAAATGGGTCCTTAATATCCATATTAATTACTGTGGGTGAGGTTAAGCTTTGTTATTAGGTGCTCCATTTTAATTTCCCATTGAAGTGAGCCTAAACCTGTTTTCACAAGGAGTTTAGTAACAGGAAAGGGTTTTTTTTTTTTTTTTAATCATCTGCACAAGAGCTCTCAATCAGTGATCTACTATGCACTCTTTGAAGGGTGTCTTTTTCTAGCCTGCTTGGCCATTCTTCTCCAAATTTTCACTTAAGTTTTTACTGATTTCATTCATAGTTATGAACAGGGGCTCTGTTCAGGAAAAATACTTAGAAATTCAAGGAAAAAAGAAATCATTTTGAAGTGTTTATCTGAAAGCCATGTAAATCTAGTAGTAGAATTATGAGATACTTCTGAAAATATGCAAGAATGAGCATCTGTGAGGTGAAGGTGCACTTTAAATTTTTTTTAAGATAGATAATTGCATAAATCCTAATGTAGGTACAAACCATACATCTAGGAGATTCTTTACCATTAGAAATGACCTAATGAAAGACTACAAACTTCAAAGGGTAACTATCTTTGAGAAGGAGTATGGATTCCATCGATCATTGTTTACATGTTTACTTCAGTGACATGATGTTCAGGTTCACTTTATCTGCCTTTGAGGATTTATTTCCCTAGAGTGGTACTTAAATTTTACCTCCAAGTTAATTCTAAGTTGAAATATTATTTGCAGCGACTTGGAAGTAGACTATGAGTCTGAGGAGAATGCTTCTATGGTCTATGCAGCATTAGCTGTTGATAAGGAGGTGATCCTTCATGCTGCCTAAGTCATTTTTTTTCTTTCTTTTCGGGGGTGGGCACAAATTTAGATTCTTAATCAATTCCATTTCTGATTGCAGTTGCAGCCAGACAAAGTGAAAAGACAGATGGAAGTGTCTAATGGAAAGCTTATAGTGTAAGCTCTCTTATCAGTTGGAACCTTTTTCAATGAAGAATTTTTGTTTTGAATAAAATATTAAAAGCGATAATGTTATATGTTAATGATTAATATTGTAACTGTTCTATATTGCATTATAGTGTATTGATTAATACTATGAAAATCCTCAGCAAAGAAGGGCAGGAGGGGGGAAAGTTAAGGAAAAGAAAAAGGCAGGATGCCACAATATATCGTTTGAGAAACTGGGACCAATTCCTGTTTGCCTGCTTGTATTAATCTTCTACTAAATTTATTATTTTAATTTATAAAAGCCCTTGCCAATGAGCTTTAGCTCAAAGAGCACTCCCTTGTTCCATAATAATGGGATTGAGGGTGATGTCTTGGATTTAAAACCCAATGGGTGCATGTGTATCTTACCGATAAAAAAAGGTCATACCCAATGCACAAGTTCCCACTTTTGATCAATTTGGGAGAGGTGATTCGTGGGTAGCTTTAACCCCAATTTTTTTTGGGGGGAGGCTGATTTCTAGTCTTGAATCCACAAACTGTTACTTTTATATATAAATAAACTCACTGATTGCCTTATATAACTTCCCATCTCTTTGTCTTTCTAATACAGGCACTTTGAGGCGGTAGAAGCAAGATTTCTTCGTGCATCATTTAGTGCTTTTGTGGACGTCCTTACACTTGCCACAAAAACGATTGAAGAATTTGGACAAGGAATGGAATTGTGACACCATATGTAATTCACCAACTGGCACTGCTGGTTGTTCCGTGAAATTGATCATTTTTTTTTGTTTGTGACATCTTGTTACCTTAGGCTGTAGCAAACTTTTGGTTATGAGTTATGAAATTTCTTTTTTTTTTATCTAAGATGCAGTAGTATGAGTTTTACTTTGAGTGATGGTTAATTTATGAAGTTTTTATATGTACAATAGCTATACTAAATACACAGATTTTAAACTAATGTTAGAATGATCACTGATATGTGTTCAAATTTTTAGAGAAAGTGATGCAGCCCAAATGGCTTTGCTCTAGTTGTTTGTAGAACCTGATTTGCCTGGTAAGAGCAATTACATCCGTCGGTGCAAAAGATTCCGTCTATTTTACACAAAAAAACCTACTTTTTCTATTTTACATTATCACTTTTACAAAACATTCACATCAGTTTATCTATTATACATACTTTTTTATTAAAATAATATTTTATCTCAATTTTTTTATTATTTCCCACCTAACCCTCCTTTTTCCTCTTAATACACCCCCTTCTTCTTCACACAATCCTTATCTCTATCTCCGCCTCTCTGTCTTCTCCTTCTTTTCTTTTCTTTTTTTTTTTTTTTTTTTTTTTTTGAGAATCTTTTTCCTTCCTCTTCTCCGTCAACCCATCACAACCACCATCATCATCACTACCCGATCGGCGAACCACTCAAGATCAAACCAACCCAAGATCAGAAACCCACCCAACCCGAAACCCACTGATCAAACAACGAGAAATCAGTAAGTTGACTGGCGACGATTTGATCAGGCTTCGTGCAGCAGTGGTTTGATCTTGATCAGCGAGTTGATCGGCGGCAATGGTTTGATCTTGATCAAATGAGAAAAACGAAGAGTGAGGGGAGAGTGATCGGCGGTGATTTGATCAGGCGGCATGTGGTCTGATGTTGATCGGCGGCAGTGGTGTGATGTTGATTGGTGGTGAGAGATTGGTGGCGATCGGCAATCGTGGAAGCTAGAGGAATGAGATGAGAGAAAATGAAAGAGGTGAGAGTCAGAGGGGATAGAGAGAAGAAGAGAGGGTGAGAGAGAAAAAAATACTAAAATATGATATGCAAATGCAACAGTAGTCATGCATATATGCACGGTTACTGTAGCAATTGTGCATAAATGCACAATTTTGCCCCAACTGATGTGGGTGTTTTTTGAGCCAAAATGTGTAAAAAGACTACCTTTTTCTATTTTGCACAAGTTTACACAACCTGATGTAATTGCTCTAATTACAATCCATAACCCAAATTTACTGGGGTTGTTTTTATTAATCATCATGCCTTTTATAGTTCTTGCAGATTCTGCTCTGCCCTGCGGCATGAGCAAGGTTACATGAAATAGAGTGAGAAACTCAAACTGAAATTTTCCAGAAAAGTACACAAGAAATGCTGATAAGAGTGAAATCGTGCAATATAGATGTGTAAAGAAAAATGTTCATTTAACTGCGTCCTTGCTGATGAGATGCTTACATGTATTTGGAAATGGATTTGATTTGTAAGTCAATATCAGTTGCAACTTAAAACCAATCTTCTTGCGAGATGGTCACCAACCAAAAGCGGGGTGGGCAAGGTCCACAGTGACCATTTAATAAACTTGCAATTTCAGATGTTGCATCATAGAAGACAGGTAGATTGCATTCAGGAAAAGGTTTTATTTATGTTCATTAACTGGCTTCCATGAAATGAATTGGATCCTTGCATTGATTGAATTGGACATTTGTTTATTGAAGTTACTGAGAAAGTTTAACCTGTTTAATAAAAAATTCAAGCTTTGTGGACGTTCAACGCGCCAAAAAAAAAAGGACCAAACTTTCTTAAAATATGTAGTTCTCACTTCTCATTACTGCTCGATGTTATACATATTCAACAAAAGAAATGTTATGTATAATATTGAAGACAAAGTACATTACTGCAATATTACTCAGAATAGTACATCACATTATCAATGAATTACTTCAATGTTTCAATGAGAGGGGGGGGGGGGGGGGGGGGGGGGGTTATAAATGAGAAAATACTATATATAAGTACAAAACAAAAGGAAAAAACTGAAAGCGAAAGTCTACAGACATAGCATTGCTCCCATGGCCTCTTTCTCAACCCATTGTATTCTATTTGTTTCAGTATTCATCCAAGTAAGTGTATAGCGTGTCATCTTTCTTTGACTTGCGTCGGCTAAGCAAGGCTTTCAGGAGACGTTTACTTTTGCTAGGGTATTGTTCAACATCTTTGCCATTTTCTCTTTCAGCTGGTAATCGCATTGAAGCCGATTTTCGAGGCTCTGAAGGGTACTGGTACAAGTTTAACAAACTCCAAAGTTTCAGTTAGAGAATACAAGAGTTTTGTTTATCTTTTAGTTTTGGGCAAAAAGGGGGTTGGGGGGAGGGGGGGGGAGTTGTAGGAAACCATGGACTACTGAAAAGATATAACACTTCAGTTCAGATTGAGTGAAATGGCATATCATTACAAATTCAACTATAATTGCACAACATTCAGACAATATTATTTTGTACTCACCCGTCGTCTTGGATTAGGATTTGGAGTGGTCGGCCTACTTGAGTTAGGGGTAGTGGGCCGAGTTGAGCTTGGGGTTACTGACCTACTTGAAAGAGATCCAGAACGTAAAAGTGGAAACCGATGTGGTGAAACTGTTCTCTTGTCTGATTTGTAAGGTAAACATCTCAGTTGAATGATGATAGATGATATATGCATATAAATAAGACATATTTAGAGAGAGACAACAAAATAAAATGCATTTGGAAGATTTATATATGTCAGCTCAACATTCATACAAACCTAATTCTTTTTTGGGCATGGTTGCAGTAAAGGAAAAAATTGCAGATCGCTGGGGAGGTCGTGGAGAAGGTGAGGGGGAATGCCCTCTACTGCATGAAACATGACTTATAATATCAGAATCCTCTTTACAAAATAAACCAAGAGTACCAGATAAATGCATAACAAAGATACAACATTAGTATATACCTGACAGTAGATGGTGGGGTTTCTCTAATTGTGGCTCGAACAGCTTTGGGAAATCAATCAGATTACAAGAAGAATTAGATTATGTAAAAGTGTTGCCCAATAAATATGGAATGACACAGATCATGAGATAAAAGACCCTACCATTCCTAAATTGATGCCAGTCATCTTCATCATCCAGGCTGCGGCCCTGATATTTTGATTTAGTAAGGTTGGCACCACTCATGGTCTCCCCAACTGATATGAATTCCAGGAATTGTAAGCATCCAAATTTAATATTCCCATAATACTAAAAAACTGACAAGGAAAAAAAAGAGGGAGGGGGGGGGGGGGGGGGGGGGGGGGGGGTGTTGTTTAAATTTGCATTTAGTATATAACATTTAATAAATGAAAAAATTGGAGAATTATATATTTGCCTGGCAAGATGTATCGCTTGTGGTACTTAGGAGTATTTATGACCAGTGACTGTTGGGTAATGCCCTCGTGATTGATAAACTCTTGGCAGGTCCGTAATCTCTAACATTCCACATCCAAGCAATGATGAAAGTGAGTATTATGTAAATTTTGCTTTCATAGAGTGAAAACTATAGCTAGTGACACAAATACTGTTATAATGTTATGGTCCAATAATCAATTCACTCATGTTTAGTAATGACAATGTTGATATGAAAATGAAATAAAAGCATTGCTACTAAATATTTAAGCACGGCATGTTCTTGGGTAATAATCATCCATCATTTGCCTCTTAAATCCCATATGGCCATATCTGAGGACAATATCAATGTTTTGGTAAGAGAGCCAAAAGCAAAGCCCGATATCCAAATCTATGATTATTGCCCATATTTGTAAACTACACTGTATCCAGGTAAACTTTATGTTGTGTACATAAATAATTGTGTACATTCTTTGAAGGTTTGGATAATGAATGTAATTTTGAAGAAAAATGTCCACACATCCAAAAATTGTGTATATTGAATATATACAATTGTGTACGTTCTTTGAAAATTTGAGTACATTGATAGTTTCAAGTAAAAGGAAAAAGGCTTGGTGGGCATATTTACTATTTAGTATAGGTAAAAGGTTGGACTTTTTACAAACAAGGTTTAATTGTCATATTTAGTATAGGTAGGCTGACAATGTAAGTAGGAAAATTCCTTAAAAAGATGAACGACTTCTTAACAGTAAACATTTTCCTGAGTATAATGAGCATAACTTTCTAATTTTTAAAGCAAGAAGCAGCTATTTGGCATAGGGTGATTTATGCTTTTCAGCCCCAATCATCTGAATCTCTTGCCTTCTCCACCAGTGAAATTGGGTCACTTCAAACCATGTAAGTTCTTGTATTCATTTTTCATTTCTTTCCCAGTTATTTTCAAGATATCCTAACATCATACTTTGCACATTGAAGTTATTCATGTTTACTGATAAGGATTATAAGTACACTTATATTTCTTATTGCCAAGTATATTAGTAATACAGAAGCATAATTTATCGAAATGGTTACTAAACTAGAACAGCGAGGTAAATCTTATGTTTGATCTGTGTCCACTTCAACAATCTGAAAAGTAAGTCATCATAATGTGGTGCAAGAGCCGTTTGACCAATATTTTCACTGCATTATCTTAGAAATACACAAAACATGATTCTCCCTCTTTGCTAAATACAAGGCTTTACCAAAACTAAACACCGACTTTAAAAGAATCTGAACTTTTGTTAGGGCTGCTATTCCGAACTGACTTGTTATTTATTTTTTATCAAACAAAATCAAGTGAATAGCCAAAATAGTAGTAATTTTACTTCTATCTCCTTTAGGTTAACTCATAAATCTTTACCCTAATGATTGCTAATGAGCATCCCTACCATAAGTGCCTATTCAAGGTTTAAAAGTATCTTATTGATTAAAGAAACAATCCCAGCTCACCTGCTCAATGGAAGATACACGGAGCTCCGTTCCAGAAACTTCATCAACCTTCTCATCCAAGAGATCATTAACCTTATATGTAATAGAACCCAAATGGTCCACAGTATTCACAAGAGCTTTAATCGTATAATCTTTTAATGTTTCTACTACACTGCACACGTGAGGATAACCTCTTTCAGAAAAGATAGAATTGAAACCTCACTTGAAAACACCAGCATTTATGAATCAGATTAACTCACATCTGGTTTTGGTCATCATTGGTGTATGATAGTTCAAAATACTCTGCTGCTGAGTATAACTGTGTTCTTAGATTTTTCAGGTCCTGAACAAACATATGCTATAAGAAAATACAGTTGTGCAGAAAATAAAATCTTAAGAAGCCTGATTGCATAAGCTTGGTCAAGTCTTAAAAAACTGCAGCATATTCAATTCCCTTATCAGACTAAAGGGATGAACTGAAAGTCCGAATCCCAATTTTTGGCCAATATTTGAAGTTTTAGTAAAGTTTAGATAAATGAAGTGTAAACAAGGAGCAGGAGTACCTTCAGACTATCTGCGAAAATCAAACTCTGCTGCATGGAAACCTCATCAAAATTAGATGCTTCATGGGGGACTGGCAGTGTGGAAGATGTCATCATTGTCCCCATGATAGAGAAGATGGAAGACAATAATTCCTTAGCCTGCAACAACCAAGATGATCAATTTAGAATTAAAGAAAAAATGATAATATTAAGCAAAGGGAAAAGCAAGAACTAGAAGAGAAAACATTCCAATTTTGAACCTCAATTTGTTTTTAAATTTTGAAAAACAGAAGTTGTTGTCTTCTTGGAGCTCAACATCAGAAAAGCATTAAAATGCTGAGAACTTGAAACCCCAATATATTTCAATGACAACAACAGCAAACTTGACTTTTTTTTTTTTTTCTAAAGAGAGAGAGTTTGCAACCAAAATCAAAACCCCATTTCAACCCTGACATTTATATAGCAATAGCTGTCTAAAATAATAGATATAACTATGACAACTGAAACCCCCTAATTGAATTTGTAACAACAGCAGCAAGTCTATGTGTGTAAGAGAGAGAGAGAGAGAGAGAGAGAGAGAGACTCTTCTTTAAAAAGTCACCATCAATGAAATACCAGAAACCTCTATTTAAATAAAAGATTAGCTGTACTTAACCCCTTCAAAAAAATTAGATTAGCTGTGTATGACATAATTTATGAAAATCCAACAGCATAAAACATGTAGTGCTTTGCCACACTTCAACAACTATCCCAGTCAGGAAAATCAACAGACAAAGAATAAACTAAACACTGGAATTCGATACCATTGCAAAAAGCCCATTTTGTCTGAATCTTCACTAATACTCACATTGTATCAAAAATTTAAAAAAAAATTAAACCCAGATAAAGTACAAGACAAACCAAACCTTAAAAACATCAAAAGCTGTAAAATTTCAATACCCTCTTTTTAATTTCTAATAAAACTGAGTTAAAGAAAAAGAAAACCTTATGCACAATGAAAAAAATAATTGATATATTAGGCTCAGCTGAGTAAAGGCTGTTACTTTCTTGGGTTAATCTCTTTCAACTCTTTCAATAGAGCTAAAACAAAAACGACAAGCAATTGTGTCCAAGCAAAAAATGAAGAGAGAGAGAGACTAACCTGGTGTTTCTTTACACTGAACTTCCTCTTATAATCCTGTAGCTGAGACTATAACACAAAACTGACAAAACCCACTTCCAGTTCAAAACCTTAAGCATGAACCCACTTCAAAAAAAAATTCAAACTTTGAATGCCAAATGCGAAACAAATGAAGGCAGCCAAAAAAAACTAACAGTACATAATAAATAGCCACTCTTTGACCAAAAAAAAAAAAAAAACCTCTTTGAGACAGTGACAAATGTGGTTTGGTACAAGATTTTGACTACACTAGAGAAAACGACAACTTCGAATTGTATCTATAGGTTAGGTAATGAGGAACACAAAGAAAGCAATGAGTTAGATAGAGAGAGTGAGAGATGAAGAATAGAGGGACAGGCATCAAGGAGAGCACGTCTGTATAGGCACTTTAGGCAGGGAATCCGGAGCATTTTGTTTGTCAAACACAGCAAAAGCCTGCCCCTTTTGGAAGCAAAAACTGGTCTCAAGCTGAAATTTCACTTCTCACTCATCATTGCCTTTAGTTGGGTCCTACATTTTTTTTTTCTTGGTTCTGTGGGTCCCTCGCCATTTCTATTTAACTGAGCTTTGGCCTCTGAGCAACATAAATCGTCTCCTGGTTTTTCAGCACCTCCCAGGCTCCCACATGTTGTGGAAGGATTTTTTACATTAAGATAAAACCAAATATTGTAATGGGTATCGATAAAATCAAATATTGTAATGGGTATCAATAAAAATAATATATTTTGTTAGAGAGAGTTTTATCTTATAGTAGTTTGGGATAATTGTTTTTTTATCATCAGATTAAGACATCAATTTATTTTTAGCGTAGACAGAAATTTTCGACTATCAAAAACTTTACTGATTGAGTTAACTATGACCCACTAATTAAAATAATATGAATAAGGGATTTATGTGAGAACAATGTTGTCTTAACAAGTGAAAATTGTAGTGTCCCAAACATTGATGTTTAATATAACAAAGTTAGGAGTTTTAAGTTCAATGGACACATTTTTTATGTTTATAGCAAAGATGTCCATGTTCAAATTATGTCTCGCTTATTCAAATGTTAATCTATGGACTTTGTTTCTAATTTTCATTAATATAGTAACCGGTTGACTCCTCCATGTTACTTTAAAAAGGGTTAGAGAATCATTTTACTTTTTTATCTTGTTTTGTTACGGTCGACAGGTATAATCAGAAGAAAGAATTTCGATTATTTTATTTTCAAGTCCTTCCATTGTAGTTCTTTTAGGATGAAACTTATGTTAAATTTATTTAATCATATGTGTTTTTTTTTTTTTTTTTTTTGATAGGCATATTTATATTTAATAAGATTTCCGTTTAAACGTTAAATAAAATATGAAGGAAGATTCATTATTCTTTACCTATGGTTAACCCTCCCGGGCCTCCTCCCCAAAAAAAATGCATTGCTTTCGATATATATAAATTTTAATACATTTTTCAAGTTAGAAAACAAAAAGAACATACCTTAGCATTATCTTTACAAAAAAGGTTCACTAAGGAGGCAATACCATTAAGTTTTGACTCTAAATAATATAGAAGAATGGTGATGTAACATGTTGTAATTTTTTTAGAGTGGTTAATCTATGTGAAAATAATGTTATTCTAATTACAACTTAACAAGTTATAAAAATAAAAATAAATAAAAAGTTGTGTCCCTAACATTACCTAATGCAAAAAATAATACTTGATTACTTTAATTGATTTTATAATTTGAACTATCAAACATTATAAGTTTATTTCCTTAAAAGTCCTTGAAGGAAAATGCCAAAGTTATTATCAAATTTAATTTACTACCAAAAAAAAAATTACAAATTAACATGACATAAAAATATTTGATTTTGCTACAACATAATTGATAAATTTCTTAATTACTTTTTTGAATCGTGTTCAAAAGTTGACATCACACAAGTAATTAAGAAATCATACTTCATGTCCCATTTCAGAGGAAACAAATCCAAATGATAACATAAACATGTTTGTTTGGAAATACACAAATGTTGCATTCGGATACTTGAATTTAGATTTGAATTTTAAAATGATAGATTTGAAATGCGTTAACTCTAAGTATGTCATATGAATTTCTAAAATTATATAGGTTAAGAAGTTATTTTAAATTCAAGAATTTTAAGGTGGATTTGACAAGTCCAAATCATTGACCCTTTATAAACTCTCCAAATAAGATATTTAGATTTTAATTACCCAAATCCTGTCATCCAAACACGCCAAAAAAGAACATATATCTACCCTAGGATTGCAAACACATGAACATTTTCCTTCATTTTCTAGTATAATCAAAAAAATCTTTTTAATTCTTCAAAACATATCAACTTTATTGGGTCCCATCCCATATTTTATTTTCCCTTTTCCTCTAATTACGGGAAAACTGGTGGGTTGATTTCAGTCGTCCGATTAAATGTAAAGATTTTATCAGTTTTTGGGTAAAGTGGTAGCCCCACGCGCATGATATGCAAGTTGGCCACTAAACAGTCTAAAGTATTCCAGTACATCCACGGCCTTGAAAGGCACGCTTAGAAGTTTGAGTTTGATAAAGATAGCTCTGTCACACTTTCTCACAACTCTATCCAAACGAAGCCCACGCGCCACTTCAAGTGCGTACCAATTTTTAAAAAATAGAAGAACAAAAGAAAAATGGTAAAACTCAAACAATATTATTTGAGTTGTTGGGAACCTTCTTCCCCATTAAAAGTTACATTGATATGAAGACAAATTTTTTTTTTATTCCATTATTGTCATTCTAGAGGTACTTGGCAAATATTTGGTGAAATAGTTATATAAATTATGATTTTGGGTTTAATGGATATTAATCATTAATGTCAACATTTTGAATGTTGAATTAAAAAATTTGTATAATATATTTTTCAAAAAGCAAATTCAGATGTTTGGTAATGTTGTTTAAACAATGGTTTTCGTTGTTTAAACAACACAACACGTATTTCCATAACACTTTTTCACTCACAAGTATTTTCACAACACTTAAACAAACGTTACTAGAACAATATTACCAAATGAACCTAAGTCTTTTCGCTCTTGAAAACGAATCAAAATGTGACATATGCATTTAAATATATTTATTATTCCAAGGAAAATTCATATATTGAGCATTTGAATTCCACTTTTTTTTTTTTTGAAGCCAGATGTTCAAGATCAATATTCTCTTTAAGAATTTAAACCAACATTTCTCAAGATATAAAGAAACAATAATAATTTTTTTTTTTTTTAAATGACAACCCTCCCCTTGAGTTTGGTTTTGAACTCAAAACCCAATCTTGCTATCAAATCATGCATCATAACTCGTCCATCACATCTCCAACAAAAAATTGGAGCTGGGAGCTTCCCCATTAAAAATTTGCAGTAATATGAGGACTAATTTTTCATTTATATGATATTATAGTGGTAATTCATTTTTGAGGTTTGAACTTTGAATGCGACAAATTATGAATGTGAAGAATTTGAATAATGGAGAATTGAATTACATAAAATCCGACTCTTCAATATTTTTTTTCTCGGAAATGATTCTGGATAGTTTGATTATTTATTTATTCCAAAGCAAATTTGAATATTAAACATTTAGATTTCACTTTTTAATTTTTGAACATTGATATTCAAGATTCAAATTTAAAACAACATTTCTCAAGGTATAAAAAGACAATAATAACCTTCAAAGTACAGGGAAAAAATGACTGCCTTCCCCTTAAGTTTTACCATAAACATAACATATACCATTAAAACCTTATTTAGCCATTAAATCACCTTATTTTTGAGGACTCGTATTCCTAATTTTTGTGGTAATAAATTAACAAATAGGCAAAACAAAAGATTTATCAATTAAGCGAGGGCATATTAAAAATATTATTACTTAAACACTCTTCTTTTAGCTTGTTCTTAGTAAAACTCTTGACAATTGATGGGCGATAGCTTTGATTCATAAAGCAACAACTAACCAATTTGTTTTATGATCAATCAATCCATCCCTCCCTCATGGGTGCAGGAAAAAGCAAAGCGAATGAATTATTTGTGATTCATAAAGCAACAACTCACCAATTTGTTTTATGATCAATCAATCCATCCCTCCCTCATGGGTGCAGGAGAAAGAAAAGCGAATGAATTATTTAAAAGGTAGTGGGCACAATAAGCATGAGTCAAATGACAACTGCTATAGTTAGTTTTTGTCACACAAAAATAACATTTGATGTTCTTAACAAAGAGCATGTTCCCCCTAAAAAAAAAGAAAAAAACAAAAGAGCATGTTGGTTCACATTAATGAGGTCATATAAGGGAAATTGGGATATAATGTAACGTGGAATTCATTATATTTGTTGTACTCCTCATAAACTCAATGGTGTGATTGTCATTTTTACTAAAATTTAGGGGTCATTATTATTTTCTTATACCTTGTTGAGGAAAAAATTTTCACACCACATGACTTCATTTCATTGGCGACCCGCATCACGTCAACACTATCATGAATTTTGGAAAAATCTCTTCTAAAGCCCAAGAGAGTCCTTATTCACAAAATAATGCCGAAGCCCATGGTCCAAAACTCATGGCGATATAATCTCATCAAAGCCCATAGTTTGAGCTCATGGCACAACATCTCATTTTCGGCTCATGAGTCTCATCGGGGGAATTTTGGGAGTCGATGTTTGGAGGGCCAAGAAGTATATTCAGTAAAGCTCCAGTGGTTCAAAGTTGATAAAGGAAAGCGTGCAATAAGTAACATTTGATAAGCCTCTCATATCACATAACATTTAAAATGATCAAACTCCCCATGCTTTTTACATAAAAATTAATGTTCATCATATAATATAAGTTTAAAAATGTAATTAAAGTATTTCATATAAATTATATTATTATTTCTGTGGGGCCTAAGAATTTGACAAGCCCGGCCTGCTTTATACTAAGCCCAAGGCCCACGCCGAGGAGGAGAAAATGGCCGAGGATGAATGAAGAAAGCCTAAATGGCCCAGGATCATTGCCGAGGACAGTCTTGACCTCGGCCAACTCGGGTCCCAAAAGGGAAGAACTGCACGCCATCGAAGGCAGCCTCCCAGAACGTCCCACGAGAAGGGACAAGTACAGTGGATTAGCCTTGAGAGCATGGTGGAGGAGCAATTCAAGGAAAAACTGTCACCTCCGCATTAAATGTCCACAACTAACCTTCTGGGCGCATTAATGAGGAAATGACCCTTGAACAGTGCCCCCTTGGTTGCTGCAACTCATAGAAAGTTGAGGGAGGCAGCTGATGGGACAAACACTCGAGTAGTGACCCGCATGATCAACAAATGGAGGGTCAAGATCAACTGAAAAGGGGCTATATAATGTAATAGATCCTCCATGAAAAGGGGATCGAGAAAAAATGGAAAAGAGAGAAGACAGGAGTAGTTTGTATGATTTCTGGAGCCCTTGTAACTAAGCATTGAATAAATAATAAAAACCCCAAGCTCCTTTGATAGGGCCGAGGACGGAAGTTCATACTTTAGTTGGAGTCTTTGTCATTCAATCCTCTTATAATCATGTTTAGTTGTTGTAACCCTCACTAGAGCCTAGTTCTTGAATTCATTTCTCTATAAATTTATTGTATTGGGCTAATTAGGCTTAAGTCTAACATCTAACAGCAGAAGTGCTTAAACCCAGTCCCTACAATTGGCACCGTCCGTGGAAAGAACTTGTGCGTTAGTTAGGGCAACAACCAAGCATGGTAGGATCAGGTCCTCATCAGGCAGGCTCCCATCAACCTGAACCGGCTAGATCCCAACAGCAGGGTAACTTCCCCAACCCTGAGTGTGCTCGAAATGAAGAAAATGGAAGGCTCCAAAAGGGAAGCGTGAATACCACTCAAACCAGTAAAAGCCATTCTTGTATGGGCAGCCACATGCTCTAAAGACAAAATAACAACCGGACCATGCAACCAGAAGAAGTTAAGAGTCACTTATCCCAGAGACAGAATGATAAGTAGGCCATGCAGCGAGAGGTAGACGACTTGAAGAGAAAGTTGCGTCATGCACAACGAAGGCAATCTCATTCCAAGCACGACATGCCCTCTGATGACGAAAATGATGACAATTATAGGCGAAGATCGAGGACTCCCCCAAGGGAGACCTTCTCTCACGAAGAAGAGCATTATCGAAGGCGTGAACGTAAAAGCCCATCTCCTAGGGGCTTGGGAAACGATGCCATGAGCAGGGCACTGGACCAACTCTTTAAATCACCTTTCACACGCCACATAGAAGAGGCCACACTTCTTCGACGATTCCAACAGCCAACCTTCACCCTTTATAACGGCAGAACAGACCCCGTGGAGCACGTGAGCCAGTTTAACCAAAGGATGGATGTCCATTCTAAAGATGAGGCACTGATGTGCAAGGTTTTCCCGTCCAGCTTGGGACTTGTGGCGATGAGATGGTTCAATGGCCTAAAGACGAATTCCATAGATTCGTATAGGTAGCTAACCCAAGCTTTTGGCTCCTGTTTCGTTACGAATAGCTGGGCTCCTCGGCCCTTAAGTGCGTTATTGTCGTTGTCCATGCATGATGAAGAAACTCTAAAGGCCTACTCGGACCGATATTGGGAGATGTATAATGAAATGGAAGGCAATTTTGATGAAGTCGCCATCAGCACCTTCAAAATAGCCTCCCAGCCGAGCATGGCTTGAGGAAGTCTTTGACAGGCAAACCTGTCACCAGTGTGCGTCAACTGATGGATCGGATTGACAAATACAAACGAGTAGAGGAAGACCAACTACAAGGTAAAGGAAAAGAGAAGGTTATCCCCTAGGAGAGGAGGGATTTCAAGTCGGACCAATACAATAGCAACCGCCCGAGGAGAGATTTCGTAGGGCAATCCGGAGCAACCAACACACAAACTGTTAACACTGTATTCCGAGAACCAGTACATCGGGTGTTGGAGAAAATCAAGGACAAGCCATGCTTTAGATGGCCAAATAAGATGGCCGGAGAATCCACGAGGCGCAATCAGAACTTTTATTGCCAATACCATCAGGACCACGGGCATACCACAGAGAATTGCAGGAACCTCTGGAACTATCTGGACCAGCTCGTCCGAGAAGGAAAACTGAAGCACCTCCTGCATCATTCCAGTAGTCATCAAGGCCAGACCCATCAGGAGCCCCAGAAAGACATTGCCTTAAGGCCACCCGTAGGGACGATCAATGTAATCTTGGTCGCGCCAAGAAGAACAGGCACACGCCCCTCTCGAGTGTTATCGGTGGCTCAGCTGCCTGCCAAGGAGTCCCAGCCAAAGCCGAAGAAGGCCAGAAGGAATTTTCACCCAGTCCTAAGTTTTTCAGAAGAAGACAAGATTGGAACCATCCAGTCCCATGACGATGCGCTATTGATCACTCTCAGAATAGGGGACTACGATGTGAAAAGAGTGATGGTGGATGGCGGCAGTGCTGCCGAGGTCATGTACCCAGATCTCTACAAGGGGTTGAGGTTAAAACCGGAGGATCTGATGCCCTATAGCTCCCCTTTGATGACATTCGATGGGAAGCTTGTTATCCCAAAGGGCATGATTAGGCTACCCATCCAGACCGGCCCAGAGATAGTGGAGGTGAACTTCATCATGGTGGACACCTACTCTCCATAAACGGCCATCATTGGTAGGCCCTGGCTCCATACATATGGGGCTGTCGCCTCCTCCTTGCATTAGAAGTTGAAATTCCCGTTAGGGGACCAAGTCCTCGAAATCCGTGGGTGCCAGTCCATGGCAAGGCAGTGTGTGGTGGCTGCCGTCTCCCATCGGCTCGATGCGCAGTCCCTGGCCTCTGCTGAAAAGAACTTATAGCAATCAAGGGCCTCGGTGCCACCTTCCGATACAACTGTCGAGAATGCGAAATGCGAAGGTCTAGAGGAGGTGGTTATTGGTGATGACACGGAGAGGTTTTTCCGGGTAAGGGCTTATCTACCTCTTCAGGAGAAGGAGGAGTTGATTAAGTTCCTCAAAAGAAATATCGACGTATTTGCATGGGATGCCTGCGATGCTCCCGAGATTGATTCGGCTTTCATCTGTCACCATCTCAATGTCAACCCATCCATCATTCCCAAGAAGCAGCCACCTCGTCGCCCGTCAAGAGTGCACGCCGATGCGATTAGGGATGAGGTGGCGAAGCTTAAGCGCACAGGGGCTATCAAAGAGGTCTTATACCCCGAATGGTTGGCCAACACCGTAGTGGTCAAGAAGAAAAGTGAAAAATGGCAGGTCTGTGTAGACTTCACGGACCTAAACAAAGCATACCCAAAAGACCCATTCCCCATGCCACGGATAGACCAGCTGGTGGATGCGACAGTAGGCCATCCTCGGATGAGCTTCTTAGATGCCTTCCAAGGCTATCATCAAATACCACTAGCCCTGGAGGACCAGGAGAAGACAGCCTTCGTGACACCTACTGGGAACTACCACTACAAGGTAATGCCGTTCGGCCTGAAGAACGCAGGGTCTACTTATTAGAGGATGATGACGTGAATGTTCGAGCCACAGTTGGGCAAGAACATCAAAATCTATGTTGATGATATGGTGGTGAAGAGCAAAGTGGTATCCAAGCATTTAGGAGACCTCGGCAGTACCTTCAATGTCCTAAGGAAGCACAAGCTGCGCCTAAATGCTTCCAAATGCTTGTTTGGTGTGGGATCAGGTAAATTTTTAGGCTACCTGGTTACTCATAGAGGAATTGAGGTCAACCCTGACCAGATCAAGGTTATCAATGATTTAAAACCACCACGAAACACTAAGGAGGTCCAAAAGCTTATTGGAATGTTCGCAGCCTTGAATCGATTCATTTCCAGGTCAGCGGATAGATGCAGACCATTCTACCTCTTGATCAACAAGTGGAAAGGATTTGAGTGGTTCGAGGACTGCATTGTGGCCTTTTAGCAACTCAAGGACTACCTATCCCGGCCACCTATCATGTCCAATCCTAAGGCTGATGAAGTCCTGTACACATATGTTGCCGTGGCCCCTCATGCTGTGAGCTTGGTGCTAATACGGGATGACAATGGCCTTCAAAAGCCAGTCTATTACGTGAGCAAGTCGCTGCATGAAGCTGAGATCAGATACTTGCCCTTGGAGAAAGCCATACTGGCAGTGGTCCATGCTACGTGAAAGCTCCCCCATTATTTCCAAGCCCACACAGTGGTTGTACTAACCCAACTACCCTTGAAGTCCATACTTCGGATTGTTGACTACACTGGAAGGATTGCCATATGGAGTACAATTCTGAGAACTTTTGACATCAAATACATGCCTCGGACCTCCATAAAGGGCTAGGTCCTAGCTGATTTGGTGGCCGAATTTGCTGAACCATCAGTAGAAATAATGGCAGAGGAGCGCAACATGGATGTAAAGTTAGTTGGAGTAATCTCTGCGCCAAGACCCCCATGTTGGAAGGTATATGTTGATGGCGCAGCAAATCAAAGGGGGTCCGGAGTGGGGCTAGTCCTAATATCTCCTGAGAAGACTACCATAGAGAAATCCCTGAGACTTGGGTTTTTGGCCACGAATAATGAAGCCGAGTATGAGGCATTGTTACAAGGAATGTCCATGGTACAGAAAATGGGAGGAAAAGCAGTAGAGATGTTCTCGGACTTGAGGCTAGTGGTGGGTCAGGTAACGGGAGAGCTGGAGGCCAGAGATGCGAGGATGCAAGGGTACTTAAGCCAAGTCAAACGCTTGCAGTCAGGCTTCGATCTTTTCAGCCTGTCGCACGTCTCCAGAAGTGGAAACACTCATGCAGATTCATTGGCCACGCTTGCTACCTCCTCGGCAGGCTGTCTGCCTCGAATTATCTTTGTCGAGCATTTGGATAGAGCAAATAAGGTTGCAAAAGGCATGGCGCATATCCACCAAGTTAGAGCGAGTCCTAGCTGGATGGACCCCCTAGTAAGATTCCTCAAAGACGATATTCTACCCGAAGAAAAGTCAGAGGTTGAGAAAATACGAAGAAAAGCTCCTCGGTTCTGGTTGTCCGAGGACCACAAATTGTATAAACGCTCCTATTCTGGGCCATATTTGCTGTGTATTCACCCTGAAGCTTCGAAATTGCTGCTTGAAGAGCTGCATGATGGAATCTGTGGCAGTCACACAGAAGGAAAATCTCTGTCACACCGAGCCATTACCCAGGGATATTGGTGGTCGGGGATGCAGAAAGAAGCCCTAGAATACGTTAAGAAATGTGACCAGTGCCAAAGGTTCACCCCAAATATTCATCAGCCAGAAGGAGTCCTCAACCCTTTGTCCAGCCCATGGTCGTTTGCCCAGTGGGGCCTGGATATTGTAGGCCATTTCCCTAAGGTAGCAGGAAATAAGAGATATCTGTTGGTCAACATAGATTACTTCACCAAATGGGTTGAAGCTGAGTCATTGGCAAACATCAGAGATGTGGATGCTAAGAAATTCATCTGGAGAAACATTGTTACCCGGTTCGGGGTCCCTCGTACCCTCATTTCAGATAATGGACTCCAATTTGACAGCAAAGCCTTCATAAGATATTGCTGCGAACTGGGGATCACTAACAGGTACTCCACTCCAGCTTATCCTCAAGGAAATGGACAGGCTGAGGCTATCAACAAGGTCATAGTCAATGGGCTTAAGAAGAGGTTGGATGACGCCAAGGGAAGATACCGAAGAGCTGCCACACGTCCTATGGACTTATCGGACTACACCACGGCGGTCAACAAGAGAGACACCTTTTGCCATGACCTATGGCGCCGAAGCTGTTATCCCTCTAGAGGTAAACTTCCCAACGCTGAGGACGAGCTCCTTCACTCCAGGCAGTAATGATGAACTACTGGGAAAGAGCCTAGATTTGATCGATGAACGCAAAGAAAAGGCAGTGATCCAGTTAGCCTACTACCACCAGAAGCTCAAGCAGGGATATGATGCCAATGTGAAGCTGAGACCACTGGCACCAGGGGACTTGGTATTGAGGAAAGTCGTGGGTGCTGCCAAAAACCCATCCTGGGGAAAGCTGGGACCCAATTGGGAAGGACCATACCGAATTACTTCAATAGCGGGGGTAGGTGCATACTACTTAGAGGACTTAGATGAAAAAGCTGTACCTCGTCCGTGGAATGTAAATAACCTAAGAATGTATTATTATTAATAAAAGTATTTCTCCAATTCAAGTTTTAAGTCTATTATGATTATATGTCTTGTATCTTGGCAACCACCTAAGTACTAAACAGAACTAAGGTCTTGCATGGTCCTCGGACTCAAACCTATGGGGAAACTAGTTACTTCCAGAAAGTCTAAGTGCTAGACAGAACCAAAGTCTTGCACGGTCCTCGGATTCAAACCTATGGGGAAACTAGTTACTTCAAGAAAGGCTAAGTGCTAGACAGAACCAAGGTCTTGCATGGTCCTCGGACTCAAAACTATGGGGAAACTAGTTACTTCAAGAAAGGCTAAGTGCTAGACAGAACCAAGGTCTTGCATGGTCCTCAGACTCAAAACTATGGGGAAACTAGTTACTTCAAGAAAGCCTAAATGCTGGACAGAACCAAGGTCTTGCATGGTCCTCGGACTCAAACCTATGGGGAAACTAGTTACTTCCAGAAAGTCTAAGTGCTAGACAGAACCAAGGTCTTGCATGGTCCTCGGACTCAAACCTATGGGGAAACTAGTTACTTCAAGAAAGGCTAAGTGCTAGACAGAACCAAGGTCTTGCATGGTCCTCGGACTCAAAACTATGGGGAAACTAGTTACTTCAAGAAAGCCTAAATGCTGGACAGAACCAAGGTCTTGCATGGTCTTCGGACTCAAGCCTATGGGGAAACTAACTATTTCAAGATTCATGCAAGTTGCGTATATAGCCTAAATGCACACTCGGCGCCTCGGATCATATACTCAGCCCCCTAAAAGTATGGGTAGACGAAAATTAAGTGCCCCCTTCAACGCCGAGCAACTTCTTCGGGCCGGGCAGCCTCAGCCTCCTCGGGAGCAGCTTCAGCCTTAGAGCTGGAAGGGGTAGTCTCCCGGATAGCCGGAGGGTAGTATACATTCTCCACCTTCCACAGGTCAGATGAAGCCTCAACCCCAGCTTGTTTGAGGGCTTCGTTCCAAACCTGGGAGCAGTAGAGCCTGCATACTCTAGGAACTTGAGCCTTAAGAGTGGCCTGGGTCTTAACCACTCCCAAATCGTAGGCCTCCTCCTCAATTTTTTCCTTGGAGCTCTCGGCCTCCATCCTGGCGAACTCCGCCTCTGCCTTGGCCCTCAAAGCTTCGTCCCTGGCCCACTCGGCAACGTTCCTGGCCCCCTCCGCCTCGACCTGCTTTTTCTTCAGCTCAGCAATTTGCTCTTTAGCAATTTTCAGCTGTTCTTCAGCCTCAAGAAAGCGCTTAGTCTGGCTCTCGGCCTACCTCTGAGCGCTGGCTAGGCCTGACTCGGTGCTGTCCCTGGCCCTGGTCATCTCCTTCAGCTCCTCCCTGGCCTTCGAAAGGTCAGCCTCGGAGTGTTTGAGGGTCCGAGCAGCATCCAAGCGTTTATTGCGCTCTTGCTCTAGATCCTTGCTCTACTCCTTAGCATCCTCCTCTAGCCTATAAGTGGCTTGAACGGCCTGCCAATTGGAACAAACACACAGTAAGTTAGGAACCAAAGAACAAAAATCAACGGAATCACAAGTATTAGAAACCTTACCATCCCCAGGTATCTCTTGATGCTGAGGAAGACCTCCTGCCTCCTTAACTTCCCCAGCTCAGCCATGTCGGCGGGAAGCAGCAGTGTCCTTTCCAGCGCGTCGGCCACATAGGCGCCTTCACCCTCTCGGAAGTTCCTAAGAGAGGCATTGAAGGGGCAGGAAGCCAAGCCTGGGCCTCGGACTGTGGGGCGACCTCTTTTTCTTGGCCCTGAGGCCTAATCTTTAGTTGTTTTGAAGCTCGCAGGGCTTCTTTTTCCTCCTTGGACGAGCGAGATTTCCCCCCATCTGCGGGCTCCTTGCCCTTGGAAACCCTTTCCCTTTTTGGGTCGGTGGGCTCGTGCCGAGGAGGCAAGGTCGATTGTGAAGAGGGAGGAAGTCCGGACCGTGGGGATGATTACTGTTGTTGAGCGGAAGACGACCTAGTCTGGGCAGGTTGAGGCTGGGGTGGAGGTGGAGGAAGCTTGGATTGTGACTTCCCCGGTGCATCCTTCCCCGGCTGGCCCTCAATCAGGTCAAATAGGCTGGTCTGAGGTTTTCTCTTAAGGCCCATTTCTGCCTGAGAAGATGTCCCTACTGACAAGAGGTCCTCCTTGGACAAATCAGGGTCGCCCAAGTCACCAGAGGGATCCTCGGATAAATTGGCTTGGTCAAGAACGCCAAATTCCTCCTCAGATGGACCCAAATCAACCTCAGCCCCCGCTGCTTGGTGTGATGATGAAGGGCCTGTCAATGGGATGCCTTTCGGGACAGGGGATCCTTCAGGAATCAAAAACCCATGTTCCGCTACGGTGATTTTGTGAAGCCTAAGGTCGTTGGCTCTGATCACGTGCTTCGGAGCGGGGAACGATTTCTGAATGGGATTGTACCCTAGGATCTTGTGAGCGGCCCTGACTTGGTTGTCAGCTTCGTTTACAAAAACCGCCGCCTTGAGGACAGTTTCTAAATCTCCCCGGTTGATGAGGTGGAAGTGTCATTCAAAGGCGTGTGGATCTGCAAAAAGAAGACACATTCACATTAGTAACCAGACGATACAAATTATAATGGCACAAAAGATTAACCCTCTCCCACTCTCAACACCCCACCTGGTTCCCCTTCCTCTGTCGGGCAATGAAGGTCGTCGTGCCACTACCCGGACACAATGAGAAAGTCCTTGTTTAACCCTTTGCTGTCTCGGGGAGGCACTGAATAAGCCAAACCTTATCGTCCCTCGTCTTTATATAGGACTTACCCCTCAGGTGTTGAAGGTTGTAGCACCAATTCACATCGTGGTGGGTTAACCTCAACTCCATTTTCTCATTTAGAGCGTGCACACAACCCAAGATCCTAAACACGTTGGCATCACATTGGGTGGGAGCTAATCGGAAATGCCTAAGGTATCCCCTCATCACTGGCCCCATAGATATTCTCATACCACCTTCTATGAAGGCGATTATGGGGATCACTACTTCACCCTCTTCCCTCCTAAAATGCCACTCCCCTTCCTCACAGTACCTCAAACCTACATTAGGGGGTATCCTATAATCGGCGATGAACTTCTCCATCGCCTCTTCGGACTCAACCAACTTTTTTAATTTACCTATCCTTAGAAACGGTTAAAATGACTCAGGGAAGGGCGAAAGAAGGATAGAAGTAAAAAGAAAAGAAACTTAGAAGAAAGAAAGCGCGAGTTGGAGAGAGAAGAAAAACTTACAGAAATGAGGAAAAGCTCTTCGGATAGGCTTTTTATACTGGAAAAAGACTTGAGTTTGGCTGGAAGTTTAACTGAACTCAGGATATGTACGCAAGAACTCTTGAGTGCAA
Organism: Quercus tomentella; assembly: GCA_028535165.1. NCBI lineage: Eukaryota > Viridiplantae > Streptophyta > Magnoliopsida > Fagales > Fagaceae > Quercus > Quercus tomentella. Next base: position 7,070,246 of record JAPQVY010000144.1, read on the forward strand.
AAGTAAAGAGACAAATCAGTTCAAATGGGTATTTATACCTCCCATTAAAAATAGCTGTGCGGGTTTTCCCGCCCATAAAGTTAAGGAAACTCCTACCGTTGGATTGCCATCGCACCGTTGAACGTGGGGAGCATAGAGCCGCCAAAATTTAATGAAGACACGCTCCGTATACCAAGGCGCCAGGAACGTGCCTTAGGCAAGTGAAAAGGCTTCGGCACTGACAGAGGACAAGACTTGACATGCCGTGATAAGGCCCGAGGACACCAAAATCCTCCTCTCCGTCCGAGGAGCCGGACAGCAGGATTTTGAGGGGCTATTGTGAGGCCTAAGAATTTGACAAGCCCGGCCCGCTTTATACTAAGCCCAAGACCCACGCCGAGGAGGAGAAAATGGCCGAGGATGAATGAAGAAAGCCCAAATGGCCCAGGATCATCGTCAAGGACAGCCCTGACCTCGGCCAACCCGAGTCCCAGAAGGGAAGAATGGCATGCCATCGAAGGCAGCCTCCCAGAACGTCCCACGAGAAGGGACAAGTACAGTGGGTTAGCCTTGAGAGCATGGTGGAGGAGCAATTGAAGGAAAAACTGTCACCTCCGCATTAAATGTCTACAACTAACTTTCTGGTCGCATTAATGAGGAAATGACCCCTGAATAGTGCCCCCTTAGTTGCTGCAACTCATAGAAGGTTGAGGGAGGCAGCTGATGGGACAAACACTCGTGTAGTAACCCGCATGATCAACAAATGGAGGGCCAAGATCAACTGAAAATGGGCTATATAATGTAATAGATCCTCCATGAAAAGGGGATCGAGAAAAAATGGAAAAGAGAGAAGACAAGAGTAGTTTGTATGATTTCTGGAGCCCTTGTAACTAAGCATTGAAGAAATAATAAGAACCCCAATCTCCTCGGATAGGGCCGAGGATGGAAGTTCATACTTTAGTTGGAGTCTTTGTCATTCAATCCTCTTATAATCATGTTTAGTTGTTGTAACCCTCACTAGGGCCTAGTTCTTGAACCCATTTCTCTATAAATTTATTGTATTGGGCTAATTGGGCTTGAGTCTAACATCTAACAGCAGAAGTGCTCGAACCCAGTCCCTACAATTTTCATTTAAATCAATCCCAAGCACATGACTAAATATATATTAATATCTCATATCTAGCATTAAATGCTCTCCTTACTCTCCAAGATTTGGTTAAAATACAAAAAGACCATAATTACATCTCTAAAACTTCATCAAATATCAACCAACTAGTCTATTACTTACCAATATTATATATGGACTAAACATATAATTTTCCAAAAGATGAAACTTAGCCAAAAATACTAGCAACAGCTCCAGCAAAAACTGCAGTAGCTCCAACAGCAACTACAATAGCTCCAATAGCAACTTAAATAGTTGACACATGTCCTAAAATGACATCACTTGCCCATTAATGCCCAATCCCAGCAGCTTACTGTCATACCCAAAGAAGTAAGAGTCCTATAAAAGAAAATCCTACCATTTTAAGCTAAGATCCTTAGCCTCCAGTTGCAGTACCAGAAATAGGAAGGTCCCATACAGGTTATCTTACCATTTTTAGCCAAACCATGAATTTAATGCCAAATATTTTCCTCCAGCAAAAGATGTCATTCAGATGACATCATCCAGCAGCTAAAGCTGTGACTGACAGCTGTAATAGCAGCTCCAATAGCATTAAAGTCTCAAACTTTCTTCTTTTGGCTAAAAAACAAAAATCCACTAATGAAACCACTTACTTTGTCAAAGACTTTTCCTTATTAGCTAAATTTCCCTTCAATTAATTCTAATATAGTTACATACTTGGTTCTATATAAAGAGGACCAAGCTACACACTAATTGAACCACTATCCATCCCTCTCTCACCCCCTGATTTTGAAACTTTATTCACTTTGCTGCCATATCTCTAAACATCTCCATATCTTTCTTCATCTCTCTTACAAAATCCCTCTACTTAGATAACTCCTATTACACACACTACTACCCATCTCTCCCACACTTTAATATTCTAAAACTGCATCATTTTGCTGAACAAAAACACGTCTCCATCTCTTTCTCTATTTCTCTTACAATACCTCTCTTCTTAGAAAGCAACATAACCTATGACATAACACAAAAAACCACTCCAGCAATAACTATAAGCTCATGTATTTACTATATTTAACTTTCATATCATCTATCTCATACTTCCATATATTTCACAAATACATTCCTCACAAACTATCTATACATATTTCTCATATATATTTCTAATCTATCTTACAAACACCATATCTCACAAAACATAAATATATATATATATATATATATATATATATATTTCTTACTATCTCCATACATCTTAAAAAATGCCAAACACTCTTCCAAGAACATATTACAACAACCCTTCTTATGAAAGACATATGAACATCAATACTAAGGCATTTCTCTTAAAAGACACAAAGACTTCATATTAAAGTCATTCTCATTGAAGACATACATTTCTAATACTTAAAACTATTCTTATGAAAACCACAAACTTATAAAATTAAAAACCCTTCTTATGGAAGACAATATCACTCATACTTGACTAAAAACTAAAAAAGCATTACATGGGGAAAATCATTTAAGTGCATGATTAAGGGGACAAATTTAACCAATCGATGCACACGGCTGGACATGTTCTCTCTCCTTCCAGTTGCACCCACTTTTCCTTTTCAATCATGAAGTCACCATGAAAGGACTCATAATATCATACCGCACCGCTGGACTCACTTCATCATGCTGCTGAAATATTATGTCCACTGCTATTATACAACTGGAGCTCCAAACTGTGAAGATAAGTCATTATATTTTTATCTCCAAAATTATACTATTGAGTATATTTTAATTTATTATCATTGTACTGTTGTACTTATATCATTTTGCTGTTGGAATGTTATCAGCTCACTAACGCTATACGGCTAGAGCCACAAATCATATAAAGAACAAAGTGATGCTGTACAGCTGGAGTTAGAAACATACAATATAAGTCAAAATCTCTCTATCTTCAAGATTACATTATTAAGTACATGTTAATTCATTGTTATTGTACCGTTGGATGCAAGTTACTTTAATATTATCTCACTATTTAATAAACACGATCTCACTAATACTTCATTAATGAACATACATATTAATAAATCGATCTACCACCGTTACACATATATTATTTGGACATGAAACACCACTGGACACATATTTTTTGGAAATAAACTACCATTGGACATATATTATTTGACATGTACCATTGCTGGACATACCTTATTATGTTGAACATGAACCATGAACCGCAGCTGGATATGGACTATTGGACTCATCCCATTATTGGATATATGACACTTAATTAACCACTTTCTAATATTGGACATCACTTAATAAACATAATAATAACGTATCAACTCACCATTTAATTAAAGCTATTATGCTAAGCATATTATTTATATATTTCAACTATTATCATGATTCTGAGACTTTGGGCCTTATCTATTTTGTAGGCTTAAAATGCATCGGAAGCCATTGGTCTATGCGGCCTAATATCGAGTTCCGGATTGGACTCTCCAAAACAAATTTGGACCTAGCAAAATCACACCTCCAGCGAAAGACATGTGGCTACACGCAAAAAACCGCCCCCGACATACCTTAATAGATGTTTGTGTATTTTTTTTTTTATATAAAAAAATGTAAAAATGCAAATTTTGTTTTGTTTTGTGTGTTCATGTAAGATTCTTAGAAAAACAAATCCCATTTTGAGAAAATTGAAAAGAAAAGCACTTGGAAGTAGAGGGGGAAATATATATATATATATATATATATATATATGAATACGTTGTTTAGAAGTAACTTTTCTACCAGTCAGAGATCATCCCTCCCTGAGATTCCACAAGAAGCTGGAATTCTCAATTCTGAGTCTTATGAGTTATCAGATGTAGATCTAAAACTAGGAGATTAGAATATCCCTAAGGTCCCTACCCATCAGATCTATAAGTCCTCATGGAGTCTTAAAAAGGCTTTTAAGACAGATTACCATGTCAAGACCATAGAACAAGTTTATGGTATTAACAAGGAGTATGAAACATGCTACTTGTTATCACCATCCACCCTGTTAGCACACAGGAAGGAAGGACACAATTATTTACACATAGGTTTAGTCCAAGTTGGAGTTAAGCCTTTGATTCGTGAAGGGTTGAATTGTTCAATCCTAATGGCCCTTAGAGACACTTGTCATATCCGGTTCGATGACAGTCTTCTAGGAACCATTCAAACCAGTCTCAGTTGCAGACCAGTTCATTTTGACTGTTCCCAAACTTCACCGTCGGCCTTCATGACCCACATATCATGAAAGCTCTCACCCTTAATATCAAGACCCAAGGAACCCTCATGGTGCAGGGAACTCACCAAATAGCCTTGATATATAGAGTGTATTATAAGTGCATTAGGACAAACCTCAATGTCCAAGCACTTGACAAAAGAAAGATGGGAGAAACCACTTTCATCCAAACCATAGACCCTGGATCCAAGATCTAGGTACCAAAAACCCTGAAGTGGTCCGAGGTCACTTTCCCTTCTGATTGGACTCTAGAGAATGAAAACTATCCTCTCCAGATCCAAAACCCAGCCTAGAACCCAGACTTAGACTTTGTCCAGCAGTTAGCTGATGGTACTGTAAGGCTGAGTTTTGACCAGTCTAAGTTTAGAACACCTTTAGATTATGATGACTCTAGGTTGTTCAGACCTCCAATAGATCTTCACCAGCCCAGCAGACAGTCCCCTATCCTTCTTCGGGATAGGCCTGCATCCTAGTGTAGCTCACCCAGACCTCTTGTGCCGTTCCCAAAGTCTAGAAGAGATTTAGGTCTAGAACTCCAAGGAGTCAAGACCAGATCCCAGGTTAGCACCCTTTGCTACACAGCTAGGCAAGACTCAGTTGCCAATGAGGAAGACAACCATAGTCGATCCACTCCTTCCCCATCCCACACTAATATGGAACAGCCTTTCCAGCCTGAACCTCCAGTTGACCACGAGCTCATGGTCATAAAGAAAGACTTCACCCCTGATCTAATAGCCTTAGGAAAGGAATTTGATTCTGAAAGAAATAGGGTCAAAAGAGAAACAAATAGAGCCAACCACACCAAGGAACAAAAGGTCGAGGTGTTAGAAAAATGGCAAGAATTCATGAAAGAGATATCTTGCAATATCCCTTTCTTTGAATATTTCGAGAACCATTTTGAGTGGCACAAAAAGTATTGTGTTCTCACCAAAACCAACTGGACCAAGAAAAACAAAGAAGTTATTCGGTCTAGTCACCCTCCTCTGGAAGCCATAACCTTTAAGCACAAAGGAGAAGACATAGTTGCTACCCCCTTTAAATTTCCTTCCGCAAAAGAGAAACTTGTCAAAAAGGTGATAGAACAAAACAATTACACCAACTAGTGTCTAGATGTCATAGGAAAACAGCTTAACAGGGTAGAAGAAAGGATAGAAAACAAAGTCATCCTCCAACCAGGAAACCAAGCCAAACCTATTTAAACTATTAAGAAACCTCTTGTCAAGCTCCCTGTTACTAGGCAAACCAACCTCAAGTCTAAGGATAAAACAGCCTTAGAAATTGTCACCCAGAAGCTTGAGGAATTAGTCAAGAAGGAACCAACCACCCCAGTGGGTGTTGATCCCCGACTAGCTGTCTTAGACATCCATACAGCCTCTAGCAGTTCTAGCAAAACCTCCTCAGAAAATGAAATGGAGATAGAACATGTAGAAGATCAGTTTAGAGGTTTAGAGGTGAAAAGACTTCACCATCCAACCTAGATCAATCTAAACAAGAATTGGTATCCCAGACCAACACCCCCTGACCTCCAGTACGAGGAAAGGAATGTTAGCAACCAATTCTCTGTATCCTCTGGTAAACTCTATGAATGGAACATAGATGGTTTGTCAGAATAGGAAATCCTAAATAAAATCCAAAATATGACTTTGGTAGCCAATAACTACCTAAATGAGAGCCGTCCACACACAGAAGTCATAGAGCTCATAACTTTAGGATTCATAGGCAAACTTCTGCAATGGTGGAATAACTGTCTAACAGAAGGATCTAGAGAAGATATAAAGAATACAATCCAAAAAGATGAGGAAGGAACCCCCATCTTTGATGAATGCATAGGAAGAGGAATTCCTGATGGAGTCAATACCCTGATCTATACGATCATGAAACACTTTGTAGGAAAACCTAGCAACATCACATCTAGGATTTATGACCAGTTGAGTAACCTTAGATGTCGAACCCTTGGTGACTATAGGTGGTACGAAGATGTCTTTACTACCAGAGTCATGCACAGAAGTGATTGTAACTCTCTATTTTGGAAAGAGAAGTTTATCAATGGCTTATCTAGACTCTTTGGCGAAAAAGTCAAAGAAACCCTTAGTACTCCCTTAGGTGTCATAGATTATGATAACCTAACCTATGGAGACATATCCAGCACAATAAGAAGTGAAGGAATGAAAATATGCAGAGATATGAAAATCCAAAGCCAAGCTAGCAAGAGCAAAGCTAAGTACGAAGTAGGAAACTTCTGTACTCAATATGGCTTACCCTTTATAGCCTCTTCCAAGAGAAAACCTAGAGAGAAGGATCACTCTGGAAAATTCTCCAAGAAGAAAGCAACCTTCAAGTACTATAGGAATCAGAAGTATGGTCACTTCAAAAGTAATGATTTCTATAAGAAAGGAAAGAACTCCAGGAATTACCACAAAGAAAGTGGCAAAAAGGACTCCACCTATAGAGCATCCAACAAAGGCCAATGTTTTAAGTGTGGCAAGAAAGGTCATTTCAAGAATGAGTGTAGATCTAAAGCCAAAACCCTTATCAACACCTTAGTCAATGACCAAACTAGTAAAAAAGAAATCCTAAATCTCCTTGAACTTGATCACACAAAGAGTGAGTCATCCTGTAGTTCTAGCGACAATAAGTTCTACCAACTATACCAGTCATCCTCTGAACCCTCTAGAATCTCCTCGAGTAGCTCTAGTGGCCCAAATGCCCCCATGGCATGCAAGGATGGTTGTTGTAGGAACAAAACCATCAGTGTCCTTAGCAAGCAAGAAGAGCTTATCCTAGATCTCATAGAACAAATCGAAGACCCTGTTATCAAAGCTCATAAGCTTAGTAAATTCCATGAAACCTTAGTTCGGGAAACCAGTAAACCCGAGCCAAGAATTCCTGAACCCAAAGTAGACCTAGAGAAAATCTACAATAGGTTTGCCAAATCCAAGAAGGAAGTTACGGTTAACGACCTTCAACATGAAATCAAGGAAACCAAGTCTGAAGTTAAAATCCTTAGGCAAGAGCTAACCATTCTCAGGGTTGATCACAATTTCCTTGATCAAAGGTTAAAGCACTTAGAAAACACTTCCCATCAAAGCAATGAGGAAGGTCCCTCATTTCAGAACCCTTCTGATGATGAAAATGATTCCGTTAACCCTACTGCTGAGATGGAGTTAGGACAACCATCCCAAAAGTTCTTAGAAACCATCAGTAGGATTAACTTCCAGAAATGGCATTCCAAGGTCAGGATTGTCATCAGCAAAGATTTTGAATTTGAGGTTATAGCCCTAATAGATTCAGAGTTGATCTTAACTACATTCAAGAAGGAATTATTCCCTCCAAGTATTTTAAGAAGACTAAGGAGAGATTAACATCCGCAAGTGGTGGAAAAATGCAGATTGAATTCAAAATCCCTAAAGCCCATGTTTGTCAGGACAACACATGTTTCAAGACAACATTTGTCCTTGTCAAGAATATGACAGATAGGGTCATCTTAGGAAACCCATTCATGTGTCTGTTATATCCTTTTATAACAGATAGTGAAGGAATCACTACCCATCCCTTTGGCCAGCCAGTCAAGTTTAAATTCCTTAGGAGCCCGAAACCTAGAGAAATTAGCTCCCTCTAGGATGTTTCCGTCTCTAAGACCTTAAATCTGATTAGTGCCAAAACTCAACATCTTAAGCACCTTAAGGATGACTTAAGATATAAGAAAGTTGAGGAACAACTAACTTGTAAGGACATCCAAGCTGAAATCAGAAAGTTCGAAGAAAAACTTAAGCAAGAGGTCTGCTCTGATCTACCCATAGCTTTCTGGCATAGAAAGAGACACGAGGTGACTCTCCCTTATGTCAAAGATTTTAAGGAAAAGGATATCCCTACCAAAGCTCGACCTATCTAAATGAACCAAGAACTCATGGATATTTGTAGAGTAGAAATAGAAGATCTCCTTAAAAAGGGAATTATCAGAAAGTCTAGATCACCATGGTCTTGTCCAGCCTTTTACGTTCAGAAAAATACTGAGATAGAAAGAGGTGTCCCTAGACTAGTTATCAACTACAAGCCCCTTAACAAAGTCTTAGAATGGGTAAGGTACCCAATTCCCAACAAAAAAGACTTAATCAATAGGCTTAGTAGAGCAGTGGTTTTTAGCAAGTTTGATATGAAGAGTGGTTTTTGGCAGATACAAATCAGAGAGTCTGATAGGTACAAGACAACCTTTACCACACCTTTTGGACATTAAGAATGGAATGTAATGCCCTTCGGTCTCAAAAATGCACCTTCTGAGTTCCAAAATATCATGAATGAGATTTTCAATCCATTCTCCAGTCATGCAATTGTGTACATCAATGATGTACTCATCTTTTCAGAATCCTTGGACCAACATTGGAAACACCTTCGAACATTTCTCCCTACCATCAAGCTCAATGGCCTTGTTGTTTTAGCCCCAAAAATCAAACTTTTTCAAACCAAGGTTCGATTCTTAGGATTTGATATTCATCATGGTGTCATCAAACCCATAGATAGAGTTATCCAGTTTGCTGAAAAATTCCCAAATCAAATCCTAGATAAAACCCAGCTTCAGAGATTTCTAGGATCTCTCAATTACATTTCAAACTTCTATCAAAATCTCAGGTAGCAATGCAAACCTCTTTTTGATAGACTCCGCACCAATCCATCCCCTTGGACTCCAACTCATACAGCAATTGTCCAAGAAATCAAGAAATATGTCAAGACAAAGGGGGGTAAGTTACAGACAAAGAGAGAAGCTGACCGATGCCATATTATTACAGAAATAAAAGCCGACTGAGGCATTACAATTGTAAACTAAAGAGAGGGTTGCCATCTGATTACAAGTATTGGGTTGTAAAGAGGAGGCTATACTGAGTTTTACTTCAATTGGGACTCCAATTAGACCTGCTTCAGAATGGAGCACTGGCTTCCTTAAATAGGCTGAAAGGAGCATTGGATCCTCTGAAGAATTACTGAAATTCCGAAAGGTGAATTGCTTTTACTGAAGGTGAAAACCTTTTCCTTGAAAGCAATCAGAGATTCTGGAAAGTAGTGCTGGACTGCTCATGAACTCGTGATTGCGAACTCTTCATGAATAGTGTTTTGTTGTTTGTCTTTTAGTGTCGGCTGGGGTACTGGTATTGTTCTTATCATTTGTCTTTTAGTGTCGGCTAGGGTACTAGTACTGTTCATCAATAGTGACTGGTGCTGTAGATGAATAGTAACTTGTTTGGAATAGTGTTCTGAATAGTGACTGGTGCTATTCAGGGTAATTTAATTGCTATCCAAGTTGTTACCATCATAAGGATCCTAAGAGTCCTGGAATAATGGGTCGAAAGGACAGTGATTAATTGAAGCCTCTGAAGAGGCAGGAGAAACCTTAGAGGCAGGAGAAACCTTTTCTTCCGACTCTAGCTGCTCTGACTGGAGGAGCAATTGCTTTGCAAGATCTTTTAATTCTTTGCTAGATTTTCTGGCGACCTGGATGGAGTCTAGGCTAGATTGAGACCTTGATTTCTGAGCAATAGCTTTCTGAACTGGAGGAGGGAAGTCTTTATGGAGCTGACTGATGACCTGATCAATCTTAAGGCTATCCCACTACTTAACTGAGAATTCCCTGTTTAACAGATTATTACAAATTGCATAGGACCACATGCTAATCCAATGGATCCTGTACTTGATAGTCATATGCAAAATTACTGGAAACTGGGAATTGTGTCGTTGGCTTAAAACCTGGAGCCAAAATACCTGAGGGCATCCTGTAGAGGCTCGGGGAAGATCTGGGGTACTGATCCAAACATTTCCCACCACTTGAGAAACCATGTAGGTATTGGACTGGAGAACTTCTTGTCAAACATTAAGAATCATGAATGATCAAAGCTCTTGTTTTGGTAGAAGAGGACTTTCTCAAAGGCATCTATATAGTCATAATAACTATATTAGAGTTCTGAACCTGTGAGAGACTTGAGATCTGTGAGAGTTTTGAGCAAGGAGGGATGCCTTCCCCATTCTTTGTTGCTGACAAAGCCTGTAATGATGAACTTGTGGTAGAGGACTATTGAGGGGTCCCTTTTGTTCATGATATTTTCTACTCGAGCAGACTTTTCCTGGATGAGGATACTCTTATAGAACTTGATATTTTTCTTTGGGTGTCTTGGGAGGTAGTGCCATTCTTAGGGCAATACTTCCATGGCTAGAGCCAAAGGATCCTTTACATGAACTAAATGGGGTTCAATATAAGAGATGTGTTGGACGAAGGGTTTCTTAACATAAAAAGACCTTCCTTTTTTGGATGGGTAGAAAGAAGGCTTTTGGGACTGTATGGGGCCAAAAGGTTCTTCTACTATGTATGGGGTGATTGCCCTAGGTGCTGGGGTGGCTAAGGCTGAACTATAACTGGGTTGACCAAGGGATGGCCTTTCGTAGTTTGGTTTTGGGATTGTGGAAACCAAGTAACGATTGGCTATGGTTGACGGGGAGACTGGTACTAATTGGCCAGGGTTCTTTGCCTGACTGGTACCACCCAGGGGTTAATGTTTAGGCAATTTTGGGGGTTGGGGTTGGGGTTGTGTAGGTTTCTTCCCGGACATCTCGGTTTGGACTCTGCAAAAATTCATGGGTAAGGAAATCAGGGATACTGTTTTGGGTTCCTTCTATGAATTCTATATCAAAGTCAAAAACTGAAATGATGGCTTGCCATCGTGCAAAAATTTGTTTTGATGCAATGTTTTGAACATCTTTTTTTAAAACATGTTTTGCAGATTTATAATCAATCCTTATTAAAAACTTTTGATTCAAAAGATCACTTTGAAATTTTGAAATGCATAGTACTATAGATAAAATTTCCTTTTTAATAGTACTGTAATTAATCTGAGTGGGAGTCCAAATTCCCGAATGGAAACAGACAATTTGTTCAGGGGAAGTGGAATTGACTCGTTGGAGGAGAATGCCACCATAACCTATGTTTGAGGCATCTGTCTGGACAATCTTGAAGGAATTGACTGAGGGAATTCCTAAGCAAGGGAGAGTCTTGACATATTTCTTGATTTCTTGGATATATATATATATATATATATATATATATATATATATATATATATAAATGGAAGGGAGAGAAACTTAGTTAAAAAAACGAAAAGAAATGGATACAAGATGATAGTAGTTTTTATCATTTGCCTTTTTTTTCCATTCCTAAAGCCAACGCTAGCTCTCTAATCACCATTAATGTCAACACTCTAATTCAACAACAACTTTTGAGTCCTTTAATGAGAGCCACGAGCTTATGGTTGTTGAAGTAGACAAGTAGAAGAGACCATCAGTTCAGTATTTCGTGGAGCTAGAGAATTCAATTTATTATTTTCCTAGCCAAAAGTGTATGTTTTTTCAACTATAGAGTGTCACATTAATGTGATGGAAGTCATCAATTAGAGCATGATTAATTATCCCCAAATTTAATGTGAATCTTTCTATTTTGACTTGCTCTCCCGTTGTGATGGAGTGAGAATAGAATCAATAGATAAGGGATTGGTGAGATTGATGTGAAGGGATAGGGATGGCTCTTTTTATTGGAGTAAACTCCAAAAAAAAAAAATATAAAGCACTTGGATATAAGGCATGTCTTGAAATCTTTTATAAAAAAATAAAAGGTAAAATACTATTTTGGTCCCTAAACTTTACTAAAAGTTTGTTTTTCGTTCATAAACTCTGTAAAAAATATTTTAAAGAGTTTTTTAAAATAGTATAGAGATAAAAATAAGAATGAAAAAAGAACTTTTTCAATAGTTTAGGAATGAAAAATAAACTTTTAGTAAAGTTTAAGGACATAAATAAAACATTTTCAATAGTTTAGGGACGAAATATGAATTTTTCAACAGTTTAGGGAAGAAAAATGAACTTCTTAAAGTTTAGGAATGAAAAACAAATGTTTGATAAAGTTTATGGACAAAAATAGTATTTTACTCAAAAATAAAATAATAAAATAAAAAGTCATGTATTGAAATGAAAGTCAATTATGAATTTGCTTTACTTGTTTATGAACAAGATTTTTTTTTAATGATTTACATATAGGATTTTATAAACAGGAAAAGGTAAGTTATAGAAAGGCAGCTTGCTCCGATACGATAATATTTGATTCTCAAAAAAAAAAAAAAAAAAAAAAAAAAAAAAAAAAAAAAAACGATAATATTTGATGAAGAAGAAAGTTATAAATAATGTAACAATTAATCTCATGAAAAGTTCAATATTGGTTTATGATGAATGTTGACGACATGCTTAATATATCCAAGTTGAATGAAAAGCTAGTGGACGGTTGAGTAATATGTAAGAATTTGCCTTTTGATAGAAGAATAATAGCTGGAAACAACAATTTTGATATTCAAAAGGTGAAAGATATAAATTTGTTATTTTCTTTTCATTCCCTATTTTATAAATTTCCAAACACATTAAAGAAAATATCAAAATATATCATATACTCTTAAAAATCATATCAAAGAAAATACACCACAATCCATTTCACTCAGTTATTTTATGATCTATCTATTTACTCCATTATTTTAAAAACTTCCAAATACCATGGGAATAATTTAGAAAAAAGACTAAACAGAGAAGGCCCTTAAGTTTCACATTTTGAACAATCCTCTGTCAAAAAGCTTTCAAAAATGTGGACAATAGACTAGAACAAACCCCTCTAAATTTAGGTTTGTATAAGCTGTTGTAAAATGATATTTTGAATTTAAATAAGCGTTTATAAAAAAAGTTATAAAAAATTGCTGTAATGAAACAAAGTTTTGAGTTTTAAAAATTATCTTTTAAACTTTCAAAATGCATTTTCATATATTCCTTGATGTGCTCTGTATAAACTTTTCTTACACAAATCAGAATTGTTGGAATCAAATTAATACTAAAAAAATAAATAAATCAGAGAGTGAGCTCCACGTTAAAGAGATGAAGATTTTAGAGACAATGAAGGTTGGTGAAAAAACGTGAGCTTTGGAGTCACTCAATAGTGCTTGGTCAGTCAATGCAATACTCAGCAGAAAGCAGCAGCAGACTCCATCATTTGAAATTCGAAGTCTCCACAGGACGCTGTCATCAATCATAACCCACATGCACCCTTCTCTTCCATACTCAACATGTTTTTGCCTGAAAAGTGTACATGTCAATTCATGATGACCCATCAATGCTTCAAACTATTTCCATGGGCCTAATCTCACGAGGATTTAGGAGGGGAAAAAAACAAATTACTTTTAATTATGTCAATTTAAGCTTAACATTTTTATTTATCAAAACCTCTGTTTCACTTTGTTGGATTCTGTGTGAAAAATAAAAAACCAGTACATTAAAAGTGTACTAGTTTGATTCTCAAAAAAAAAAAGAAAAAAAGTGTACTAGTTTAACCTTCTATTTCCTCACATTAAAGAGAGGGGAAAAGCTTTATCAAGACCTCTCTCGCGCTCTCTCTCTCTCTCTCTCTCAAAGTTTAACAAAAACAATCCCACCATTGTCTTAAACAAAAATTAGTGTTGTTATTGTGTGTGCAAAATGGGCTAGAGGTTTTTGATTATTACACTAATATAGGTGTGAAATATTATTTAGCACTCTAGGAGTACAAAATCTTTGAAATTATTTAGTAATTTCCTCATCAAATGATAAATCTAACTCTATTTTTGAATTTAATTAGTGGTATACTTTCTTCTAAAGAAAATTAGTTGTATACTTTGAAAGTGTGAGATTTGAATTACACAACTAAAAAAATAAGATAATTTGTCAAATGTATACATTTAAAAGATTTTTTTTTCCCAATGATTTACGAACCCCCACAAGCAAACAAGGAGAATGGGATAGACTTTTTATTAGTTTTTTAATTTTTAAAATCAAGTTGGTAGACTCCTATGATTACTTTTCCTTTCCTAAAACAATCTAATTTTGTCCTACCAATAAATAAATACTATAATAACAAGTAATAATCTTAGTTTGTGGGTCCAACTAAAAGAAAAGGAAAGAAACATTGGTTTTATTAGGTTGAATGTATGGACTTTTTTTGAATCCATGATTTGCAGAGTGACAACATTAATTTAGTTTTTAAAGTTTTTATAATAAAGTACTAATCAGTGGCGTGATTAGTGGGAATCATATGGGTCCCGTAGAAGAAGACTAGGAATGATGATTCTTCATTCTTATCTCGTGCGGACTCATCCCCTTGTCCCTTGTGCTGCAGACTAGACTAGCCTAGCCGAGTTGACTCAGTTGAGTCTCTCTTTCCCCGTGGCTAGCTAGCTTAGTAGCTTGCCTTTCACCTGGGCCTGGTAGATCTTCAACTTTCTAAGGACTTGGGCTATATCTTTGATTACTTGGATCCAGTGTATATATGTGCCAAATAAGGCAAAGCCCATAAGAAGGGATCACGTGGCTCATAGAAGCCCAAACCCATCAAATTGAAACAACCTCTTTTTTTTTTGGTTATTAGTCAATTGATGGAGGCCACTTCTTTGTAAGATTATAAATCCTACAGCCCATGTTGCTTTTGTGCCAAAATAGGTGAATTATTGAGAGTGTTGTGGTTATTAAGAAAGTTATACACAACTTTAGGAACACAAAGATAGAAGAAAGGTTATGTGGGCTTTTAAGACTTATTCAAGGTAGATTTCCAAATAGCCCATTATAGAATGGAATTGAATTTCATCTTTTGAAACAATTCATATTGTCTATTGTGATTGCAGTGCATGCCTAATTCATTATGGTCATTGCTATGGCCTAAAATGTATTAAGGCTAATTAGGCAATTACATATCTCAAACAAAATTGGAGATTTCGGATTCTTCTTCTTATTAGAAGCCAGAGTGTTGGGGGTGAAAGGTTAATCCATCATTTGCTAAAAGGTCTAACACAAAATCACCATAATTGGGGGCCAAATTCTAGTATTGATTTCAAACTCGACCTCAATGCATATATGCAAGTCCCATGTTTACAATAACTTCCTCTCTTAATCCTTGTTATCAGGTGTGGAAAAATGGTGAGTCAAATCTATCAACTATCAAGCATAAAAAATTAAGTAGAATATGATAACCACTATGAATTTTTTTTTTTGAAATAATTTTTACTAGTGGTGGAGGCCGATTCAAAATATGGTTCTACTCATAAAAAAATATAAAGTAATATTACTAAATTATAAAACTCTAGTCATTATTTTTGGGTGAGAAATTTGAACTTTAAATATCTCCTTTAGAAATACCAAGCAATTCCGACTAGTTAACCTACAAGGCTTTTGGCAACTCTCGACAATCTTAACATCGTGACCATTTGAACAATCAATATTCACTAAGGCCTCCTTAAGTGTACATCAAGATAGATTTATGACATCCAATTATAAGTTACAATCCTACATATGCAAGTAATAAAGTCCATAAATGTATAAACAAACAAAGCCAAAACATTCTATTCTACCGTTTTAGTAGTCGCCATCACAATTCAGAATGTGCAGGTAAGAATAGTAGGGGAAAGTATATGTATAGCGATGCATAAATGGGCCGCCAATGGCGGTTATGACGGCTCAACCCATTAATTAAATACATACTAATACTCAAAAACCCCTAAATCGGAATTAAGATAAAAATGATGAAGAGGGTAAGTGAACTTATGTGTATTAGTATGATAATTAATTCATTTTAATGCGAATTTATGCTCTCAACCTCTGTAATTGTGCTGTAACCTCCTCTCATTATAGATATCTTAATTTGGCATGCATGTATGTGCCAATGTTGATGCATACGGCTAAGTGCAAACAAGATAAAATTTTAATTTTTAATTTGAATAAATTTTTATACTAATGGCTAGGACTATCCAAGCATAACCCGGACCCGAAGGATCCTTCTGACCCGAAAGTCACCTAAACATAAAACTGTTCAATCCGAATGCTAAGTCAGTCAACAACAATTCCCCATTGTCAATCGTCGATATCGGTTCAAGTGATTGGTTTCTTGTCTGAAGCACCAACGACTTCAACTCCAATCTGCCAACCAACACGCATATTCCCACATACAATCCACACCTTACTTATGTTATAAATTGTGATTGGATTTTAACACGTTCACGTAGGTCCACCATTGATACTTGAACATGTTGTGTCAACTTATGCACCAATCACGAGTTAACACATAAGAAGGGTGTGTGAATGAGTGTGTCCATATATAGTGTTATTCCTTTGTCCAATGTTGCAAGTTTCAGCATTCTTCATTGGTGCTTCGTTGTGTGCCGCCATAAGGTAATCAAGCTTTTTCTAAGAAATTCAGTAAGATCTCCATCAGATCTTAGCCAAAATTGGCTAGATCTCTACCATATATGGCAAGATATACGCTCGATCTGACGGGATCTATGCTAGATCCAGCAATATCTACACTAGATTTGGCTAGCGCCACAAAAGCTCAAGCGTCAACGATTCCGACCAGATCTGATAGCCAGATTTTCATTTTGTGGCAGTTAGAAACCCATGCAGTCATGGATAGCAGCAGGTTTGCAATCTTTAGACCCACAATTTTAAAGTCGTGTTGTTAGTTTTGCTACTAAACCCGAGTTGGATCGACCCATAGACAACCCTAGCCATTTGGTTTAGTGGCACCTCCAATTATATCTTAAGTTTCATTATTGATATCTCAACTTATTTCCACAATAATGAATTAAGTTCCCTTAAAATATGGTGAATAATTTGGAAAAATGATACTCTTTATTTGATATAAATTTATTTATGATTAAAATGAGATATTATAAATCTAATAACATATCTAGTACCAAACTATTTAAAATATTAAATTAAATGATGTGAAATTGTGTATATCATTAGATAAAATATATATATATTTATATATATAATCTAAATGGTAAAATGGACTTGAAATTAAGAGATCCCAACTTCATACTGATTTTTTTGGACATGCAATGTTCTAATAAAGGTGGGGTTTTAATTTCTAAGAAAATTATGTGATATGCATGCATGGAAAAAAAGAAAAAAGAAAAAAGAAAAAGACTTAAAGTAACACTAAGTCGTCATGTCTCTTGTGTGTATGAATAAAGAAGTTTGCCACCATTATACTAATTATTAGACTCTTTTTTTTTTTTTTTTTTGCTTATCAGCGCACATTCAATTTTGGTTTTCCCATAATAATAAAAAATAGGTAAAATACAGTTTAATATCCATGATATTTGGGTTAATGCCAACTAAATTTAAGACTTTTCAAATTGATCAACTTAGTCCTTAATCACTGTGAGAAAGAGGAGAAAATTGAGTAACAGTTTAAGGACTAAATTGGATTTAGAGACCAAATTGGTCACTTTTGAAAAGTCTTAGATTAGATTATAAGTTTTTATTTTTATTTTTTGGAACATGTATATATGCGTATGGTATAATTTACCATGTGAATGTAATGTACATGCGTGTGAAATCAATATATAAAGAGATAGTAAAGCATTAATTGAGCACGAATGATACATACCCCTCTTCTTGATTGGTAATCGTTCACTATTAAATATCACATTTACTAGATTCCACCGAGAATGTAACCCCCCACGGTGTGTGCACGAACTTCAATCCATCTCATTCTCAATATATACCTTTGTGTTTTCCATTCATTCCCTCTCCAACACACACACACTCTCTCTCTCAAATGGGTTCTATCCAACATGACATTCCCATAAAGATTGAGAACCCACATGAGTTTGACTGGGTATACCAGGAAGAACATTCTAAAAAGTAAGATATATATACTAAATTTTGTACTGTTTGGTTTGCTTATTATGTTGTACTCACTATGCAAGTTTTCTATTTTGTGTGTGTGTTTTTTTTCTGCAGAAACTTCGAACTTCCCGCACTAGACAGCTACTTTGACGAGTTATCTGACTCGTTTCCATTACCATATAGCTACACAAAGCAACTTCCTTTCACTGAGTTCCAAGACTTTGAAGATTTCCCTTATGACTTTTTCTCAATGGAACAAGTACAAGACTTTGCATCCCATTTTGACATAGATCATGTTGTACTCGACCAAAGTCCTGTTAACCCCATTACAGAATTTGCTCCTTCTGGAAGTGAGTTGAGTGAGTCTTCAGTGATAAGTCAGAGTGAGTACGCAAGTTCTGGCAAGAGTGAAGAGGAAAAAGGGACAAGTAGTAGGAGAAAGAGGACTACTTTATTGGAGTTGGATGAGATACAGAAACACTTTGATGTCCCAATCACTAAAGCAGCAAAAGAAATGAATGTGGGGTTGACAGTGTTGAAGAAAAGGTGCAGGGAGCTAAACATCATGAGGTGGCCACATAGGAAGATCAAGAGCTTGAATTCCCTCATCAAGAATGTTCAGGTACGTGCATGCATGTCAATTTTTGGGTCCAGATAGGTCCAATATGTATGGGTTACTATATATACAATTGTCATCATTATGAGAGCCTCCAAAGTTGATAGAATAAGCCTTTCAATAAGCATTTTTGCAACCTTCTGTTCTGCTGTGTGTTTGTTTACGGATATGCCTCAAAGGGTACTGACCATATTGATCAAGTTCAAGGCTAAAGAAAATATTGTTTTGTTGTTTGATTGTGATTGGATTATAAGTTTATAACACATTGTTTATTTTGTTCAACATGCATATCTTAGTGAGGAATGTTCTGGTCACTGCTAAAGCTTTCATAATCTTTGAATGTCATGCATTGACAAATTTGGAATTTGTGGTTGTTTGGCTACGAAATTTCAACTTCGTCTACGGTAAAAAAATCTTACTGTCAAGATTTTTCACATTAATGTTCAATCGGTATTCTAATTCATAATGTAAAAAGGCATGTAAAAATTGTATTCTTCCTAGTTTGAATTTTTTATTTGGATGAATGATATACTTGACTAGAAAAAAAAATTAAAAATTTGCCTTCAATATTTTCAGAACAAAAGATTGGAGTTAGAACTTCTGGTGGTTGAGGTACATAGAAGAATTGACAGATAATTCCTGTTTGATGTTTTATTTTCAATCTTTCATATTCATCATATTCATGACTCAACAGTCAATGTCTAAAATTGTTTGTTATATGTATTTTAGGATTTAGGTTTGAAACAGGAGGCAGACATCTTGGAGGATCAGAAGAGACTTCTAGAGATACTGCCGGATACGGAGCTGACTGACGAAATTAAGAGGCTGAGGCAGGCTTGCTTCAAAGCAAACTACAAGAAGAAAAGAATGGCTATCCAAGCTTGACTACCTAGTCATTTAAACATAGAGAGAGAGAGAGAGAGAGAGAGAGAGAGAGAGAGAGAGGTCTAATTAATAGTTTGTTATCTAGAATAGCAGAAATGACAATACAAGTTCGCAATCGTATTGGGAAATGATAAGATAAACTTTGAATTAGTCTGTTTAGAGTTTAGGCTTTGAAAGCATAGAAATATTTCTGGCTTATATTGTGGGATTAAGTTGATGTTGATATTTGCTTAAAGACTATAGATTGTGCTTTTCAGTTCCAAATATTCTCAGTCAAGGAAAACTCCTTGGCATTATTTTTCTAGCTTACTTTTCTGATACTATCTAGCTATTAAAAATCAGACGCGGTTGTAGACTTTGTCAATTGCCTATATACAATGTATGTCACCAATATCAACAATCTAATCTCTACCATTGGAGTCAATGCTCAATACCACTAGTTTTCACTTTTCATTCTAACACAGTAGCCAATTGGTACATAAGGGATAAGAATTAAGAGTCAAATTTGGCCAATAATACTGTTTGTTTGTTAACACTATTGAAGCTTAGTGCTATTTCAAAGGAGAGAATCTTGGTTCTAAAATAGTAATATTTAAATCTTTCTCCCTCAATTGTTATAACAAAATCCATTTTAATTTTTCTTGCATTGAGAACTATAAATAACAATAATATATATATAAAAAAAACACATCTCTACACTAATCAATTTTCTTAGATCTTCTAGTATATTACAACTGAGAAGTGAGAATCCTATTAATCCTTTTTTTTAGCCAAATATGCTATTGATGAATTTTACACTGATTTTCAGAATAATTTGGTAGCAATTATTACTTGTTTTTATTGTAGAATGGTGCTCCATCACTTAAAGTAGAATATACATATAAACATATTATTGAATTATTTTGGAGCTATATATACAAGGTTTCAAAACAGAATTAAGAGGACCATATATTTATGGCAGCATGATTGAGGAGCTAGGAGGGTGGTAAAAACTAAAGAGTCACAGAGTGAGAGTCCCTCTTTCTTAGTCTTTCTTGCCTACGTCTCCATGGGACCGCTTGCTTTAAACCTTCATAAATGTTTGCCTGCAATTATATTATATATAAGGTACGATTAAATAATTGAACATGAATGATTAGAGAAATTAGTCAACCACCTCGTTAGAGATAGACCTTTTTTTTTTTTTTGTTAACATTTTTTTAATACATTAAAGATCTTTGTTTTTTCATTTTCTAGAGGAGCCAAAGAGGTTTACCTTAGCTATATTAAATTATTAATGCGCATTAAAAATGGTATGAGAACACAGAAATTTGCTGGAAAATCAGTTTGAAGGAAAATGATGAACAATCTGTTTGTGTATGTTGAAAACAAGAAACACAAAACGTAGCACATGAATTTGCACCAAATTATGATTATGCAATTGTGTTCTGGATGGCCTTGTTCAGATTGGAACATGTAGCATTGTTCTGGTTTTAAATGATTGAAAAAATTTAGCCTATAAAAAGCAAAAAATAGAAAGAAATAGAGAAAGCTTTCTACAAAATTGCCATAAGCTATCACTTGGTTGCAATTAAAACCCCTTTAACGTGTTATGGAATGCTGTTACTTGTTATAGCATGCACTATGAGAGCAATTAATGTATATATTCACAGGTAAACATCGACAATCAATTAAGCCTTAGTTCCAAAACTTTATAATCAAGATTATCAAAAAAACTTTATAATCAACAAACTAGTCAGACTATATTCACATGTACCAAGTAAAAGAGAGAAGAAAAGAAAAATGCAGAAAAGTGGGGGAAAAAAAAGCTTCATGACATGACAAGAAAGCATAAAACCTTAAAATCGTAACACAACCTGCAGATACACAAAACAACAAGGAAAGTTTGGCCCGATCCTTGATTAAAAATTATAACTTTAACTTTTTGTGACACAGAAACTCATAATCATGCACTTTTTCTTTCTTTAAATGGTAAATAAACATGGAATTGAATGGGTAATTCTAATTCATGAGACACTGTAAGGTTTGGAATGGAACTTACCAAAAAATGTGGCTTTGTGTGAGAAAGATTCGAGAAGCTCCCAGACCTTTTCTTAACCCTTGTGATCTTCATCTTTGTATCACCACCACCACCACTATCCACCACCGGATAAGATGAAAAGTCGAAAATACCCTCAACAACCTCCTTAGTCTTCCTGAAACTCCCCCACCTCATAGACCCTCCTTTGTCTTTAGCCAACTTCTTCCCCACCAAAGCCTCTGGGCTCCTAAGTGAAAACCTGAAAGAGATAGACCGGCCCAAATAAGGTCCATCCAACACCGTAGTTGGGGAGGGTGTGTTGGTCATTTTGCTCTCACTCAACAACAACAACCTCGGAGGCAGTTCCAAGGATCTTGCACACTTGGGTTTGGAACTAGATTCGGTTGTTGTTTTCGTGCATGGCCTAGGTTTGCCTGGTGCTTCCTCCCACTGGAATGGAACCGAAGCTTGGATTCGGGGTGGTGGTGTTAACGTTCCTGTAGGCTCGGGTGGGTTGCTTGGGAATGAGAAAAGAGAGAGCTTAGGTGTGGAGTTCGCTTCGCAGTCTGCCTCGGACCCCATTGATTTTCTTTCTTCCTCTATATCTAAAGGTTTAAGCTTTCTCTAAAAACTCAAAGACCCATTTCTCTATGAAGAAAAATATGCATACCCAGTTGATTATTTTGTCTTTCTGTATGTGGGTATGTGAGTTTTTATAGAGAGAGAAAGTGAGTTTTTAGAGAGAGAAAGGTTGAGAGGTGGTGGGGAATGAGAATTGTGACGGTCACAGGCAAACGCTCCTGGCGCTTCTACTTCACGAGAAATTGCGAGGTTTTATATTCATTGGCAAGCCTTTGTTGACGAAAATTTGCACACCCTGGCCCTACCTTTTAGAGAGATCTATGGATCTTATTGGTAAATTGATCATCAACGTTCATTAGCTAATTTTGTCTTTTGAAAAGTCATATATAGCTAGGGAGGGTTTTTTTGATTGTAGTGGAACAGAAAAGAAAAGAAGAGAAAAGCAAAGTGTGATAGGTAATTTGTAACGGTTAGGTAAGGGTCATGCTAATTGACAATTACTACTACTACAAGTCACAATAAATATGTATGTAACACAAACTTTTTTTTCACAAATTTTGGCTTGTTTTATACTGTTATTGTGATTGGTGGGATGTAAATATATTGTGGATGTTTGAGCATAGGGAAAATGATGTTTACAATACTAATATTGTGACTTTAACAAATTGTGAAAAAATATGATAAAAAGTTCGTGCTTCTGATATTACTTTTTACAGATCTAATTGTTGGAATTAAAATTCTTGCCAATGAGCAAAACACTTTGGGGGAGGAGGGGGAGTTGGCTATGTTAGATTAATATCAATTTCACTTAGATCACATCAATGTGACAAATTGGGGAAAAAGGTTGTCAACTTATTAATTATTATTGGGGTGTTTGGATAATTTATAGATATTAGTGTGGAAAAATATCTTCCAAATGGAATAGGCGTAGCGTAGGAAGAAAGTTAGAAAACTAGAGATTGTTTATAGTGACATCAACTTAACAATAGAATCTTACTCCTAAACAAGCTAGAGCTTAATCTTGGCAGAAAATTGAAGATGGTGATCCATTATTACATTACATCTGATTTATTCTTTGGTTCTAAATTAGTATCTTGACCTTGGCGTGGCATAAACTTCGATACTGATAGATTTTTGCAAGAGAGTAAAAGACCAAATTTTCTTGTCCTTTTCTTTCTTTCTGTGAGTCAAATGTTGGATTAAAATAATTAAGATAGCGACTCAAAGGTCATTGAGACTTGTACCTCGGGTCATACGTATGTCATACGTGTGTCATCTAGCTACCTCTTGTGGTGAAGGTGGAAGGGTTAGACTTTGTTCTGGGTTTTTTTTTTCAAACCTAATAATGCTAATGTCATTTTCACATTTAAAGTACAAAAGATTGCATTAGAAAATGTAAATCTTAGGTGCCATCTTACTGATTATCATGAGATTTCTCTAAAAGAGACATTTCTGTAATGTTCTAATCATTCCTATTCCCATAAAAACAATATAAATTGTTTTGGACTCTGTATGATTTGATATGCTTAGCAGCTTAATTAAGTTCATGTGAGATTAAGGACACATCATGACTAATATGATATAGTGAACAAATGTAATAAGATTTGTAAGCTTTAATTGGTGCCATCTTCACAATTAGAGGACAAAAGAATGCATTAGCAAATGTAAATTTTAGGTGCCGTCTTACTGATTATCATCAGATTTCCCTGAAAAAAACTGCTCTAATGTTCTAAACTTCTTGAGTTCTAATCATTCCTATTCCTACATAAACAATATAAATTTTTTTAGACTTTGTATGACTTGATATGCTTAGCAGCTGAATTAAGCTCATGTGAGATTAAGGACACATCATGACTAATATGATATAGTGAACAAATGTAATGAGATTTGTAAGTTTATGTGAACTTTGATATCATAAAGAGTGTTTAGATTAATATGCATGAAACATGTATGTACATGGAGGGAAACTTAAAGGAGACTCCATATTGCTAGATGGCCTGTAAAGTTGAACATGAAAGGTATTTTGGGGCCCAAATAATGATCTCCATGGTTTTTCAGGACCTTTGCTAGGGTCCCTTTTTAATAATCTGGGGTTGTCTTGAATATATATTCCAACTAACAAAACAGAGAATGAAAAGAAGATCTGTTTTTTCCAGCATGGAAAGAAGATAATGCCAAATTCCAGCTCAAACAAGTCTAACCACTCTGTACCCCACGAGGTCTCCTTTTTCATGTTTTTGGATTATTTCATGTCATTCACTTCTTGCTCTATTTTCTAGAAATGAGGGATACATCATAGAAAAGAGGATTAATAATAACTTTCTTTCATTACAGAGTCAACTAAATTGTTTACTTTACTCTAAACTATTAAGTTTTTATGAGCAATATCATGACTCATGATTAATTTATAATGTTCATTCCACCATCTAAAATAAGAGTCAAATCTAACAAATTAGTAAATTTGTTGGGTGATGGAGTGTACTAATATGTCAAAATCAACACAAGTTCTTATTAATTTGCAATATCCAATTGCATCAAACCACTAATTTTTTAACTCTTTAAGTTTGGATGGTGGTGTGTAGAAAAAAGAATTCGCACAAAATCACTACAAGACATGATTAAGACACATGTTTTGAAGTTAAAATAGAATAGATGTGAGTCTCATGAAGTGAAAAATTCAAAACTGCTTCTCACATTATCTGAAGAATAACATGGCATGTGCTGATTACAAATCCAATTAAAAAACTACTCAATCTAGGTGTTTATTATCGCTTTCGCCCTGCATCATTTTCTCATCCATAAAAACTAAAGTCAGTCTTATAAATCAATTTGGCGGATATGAAAATCTCATTAAGTTACAAGGAAGAATTGAAACCACAGGGCATGTTTTTACAAC
Source organism: Quercus tomentella (assembly GCA_028535165.1). Taxonomy (NCBI): domain Eukaryota; kingdom Viridiplantae; phylum Streptophyta; class Magnoliopsida; order Fagales; family Fagaceae; genus Quercus; species Quercus tomentella. The sequence goes on from JAPQVY010000144.1 coordinate 7,095,340, forward strand.
ACAAGGATGTTTTTGCATTTTAACCCACAAAAAATTTGTTGGATTCTATTGTTTTTATTAATCCACCCATGGATATCTCTTCTCTTTTAAATTTAAATTATACTATAAGAAGTATTTGGATGGAGTTAACTTTGATTCTATAGTGTACGAAGTTCCTTTTATTCAACCTCATTAGATGAAATTCTTAAGTGAAAGTACAAAAAAAGAATCTCATAGTTTTTTTTTTTTTTTTTTTTGAGAAGCAAAGAATCTCATAGTTTTATTATTGGAATTGGAACACATAAAATCCTATACTTCTAAATGAAACACTTGTAGAACCCCAGACTTTCACAAATGTACTGAAAAAAAAAATCCAACAAATCTCATCCTCACAAATGAAATGTATGAGTATTTAACGTATTCCAAAAAGATAAAGTATGAGTTTTTATTTTTTATTTTTTGGGTGGGGATACTTTGCCCATTTTTTTAATACCAAAAAACAAAAACAAAAAAAGACAAAATAAAATATCAATGAGGCCTTCAGTGAATTCATTGTCCCACCCACCCACCTGGTTTTATTACCTTCTTGTAGTTTCTGTAAAAATTAAGGCCTCAAACACCAACTTATGGAACAATCTGGGACACAAGCAGAATCCACCACAACTTTCATTGACCTCTCAATCTCATAAAATTTAATTTCCAAAACCCTACACACTGTACTCGACCACCTCAAATCTATTGAAATGTGTACTGGAGAGAGGGAACAGGTGCAGAATGCAGATATTAACCATTCAAAGTGAGTGAGTGACTAAGACTAGTAAGCCCATTCCTGCCAGAATCTTACCCCTCCGACATCCTCATCTAACAAAAGACCCTTTTTCAGCTGCCCCTATTTAGTCACATCCAGAAGTTTGATTTTCAGACTTTTGTTTCTTTCAGAACATTTATTTCTGATCCAATCACAAATGGAATGGGACATATGAACTAGCTATTTATTATTAGAAAAAAAAAAACAAAGAGAACCATTGTAGCTTGCTAGATGTTCCTTTTCATGGGCAGTAAAACCATGCATCTAAATTGGTTTCATTCAATCCTAGGTTCTTTTTTTGCTTCTTTTTTTAGATATCAAGTGCTATGTAAAAAAAAAAAAAAATTGTATATTATGTGTTTGGTATATTCATGGGGTTCGTTTAATTAGGTGTTTTGGGAGTTTAAAATAATATTTTTAAAATCAAAAACTCTGTTTTGCAATCATAATTTCTGATAAATTTTTACAATCATTTTAAACTCAAAACATAATTTTTGAATAGCTCATACAAACACATCTTAATATATGAAACTATATATCATGAGAGCAATATATATAACATTTGCATATAAATATAATAGTTATTGATATAGTAGGGATTGCTTTCAATGATGTAAACCCCTAATCCTTATTGAAGAGCGTGAAATTTCAACCTCTACCAAAGTAACATGAAATGCTGCAACATGTCTCCTAGCTCTAGCTGGCTAGCACCCTTGAACCTTAATGAGGGTTGGATAATACTTTTACATGGAGAAACAATCCTAAAAACTCCATAAACAAAGACTGGCCAAAAGGGACGGAAGAGAATCTGATCTTTGTCTAATTGCAAATTTTCCAACTAAACAAATGCAAGTGACAAAGTATATCCAAAACTGTTCAATTTTCTTGAGCTGCCGACCACCACCTCTACTACACATCCCTTTCTACTCACATACCTTTCTCACTTCCTTTCAGGCTTCAACTACCACCAGAAAATGTGGTGCTTAAATAAGAAGCAATTATTGACTTCTAAGAATTATTGGAATTAAAAAAAAAACAAAAAACAAAAAAATTGAGGGGGAGGGGAAAGCGATATTTCAACACAGGAAAAAAATATTGTTAATACATTCTTATTCATCCTATGAAAGAGGAGGTTTAGAAGCAATATTTTACAACCCCCCCCCCCCCCCCCCAAAAAAAAAGAAGGAAAAAAGAAAATAAAGAACAACTTATACAACTTTTTACAACAACAAATTTTTATTAATTTTTTCTAGTTGAACTTATCATTGGTATTATTTTATTATCCATAGATAAAATAATAGTTGTAAAATATCGTTGTGAAAACTTTCTGAACTCGTGAAAGGAGTAGCAGAAGCCATACAAACAAGTAGTGAAGTGCACTGTCAAGAATCTTGTGGCTATTGGTATCAAAGGGGACAAAATTTTTAGCATTTAAAATCTCAAAACACTATTTTATTTGTTTTAACATATCATTCTATAATATATCTTTATTTTTTTAAAAACTTCTTTCTCTCTCTTCTTATCCGTCTCTCCCTTTTCGTGAACAAAGCTACCACTTTCTTCTCTATCCAAGCAAACCCACAGCCATAACCACACCCACGGCTAGCTACTGCCAGCCACCACCACCACACACACACACAAAAAAAAAAAAAAAAAAAACCATCCAGCAGCCACCACAGCTACAACAATTGCCACTGCCACCACCTCCCACAACCACAATTCCCAACCACCAAAATCACAAATCCAAACCCACATCCTCATCACCACCAACAATCGGAAAAAGAAAAACAACTCACCAAAATCACAAACCCGTAATCCTCTCAAAATCACCGCCGGAAAACCCAGCCACATCCGCCGGAAACCACCGCAACTCTAATTAAAAACCCACCAAAACCCATTGCGAGACCCACGAGCTGAGCCACCCATGAACCACGAAGTCAACCCACACAAAAAAAAAAAAAAAAAAAAAAAAAAGAGAGAGAGAAGAAAGGGAGAAGCGGAGTGACAAAAATGGGGAGATAGAAATGGTGAAGATTGAAGTCATTCAACAGAAAAAGAAAGAGAAAGAGGAGTGACAAGATATTTTTTTTTTTGAGAAAGAAGGAGTGACAAGATATGGTGAAAGAAAGAGAAATATTATTTTAATGAAAAGGAGAGAGAGAATGATATAAAATATTATTATTATTATTATTTATAACTTTGAAGCTACAGTAGGAGAAATTATAAGATGCTTAGAGCTTTCCCATCAGCTAATGTAAAGTCCCCTAAAATAGAAAAAGATGTAAGATTTACACATTTTAGGCAAAAAAACATCCACATCAGTGGGTGTAAAGATGTGTAAAATATACACCTCCATGTGTAAAGGAACAGTAACCGTGCATATATGCACGGTTACTGTTCAATGTGTAAATAATTTTTTATTATTTGTTTCTCTCCCCTCTATCAAACTGCAACAAACTAACGCGGCAAGGACATCAGAATATCCAAGCACCACCGCCAGTGCCACCGCCAGCGCCACCACCAAACTACAACAAACCCAACCCCCAATCCCAGCGCCACCGCCAAACTACAACAAACACCGCAACCTAGCACAGAAAAATATCCCAAAATCAACAGAAACCCAAAAATCAACCCAACCCAAAATCAACAAAAACCCAAAAATCAACCCAACTCAAAATCAATTAAAAATCACCGGGAAACCAAACCCAAAAACAGTACACACCCACCGGAAAACCGAGACCAACGGAGCCGGAACTGCCGCCCGATCTGCTGCCACTGCTGCCGTCGGGTCTTCCATTGCTGCCGCCGGATCTTCCACTGCTGTCGTCGGTTGGAGGTGGGAGGCTAAGGGTCGGTTGTGGAGAAGAGAGGGAGGGCGAAAGCGAAAGGAGGTCGATTCGACTGGTGGCTGAGGCAGCGGCGGTGGCGAGCTGGAGCGGCGGTGGCGAGTTGGATCGGTGAGCTGGAGTGAGCTGGATCGGCTGGGTCGGCGAGCTGGGAGTGAGTGAGGGAAAGAGAGAAGGGTGACTGAGCTGAAAGAGAGGTAACTTTGCTGAAAGAAAGAATGGGTGAGAAATGAGAGAAACGGGTAGGTAAAGAGAGAAAAACTGTTTTAATAATTAATAATAAAATAATAATAAATAATATTATTTAATTAGAGTAGATTTGTAAAATAGATGAACTGATGTTGGTGTTTTAAAAATGTGATAGTGTAAAATAGAAAAGGTAGCCTTTTTCGTGTAAAATAGATGATAAATTTACACGAACTGGTGTGGATGCTCTTATAGTGGATAAGTGATGTGATCCACCATTCTAGTAAAAGACTTCCATTTGTTTAAAATTGTGAAGTTTTAAATAAAAACTAAATAATGACTATGCAATTTTAAATAGGTGAGAGTCTTTTACTGGAATGGTGGACAAAGATGACACTTTACTGTAGCTTGGATGCTAAATATTATAGCAATAGCATCATTGATGGAGACTTATTTTATGGTGTGAGCTGTTAAAAAATAAATTTTTTAGCACTGTTGTCTCTGCCCTCTCTCATCTTTTGTTTGTTGTAAGTAAAAAAAAAACCACACACGCGCAACTTTAAAAAATGCAGAAAAAGAAATGTGTACACAAACAATACAGCTCTCTCTGCTACTTTATATTTTGGCACATGTTATGGGAATAATATCTTCCCAAAACAAAAAATAAAACAAAACATTTTTCGTTTTTCATAATATTTTACATAGGAATCATCAGTTTTTGTCCATTGCCACATAACTATCACACTTAATAGCAATTTAATAAAGATTAATACAATCAAAAGCACAAAACAACATGGTTTTCTTCTCGAACAATACCCCAAGTAATATTATTCAAAATATTTTTTAAGAATTAGAAAGAATTACACTACAATGTCTCAATGAGCTATGAGTGATACTAACACCCTTTTTTTTCTTTTTCTTTTTTCTTTTTTTTCCTCTCTTTTTTGATATAGTACTTTTTTTTTTTGAGAGAAAGTTTTGAGATAGTACTTTATGCATGAGAATGTACCAATTAAGTTATAAAGTTCTTGACAACACCTTAATTATTTGTCACCCGCTAATTAACATATGGGTTATGATACATACTTATAGATGAAGGTAATGTATATTATTCATGGCATCTTGTAATCGATGACCGAATCTTAAGCAATTGCAAACATTTAGATTACTACTAAAATTTCTCATTTTAAGCACCTAATCATGATGGATTGATACCTCATATGAGCAAAGTTATCAGGATTGAGATCCTACATGGGATCAGTGAGAGGGTTCAAGGATCGGATCGTAGGATCTACACGAGAATCGTAAAATCCTACCGTGGGGGCCTTTTGCATGTTTGGCTGACCCTTTTGCTGTACTAAGGCCTATGAATCTAGGGTAAAGGAGTTGGGATTGGCCTAGTTTGGATTGCATCGTAGGCCAGCCTGGGCACGAGTTGGGCTTACCCAATGTTGAGACAAACTGGGGAGAGCACTGCAGGCTGAATGCAAGGTGTAGTTGCAGCTGGACAGCTGTTACAGCAGAAATATACTACGGCAGAATAGTATAGTAAAACATGTTAAATGGGGTCACGGTAAGCAACTAACGCCGTAAGTAAAATAAAAAGAGTTACAGCAGAACAACTTATACAACAAATAAAAAAAGAAGAGAAATACTACAGCATGACATATAGCACTAAAACAAAACCAGTAACATTAGTATTGCCAACATAAACTAAAAGGGGATTGTACAAGCGAAATGGTAGGCACAACAACTATATACAATAAGTTTAGAAAGTTACACTACAAAAAACTAGTTCTACAACCGCGTTTAGTATTGTTATATATTCTAACAAAAAATATACTTTGTTACAGCTAATTGGGCAGCTAATGACCCCTCACTTTTTTTCTTTTTTTTTCCTCCCCCTAGGTACAGCTTATTATAACCTCACTTTTTTTTTTTTTTTTTTTTTTTTTGCAACAAATTATAGCAATAATATTTATTAAAAATACTTTATTGCAACAAAACTCTATTGCAATGAAATATTTGTTGCAATAGTGTATTGCCACAAACTTTATCGCAATAGTGGGCAACAAAATTTTTTTTGTTGCACTAGAGGTTTATTGCAACAATTTGAAGTTTTTTGCAACAAAACATTTTGTTGCAATAAGGCTTTTTTTCTTGTAGTGATTTGTAATTTGGTACTTTATTAATAATTTTACTAATTTGTGTCAAAAATTACTTTTTTTTTTTTTCAATGTTTCTTTAATATATATTTATAATTATAACTATAGGTATTTTTTTAATCAAAAAGTAGGATTTTACGATCCTCGTGCCAATCTTACGATCCGATTCCTGAACTCTCTCACCGATCTCATGTAGGATCTCGATTCTGATAACCTTGTTTACTTTTATCTTAGTACTTATTATATATAAATAATTCCTGAGCTTTAAGACCATACGTTCTTCTCCTGATGCATAGGAAGGGACCCTTCATCTTTATTTGTTGGTTCCCCTTCCTCCTGCTCTTCCTCTCATCCCTTTCCTTCTTTTGTTTCGCCGCCTTCTCCTTTTTTCTCTTTTCTTCTTCTGCTTGCGTGCCTGAGATATGCCCAGCTCTTAACAATTCTTCTACATTAGCAAGAACAAAGTAACTATCTAAAATTAGCGAAGATTCATGGAATCCAACCATGACTGAAAGTAAGACAATTCCAAAATGTAAACACAAATTCCTTCTACATTCCACCTAGGGATGGCAAAATTGGACACGACCTGCAAACTTGACATGACACGAAATTAATGGGTTAGTGTCATATTCTGGTTGACATGATTGACTCGTTTAATAAATGGGTTGGGTTAGTGTCCAGTACAGGTTATTTGACCTGTCTGACCCGTTTAATTAAATGACAATTTACCAATATACCCTTCAAATCCTAAGTATATAAACTTATTAGTTGTTATGGTTTATTTTCTTTAACATATTATGATTGATTATTTGTGAAATTGAGATATGTTTTAGTTTTGAATGATTATTTGTGATGCAGTTACTCATTAATTCTGAATTTTATATTAAAATTTTATATTTTTTTGGGTTTTCATAATTCAATTTGGTTAATACTAATTTTTTTTTTTTTTTTTCATTTTGATAAAATCTGATAAACAGGTTGACATGATTAGCCCGTTTAATAAATGGGTCGTATTAGGGTTTAGGAATCTTAACTCGTTTAATAAACATGTCAGGTTAGTGGTGGCCCATATAGTCGGATACTCATGAGTGACACGACATGAACTCGACATGCGAACACGAATTGCCACCTCTAATTCCACCAAACGCCCCCTAATAGAATCATTAAAACCCAATTAGTTTGGTTTCTTTAAAAAAAAAAAAAAAAAAAAAAAACCAATTAGTTTGAGAGTCCCAAAAAAACAAAAACAAAAAAGAGCTTGTCAATGTGAAATCATGCATTTACAAATTACAATCCAAACATGCTCCGCTTGCAACATCTATGCACTTACATATAATTTGTTGATTAAAAAAACTACATACTAACATCACTTAGTTTAAGTAAAAGTATTTTTAATTATATACTAATATCAGTTTGATAATACCTAGTCAAAGTAAAACACTATAACAATACTAAATCAAATGAATCACAAAAGACCACTCAGTATCAGTATCAGTATCAGTATGATATGAGTAGTTTGAGCCGATTTAATACACATGGGTTGAATTTGGAGAAAGTCAATAACTAAGGCTGTGTTTGTGGTGTAAATGAAATTGGGAAAATATTTTACACCTTGATTTGTGTTTGGCTACACATGTAAAACCCGGTCAAACTGAAAACCATTTACTTTGGCTATAAAATTTTGCCCCTTCACCCATAAAATCATTTAGGGGGTGTTTGGTTTAGCAATTTGCATAACTCATATCTCAGTTTCCATAACTCATAACTCAAAAATGGTAGAACCCATAGCAAAAAGGTTGTTTGGGAAGTCCATAACTCTGTTTCCATCACTCAATTCTCTGATTTTTGAGTTATGAGTTATGAAAACTGAAAACACATTTTGACTGTTTTCAGTTTCCATAACTCATAACTCAATGACAATATTGTAATTAAACACACATAGGGGACCCACAAACAGTACTCAGCCGCAACTTTTGACCACCTTTTGACTCTTTTTTTTTTTTTTTTCCTTTCTTCTCTGGGTTGGCTGTTTGGTTCTTTTTTCTTTTTTTTTCTTCTTCTTCTTTCACTGGTTCGGTCTGTTTTGGGTTTTTTTTTTAATTTTTTTTTTTTCACTAGGTTTGGTGAGTTTGGGTACTGAAGAAAAAAAAGAAAAAAAGAAAAAGAAAAAGCTACACCGGGTGACAGGTATGGGGCCTATAAATAGTGTGAAAAATATTGAGTGATGAGAAGTGAGTGATGGTGCCAAACAAACATGGTATTTTAGAGTGATGAGTGAGGAGTTATGAGTGATGAGTGATGAGTGACGGAAATTGAGTGACCAAAAAAAATAAACCAAACAAGGCCTTACACTCTTAATTTACCTTCAAACCCATTTTTACGTACTGAAAACCCGAAGAGAGAGAGAGAGAGAGAGAGAGAGAGAGAGAGAGAGAGAGAGAGAGAGAGAGTAAGCTAGGAACCCAGCCAAGCTTCAGACTAGCTGCCTCACCGCCCCACTGCCCAGATCACGTTGCCCCACTAAACCAGCCAAGCTTCCTCTCTTTTCTCTCTTCTTCTCTTCCATTTTCGACCTCTGCTCCTCCATCTCTATCAAACCCAAGCCCAGATCCTCCACAAATCGATCTCGTCGCCACAACCCATCCCCCATCCACGCCATCGCTGCCCTCTTTGGTTTTTTTTATTATTTATTTTAAAATAAAATTTGTTCTTGGGTTTTGGAGGATCGGTGGTGGGTTGATTTGTGGGTTTGTGGGTTTTGATGGTGGCCGATTGGCGGTGGTGGATTGGTGGCTGGGGTGGTTTGTGGGTTTCAATGGTGGTGGGTTGTGGGTTTTGGTAGATGGGTTTTGATTTTGATTATGATTTTTTCAGGTTAATTGGTTATGTGGTGGTTGTTGGTGGCTGGGTTTGTAGTGGCTGGTGGTGGCTGGGTTTATGGTGGTGACTGTGATAGTTGAGTTTTCTGAAAATAAGTTTTTACATGCATTACCAAACACTGAAAATACTTTTCTAGTAAATTTTTCAATACACAAATAAACAACTGAGAATATTTTCCTTTTTATAAAATATTTCCAACTGAAAATATTTTACACTCGGAAAACATTTTACATATTACCCAACACAGCCTAATTCTACTATAATATCACTTCAAGGTCTATTATCATCATCGTCATCGTCATTGAGAAATTCTATAATACCACACATTATTTATTTATTGTCTGATGACACTTTTATTAGTAATAGGGTTACACATGACAATAAGCATTAACTTCACGGTTTTTTTTAAATATTTTTAATTTTACTTGTTCACGCTAGATTGTGATAGGAAGAAAAAAAAAAAATAGTGTTTACACTTTACACTTTACAAATCCGATGATAGGGTATATTACATTATAATCCTTTTTTTTTTTTCCTCCAATGTCATTTTGAATAAGCAAATTAAGCAATAACAAGGTCATATGTAATAATAACTTTGTCACGTTGAACAGTAATTAAAATACCGATGTCGTTGAGAGGAGGGGAGGCGAGGAATTGGTCCCTAAACCACACATAACTCACCCTATTTCTTAGTTTTTTTTTGGTAAGAAAAATATTTCCTACCTTATCAACATTTTATGAAGTTCAAAAGATTTTTTTTTTTGGGGGGTGGGGGGGGTGGTAAAAGTTTATTCAGAGAAGGGAAAAAAAAAAAAAAACATGTTTCGGTAACAACAATATCCACTGGACTTGTTCTTCCCTGTTTGACAGGACTCATTGTCATTGGCAATATCCTTATCATCTTCTAACTCTTTTTCAGGAGAATGGGCTATTAAACCGGCCTACATCCTTGGGCTGGTTAAAGGATGGGTTTCCATCTTCTTTATCAGCATCTTCCTCTTGACACAAATCCTCCAAATTTGGAGTCTTTGTTTCTTGCTCTCTCTCTCTCTCTCTCTCTCTCATTCTGTTTTCTCTTGATAACTTCATAGCCAATGGCCTCATGGGCTATTGCTGGACTATGTACAGAACAATTTAAGTTAGTATTTTTAGCAAACTTTACTCTACTCCCTCTTCCTCTCCCTCAATCCAAATAGCCATTAAGAAAGTTAATTCTTCTTCTCTCTCCAAAAACAAGGCTTCCATTTTCATATTCTCATGTCTAAGCTGTGACATAGAACTAATACCATTTTCCTGTTGGTGGTTGGAACCTTATGCTCCAAATATGTTTGGAGCTAAACTTCGTTCGATGTATTATGCAAACAACTAAATTTGGAATGCAAACAACTAAATTTAGAAGTGGTAGAGATAGAATGCAAACAACTAATTGTAGTTTCTCTTAGCTTGTTGATTGCTACAGTACAGGCGCTTGATGAACCAACTCCCAAAACCTTCTACTTCTTTCTTCCTTTTTTATTAATAATTCAAAAAAAAAAAAATTCATTTGTGGCTAAAGAATGGAATAATCCTAAAACTTCATTATTAAGTTAATCAATAATATGCCTAAGGAAATGAATGCTGAACCCAGACTAACCCTTTTAACTCCCAGAGTCCCATCAAGGTTACGTACGGGTAATCAATTGGGTCGTGGAAAATTTGATGTGGATATTTTTCTTAGGCCCAATCAGAGGATATGAAGAAGAAAAAGTCAAAACTCAAAAAGTGAGCTTGTCATTTTTCACCCTCACCCCTCCATGCAAAATTTCACATCACAATTCACAATCACTAAGCTGTAATCAAAGAAACTTTAGGCAAATGCACTGTGATATTATAGCCAAATTATAGCCAGAATCTAGTCTAAAGGATAAAGGGTAGAAAGATTAAGGCCAAATCAGTGACTTTAAACATCAAAGAACATGTCAAAGATGGAGTAAATTATCAAGTTTATAGTATAGGACTATGTTCCCACCAATCTCCCATTCCCAAAGAAAGCAATCAAGCACCAAGCTTTAATTCCAAAATTATGGGATTGGTCATGGATTCTCAATAGACTAATCATGGTCTGCCACAAGCAATCCTTTTTGTCATTATATCTTATTTGAAGTCATATTCTCTGTTATTGCGACATGTATTTAAAAAAAATTATCATTCCTATTTTCTTCCCAACACTTTGTTTGGATATATAAAAGAAGAATATATTACATCCAATAAATTAACCATAAACTCATCAAATGAACGAACTGTTAGATCATTAAAGAAAGAAAATCAAGGTGAACATGGATAATTGTGACTGACCGTGATTAATTTATTGAGGATCCATAGCCAACTCCAAAAACTTTGGGACTAAGGCTTGGTTGTTGTTGTTTGGTGGACTGTTATGTTGTACAAAATCATTTCTTGTTGATGGATGATTCATTTGAAATCAGTATAAAGAACAATTATTCAACATCATTTCTGTAGCATTAAAATTATTTTGTGTTTTTTCACTATACAAATTCAACTATATAGTTATCAGTAGAAACACTTACAAACTGCAAGACTATCTAATATGTATTAAGCCTCATCTTTAATTTTTTTTAGCTCTCCTCGCTACCTCCTTAAATGTATCATCCCCTCACAAGTCAATGTCCCCTCAAGATCTCCAATAATTCGAGCTATCCGAACCTCAAGGCCCCTTTGAACTTCCTGAAAGAGAGTTCTGACACTATCAGCAAAGCGTTTCATGTCAAAGCTGGCAGTCTTATTTATTTCTTCAGTGACCCCAACAAATCCAGAGGCAATCTTGGATTGAATTTCCACCCATTTCTGTCCTGTTGCAACTATATGTCTCTGCAGCTGAAATGTTTCGTCTAGGAATTTTTGTAGTGCTTTAGTTTCTTCCTTTGGTCTTGCTGTACTAGAATCTCCACCACTTGCAGTTAGATTATGCTCATGCTGAAAAATATAAATAAGAAACTATAAGTAAATGATAACATTTTTAAACTGCCAAAAGAGAGGCCAATGAGAATGTCATATAGTGTGTTATGCCCTAATTGAAGCCAAACAGAAGCACCGATATTCAAAAGAGATGGTTGAAATTTTGCAACTATCATAGTGTTGAGAACACTGAATTGCCAAAAGTCAATTTTATTGTCATAGTTTTTTGAACTTTACTGAATTAATCCAAGCTTACCATGCGTTTGGAAAGGTCATCTGCCTTCTCTTGAAAGGACTGGTACCTGCCAACTTGTTTATTCAGCAAAGACATCAATGCAAGGAAACTCTTGATCCCAATTTGCCCATTTTCATTGCTTTCTGTATCTTCAAGGCTTTCTTGCTTCCCTGTCAGTCTCTCAAGCATTAGAAGTTGCTGCTTCAGCCTTTTGATCTTATAAGAAACTTGAAGAGCATGAAGATCCATCCTCCAAGGAGAATTGTTTGTCTTATTCATGGGCTGACTAGATGATGCCAGCTTTTCAGTAACATCAATATCCACTGGACTTGTTCTTCCCTCTTTTACAGGACGCTCTTTGGTAATTTCCTTATCATCTTCTAACTCTTTTTCAGGAGAATGGGCTATTAAACCTACATCCTTGGACTGGTTAAAGGATGAGTTTCCTTCTTCTTTCTCAGCATCTTCCTCTTGACACAAATCCTCCGAATTTGGAGTCCTTGTTTCTTGCTCTCTCTCATTCTGTTTTCTCTTATTGATAACTTCAGAGCCAATGGCCTCATGGGCTATTACTGGACTATGTACAGAACAATTTAAATTAGTATTTTGGCAATTTAGGGCCTTCAATTGTGATGCTAGTTGCTCTTTTAAGGAAGTTAATTCTTCTTCTCTCTCCAATAACAAGGCTTCCAATTTCATATTATCATGTCTGAGCTGTGACATATCCTCATTCATTCCCTCAATATGGGACTGCAGCCGCTTTGATTCTAGTTCCATGCTCATCAACTGCCAACGAAATGTTTCTAATTTCTCATCTTTGATTCTCATTTGTTCTGCAAAAGCATCTAGTTCTAAGTGATGCCTTTGCTGAATTAAAGTTGCATACTTCTCAGCTTCTGACAGTACCCAACTTTCCAATTGCTTAACATCAGCTGTCATAGCTTAAAAAGCAAGAAAAGGGAAGGTATTAAGAAAATAAGAATCTAGAATTTGATACAAAATCAGGAATTAAAGCATTTTGACCGGATTTTATAAAGGAAAATAAAATCAAGAATATGTGTGTGCGTGTGCATGTGTATTAGAGTTCGCTATTGATAATGTTGGTTAAAGCTAAGAGTTCATATATGTTAAATCCTAATGAAAATTGGGAACTTTGTTCTTACCCAATGCCTCATTTCCTTCCAGTGAGTAGCAGTCAGAGATTGGAGAAAGTTCTGGCTCCTTTCTGTCCTTTTTAAGTCCAATATGCCCATACTCAAGAACAAGATCAGTTGGCTGTGATCTTGTCTTTCCAATGTGTGATGATCCTGTTGCATGCTGATGCACCCCTCTTGCCCCTGTGTAAAAGTCCAATTTTGAATTTACTTGGTTAGTCAACATACTTCTTAATGAATGCCTCTCATGTCTAGACTCTGATACTGCCCTCCACCTTTCAGTTTCTATTTCAGCTTGCTTTCTCTTAGCCTTCAATTGTTTAACCTCCTTTAAAAGCAAGTGTTTCTCTGTTGTATCCAGCTTGTTCTTCCTAAGCATTGCTGACAGAATTTTTTCTTTTTGCTCCAAATCCTTATGCATTTTTACCATCTCCATTGATAGTTTTTGAACCATCAAGTCTGCCTCCTCCTTTCGCTCTAATACTACTTCAAGTTCTTGTTTTGTAGCTTCAATTTTCCTAAGTGCGCGGCCCATTCCAGCTTCAAGTTGCCGTTGGTTTGACACAACTTCAATGAAGGCAGATTTGTGCTTCCATAGCTCAGAAGAATGCTCTTGGGCTTCAAGCGTTGCAGTTTCTCTCAATTCTTTGATGACATTTTCAGCTTCTTTTAGCTTTTCTTCTAATTCACTCTTATTCTGCTTCTCTTCCTCCAACTCCTTATCCTTATGCTGCACCATAATCTCCATTTCCTTCAACTTTTCATTCAATTCAGAAACAGCATGATCCTTTTTTTTCTCAATAACTCTCAATTCATTCAAAAGAGCCCCAATCTGCTGCCTGAGCATCTTCCTTTCATTCAACCAGCTCTGCTCTTTTGTAGCAAAGATACTCACAACTTTCTCAGTGGCTCTTGCATCTTCACGTCTCAGTTTTTTCAACTCTTCCGTCTCTCTCTCAGCAGTTTCAAGTTTATAGAGAAGCTCACACTTTCCTTCACTGGCTCCTTCTCTCTGGGCCTTCCACACAAGCAAGCCCAGCAGCTGGGCACTTCCTTGAAGCATTTTATCACATACTTTGGACCATCTTTCACCTTCCGATTCAGGTCTTGACAATAGTTGGAGGGCAAAGAATGCACAAGAAACACCAAAACACATTGGATACAAGCTATCACTCCTCTTTTCAAATTCGGCTGAACATAAACCGGAGATTTGCTTCTCATCCATTATTCAAGACTTTGCTTCTTTTCCTTCGCAAAGGGAATTAAGAGTTAGAATACACTAAACAAAACTGAAATTTCTAGTTTTCTGCTAAAAGCTTGAAGAATTCACATCAATAAATTGAAAAGAGAAAAAGAGCCTACATTAAGCTGATGTAGCAAAAACTTTTCAATAATTTGAGCAACAAATATGCTTAATACACATGGTTCCACAAATGAACAGCTCAATAATTGAGGGAACAATAATATTCATTACAACTATAGGTGCACAGAAGCTAATCATTAGTTTACCTGATCCAAGACTAGAGCAATACAAAATATAGATAAACAACAGGTTTAAGACTTCTTTAACTCAAACAAGACAACACAACCTACTTGAGAAAACAAATTGTAGCTTAGGTAGAGCAGTGTTTCAATTGAGAATCACACAAACAGCATGACTACTGTTATACAAACGGCTACTGATAATGAATGCCTAAAGCATGAATCAACACGTGCATGATAAAGCAAATTCAGTTAGAAATGTGCTGTATTTTTAACAGAATGGAAGAAAAACTATGATTATTGTTCCCTGGTTTTCAGTGAAAGACTGACCCTATTAACCCCACTTGCTCTTCTTTTCTTCCCCCACTAACTTTCTTCCCCTTTTCCTCTCCTTTTCTTCTTCACCTGAGGTAATGACTGTTATAAGAAGCAAAAGCGCTAGATTCTTGGTTGTTTTCACCATTACTTATTAAGAAATAGAGGTTGGACTTTGAAGGATAAAAGAAACATATCTCTGTCAAACAGTTCTCAAAAAATTAAAGATTTCCAGGGTGGCTTACCTCTTACTTATGTTTAACTAATCTGCATAAAGTATTTTCAAAAGGGTATACAGTAGACAAGAAGAATAAGAAAGTAGTTTTCAGTAATCATAAAATGTGATTATAATTTCTTGTTTCTTCTATTTATGAAAACGATATGGAATTTACATTTTGGCAATGTTGATTAGAAATCTTACCAACTTCTTATGAGTCAATGATTAACATGGATGATGTCAATCAAGGTACCATATTTAGGCCAAAACAATATCAATAACTCAACATGGACCACATAATAATTACGTGTCATTGTACAATTACAGCACCTAATAAGAAAACCTCATGAAAATTCTAACATACACCAAGCAATGAAGCTCAAACCAAAAATACCCACCAACCCATTTATCAATTGCTATACAAAAACATGAAAAAAATCTAACCTTTTTTCCAATAGCAATGCATAATTGCATATGTACCATACATTCATATATAATAAAGAGCATTTTGTGCAAAGAAAAAAAAAAGAGCAATAAAACTGTCAGTTCACTATCATAATTATGGAGCCACCTAAGGTACCACATGTCTTCATGGGTCCAGAAAAAGATTGAAGTTTCTCCAATTGCTTCCTTGGCTGAGACCTGTAAAGCAGGAACTTGTTCAAGAAAGTCTATACATAACATAAGTCCAGTTTTATTAAAAAAACCACTTTTTTTTTGAGAAGGTAAAAAAACCACTTGTTTCAAAAATAAATACTATTAAGTACTGGACCAATAGTAAACCATATTTTGCTTTTTAAATTCCAAGATCTGCTCTTGGAATCAGGACTTGGGCTATCCTTTGATTCATTCATTTGATTATATTTAAAGCAATCTCTCTCTTGAGAGCAGTACACCAAGAAAACAAAAAGGAGAAAGTACTAAGGTCACACTCAAGCTTAAAAAACTGTGGTCACAGACAGCTCATGCTCTCTCTCTCTCTCTCATTGATTGAGAAGAAAATCAAAATCCACACACAAATACATACAGAACACAAACAAGAGAGAATGTCTAAAGTCACAGTCGCGTGTGGTCATTTGCGGTTACAGCCCACGTTCCCAGCAAATATTTGCAATAAAAGACGGAATCTTTCTGGGGTCCCATATGACTAGACTGGTTCAGCCATTACTGCTCTTTGATTTCCCTTCTTGATGAAGGTATTAGTGAAATTTTCACCCAGTAAAAGTTTTGATCTTGTTGAGATGTTCGATCAGTGCAATGTTACTTTCACACTAATCTATTATTAGTACAAGTTTTAGAATAAATTTCGTTTACAGTGTCTACTAATCAATGTAATAGAAACAATTGGAGAACATAATATACATCATCTCATACCATTCCACTTCTGCAATGGTGAAAAAATAGTGATTTTGAGCTCCCTATTTTCTTTTCTTTTTTCACCATCTTTATGTCAGTGTAAACTGTAAACAAAAGATAAAAACTCCTCATTGAAATTTTGACATATTATGGTGTCATTATTATATTGCATTATTGTTCTTTTTGCTCTCATTATTCAGGAGACTAAGTTTGAATATTAAATTGCTATGCTTGGATGGGTTATGACAATATTTTATTTATATATATTGCCTGCAACTTTGATGACTATATTGCCTTTAGAATTTGATGAGACTTGAGAGTGGCTTTGGCAACCAAACTCACTTATAACACACTTGCTAAAATCTTAACCAATTTAATAATTGCCATTACTTTGACCTGAGTTTACTACTATTACTATTTTTATTATGTACCAATCACGATAAAACATATTATATGTTGTGAATGAAATTTTGAAAAATATTGTGTCCCTTAATTTAATATAATAGGGGGAACTCTTAAGCACAGTGCCATCTAAGCTCTAGCAGAATTAATAATTACATTTTTTAATAACTACAATTTTATATAACACTTAAGCAGCAGACAAGGAGGAAGCAGAAAATTAAGGAACCAAAACTATTGTGCTTTCAAGGTCCCATTTGTCTAAGCTTTGAATTATGAGCAACATAATTCTGCTTTACTTCTCTCTTAACCCAACAAAAGTTACACTAACAAAAAGCTTGGCAAAGCTCTTGGGATCTCCAATCTTTATGTTCTAGCAGATCATAATTACCTAGAATATAAAAGATTTGGTTGGTTAGATGGTTACAAGGAGGGGTCAAATCGATGGATTTAAAAAAAAAAGATACATAAAAAATGTGCTCTTTTTGTGAAGGTTCCAGGTCGGCAACAATTATTGCATTTCCTAATTAATGTTGTTAATTAATTGAATTAATATATTATGCTTTTTAAAGTAAAAAAGGTGTAAACGATGTCAACAAAAAGCCAATTGGCTTTCTCAAAATTGGCCATGGATTCCATACAAAAGCATCGTTTACATACATACCTGCCATGCTTACTAAGATAGTGCCAAGAAGATGCATCCAACTCCAAGTATTGCAAAAAACTAATAAGGGTTTGTTTAGCTTTCTTTAAAATTAAAGTGGTCCCTTAACAAATTTGTCATCTCCAAGAAAGACCTTGTTAGATACTAAAACTGACTCTAAAAGATCAATTTTGAATTTAATACATTGTCTTCATTCCAAACTTAAACTATAATTTGTGATAGTTGTCCATTTTTATAATGGTCCCTTGTTTGACAAGGAAGTCACATATATTCTATGTTATTACAAACTACAAAGTGATACGAGGATTTATAGAAAACAAGAAATGACAAGAAATTCAAATTATATATTATAAATTTAAAAGTGTAATCAATGACACGTTATTTAAATTTTTAACTGATTTGATACCCTATATATATTCTATATCATAAGATGGAGAAGATCTTATTCCTAATAACTAGGGTTTGGATTGTTTTTTCTTTTCCTCAAGTCCACATCTCCAAACCTAACGTGGAAGTTTCCTATCATAGGTTTGTTTTTATTTTGCTCCATCTATTTTACAGTTATCTTGGGATATTTTTATTTTTATTTTTAGAATAAGAATAAGAATACAAAACCTACTCTCATAACTGAGTTACCAATTTATTTCCTAACAAAACACATAATTAGGTTTAACCTTCTAAAATGTAGCTAACAACTTATGAATGCATCATGCCAACATTCAAACACGATTGCCTTCCCTTCAAAAGAACTTTCAAATGTGTTATAATTAGGGAATTATATAATTAGTTATAATTTGATAGTTACAACAGGAGATAACACATTTAAATTCTAGACATTTCATTTGAAATCAATAAGAAATGTTAATCAATTGAGTTACAAGGCTTTTGGTCGGTTATAATTAGTTCAATTTGATAAAATTTCTTGTTGTGAAATTAAAGTTATAAAATGCCAAAGGTCTTGTAGCTGAATTGGCACCTCCCCATGCACTTAGTGCTTGAGGGTCTAGGGGGAAAAGGGTTCGAGTTGCGGGATTAGCAGTATGTTGTAATTATCTCTCAAAAAAAAGTTATAAAATCAAATCCTTACTATATTAAAAACAAGTTAAAAGTAATCATAATGAAATGTACGTAATAAATTTGTGGGGTCATGGACCCAAATCGTACTATTGGGTTTTGGGCTTTGGCCGAGAGCGTGGGGCTTCGACCGAGAGTGTGAGAAGTCCGAATCCGAGGAGGAATGTCTCCTCGGATAAGCTAAACGCAGATCGAGTATAGATCCTAATGATCAAAGTGACCTTCCAAGAAGCTCTAGTGATATGGACGTGCACCATAAACGTACAAGAAAGATAGGAACCCAAAAATATCTAAGGGAAAGCTGCTACCACATCATTGAATGCTCTGTAGCTAATTCCCTGGCCATATTAATGAGGAAGTGACCTCTGAACAATACTTTTCCAACCTTATAACCATCCTCCAAAGACTTCTAGAGGAGTCTGATGGGACAAGTATCAGCCTAAGCCATCAACTATCCACGTGTAGGGTAAAGATGAAGGAAGAGATATAGTATAAATGAGAATAGAGACCCTAGAGGAAGAGGATGGGAAAACAGAGAAAGAACACTGTAGCAATCACAATTGCACTTGTACTCTGTTTACTTGATTTATATGGGCACTTGCCTCCTCGGACAAGGAGTTCATCCATATTAGCCGTTGTCCAATTCACTAAAACCTAGTTCTTTGATCCACGCTCTACAAATTTATTGTTTGGGCCGTTAGCGTTGAGCCCAATCCAATCCGGTTTTGGGACCAACACATTTTCAGTCCTTACAAAATTCAAATACAATCATATATGTTAAAAATATATACATATATATATATATATATTTTTTTTAAAGAGATAATTACAATATGCTACTAACCTCGCAGCTCGAACCCTTTCCCCCCTAAACCCCCAAGCACTTTGTACATGAGGAGGTGCCAATTCAGTTACAAGGCCTTTGGCATATATATATATAAATAGTGATCCCAGATAGTTAAGTAAGCCATCATGTTAAATAAAAGCCCTAGTATAATATGAAATTGGGCCCATTAGATGGATAACATACTCTACATCACAGCCTACATGTCTACTCCATAGACAGAGCATCTAGGCATTTCTAGTTTCTATCATTCATTATTATTATTATTATTATTATTTTTTTTTTTGCTAAATAAAAATCTTATTGAACCACATCAGATACAATAGCCTGGGATGCCTCAGCCAAGATAACATTAACAAAACTTGGAGGGCCAAATCCCATATCAAAATAACCAAAAAAAGACTGGCTAAGGGACCACTTGGCTAGCACACACGCAGCCTGGTTAGCCTCCCTATGAACCAGTTAAAAAATACATTACCATAGTCACTAATTACATTCTTAACTGAGTCCACAAAATTCAAAATTCTCCAAGGAATAAACTTCCCACCAGCTCTAATGGCATCTATACAAACTTTACAATCACTCTCTATGATGCAATTACAAAAAGAGAAATTCAAAACAAAGTGGACAGCCAATAGAATGGCATTAGCCTCTGCTTGAACAAGGATGTTGGTGTTAACTTTCTGTGAAATCGCAAACACTAACTTCCCTCTCCAATCTCTGGCAACAACAGCTATACATGAAGATAGATCACCTACTGCTGCATCACAATTCAACTTTAGCATACCTTGGCTTGGACAACACCACCTGTCATTGTTTCTAGTTGGGACACTTGCAAACACTGGGACTTTGGGCCGCCAATGCTCCAAATACAACTTCTGAATGCTTCTGTTAACTTGACCCTCCAGAGGAAGAGAACTCTCATTAATTGCTTTGTTTCTCCACATCCAAATCATATCTAAAGTAAGAGCTCCAAATAGCAAGAAATCATTTCTTTGCTCTTTATCTAGCTGGAGAGATGGTGGAGGATCAACAAGTAACTCAATCAAATGGGACGGAGATTGGACTTGCCATTTGTCAATTCTAATGTTCCAACGACTACCAAACCATATAGCTCTAGCAATGTGGCAATGAGTAAATAGGTGCAGGGCTGACTCAGTCTCAACATTACAAAGAGGGCAACTAGCATCAGAGGAGGGTGAAAACTCACTCAACTTGTCCTTAGTGGGAAGAAGATTGAATGCTATTCTCCAAAGGTGCATCTTAAGTCTCTCATGAATGCTGGCCTTCCATATTTTCCTTGTAAGAGAAACACTGCTAAATGAATTGCCTCCTTCAGTAATGAGACAATAACAAGATTTCATCGAGAACTGCCCATTTTCAGATTTGGTCCAAGTCCATCTATCTTCCAGACCAAAAGACCAAATTGGGATGTCTTTAATAGCTACAATAGACTCATGATCAAACAATTCATTTAACAAAACTTCATTCCAACCTGAACCCGAAGAATTTAGAAGTTGGGAAACTACCAAACAAGAATTGTTTACTTGAGCCCTTCGTGTTGGAATAAAACCTGACTTGTCAGGTAACCAAGGATCTTCCCAAACTAGAATAGTATTTCCAGAACCTACTAATTTACACGCTCCCAACTTGATTATATCCTTCACCCTTTCAATACTCTTCCAAACCCAAGATGCATTAGAGACTTTTGGAGCTCTAAGCCAATCAGCTCTAACCTTGTACTTAGCAGCCAATTGCTTCACACAAAAACAATTTTTCTTTGACAGAATCCACCAACCCAATTTGGAAACTAAAGCTTGATTCAACTTCTCAAACTTTTTAAAACCAAGCCCATCTTCATCTTTCGGCCTACACAAATCATCCCATGCCATAGGAGTGAAGAACTTGTTAGAATCCTCTTTTGGCTTCCACCAAAAACGTCTCACAGCCGCATCTAACTTGTCATTAATTTTCCTTGGCAGTAAAAAGGTGGACATAGTATAGTTAGGGATGGTTTGAGCAACAGATTTAATCAAAGTAGCTCTACCTGCCCAAGATAGGCTTTTACTCTTCCAACTAGCCAATCTTGCATCTACCTTCTCCTTAACATAGGCAAAATCTCTGGCCTTGTTATTTGATAAGAATAATGGCACCCCCAAGTACTTAGTTCCATGCTGGAGCTTTTTAAATCCCAACTGGTCTTTAACTTGTCTAATAAAATCAGGATGGACTCCTTTCGAACAAAAAATGCCAGACTTCTCAACACTTATAATTTGCTCAGACCATTTGCCATAGCAATCCAGACAATTCAACAGAGTTCTTATTTCTGACTGCTTGGCATTGCAAAATAGCATCACATCATCGGCATAGAAGAGCTTTGTGATAGCTGGAACTCCATTCACTAAATGCACCCCTCTAATATTACCCTTATTCTCCTCTCTACTGATTAGCCTTGCCAAGACCTCGCATCCAATGATGAAGAGATAGGGGATCCCCCTGTCTTAGACCTTTAGATGGGTTGATTTTTGCTTCATGACTCCCATTAATCATTATTATTATTATTATTCATGCACTAAATTATGAGAGTACAAGGTTTTACATACCTTTCTTTCTAACTATAACCTTAATGGGTTGTCTTTTTTTTGGTAGAAAGGAATAATCGCTAAAAACTAAACTCTACTTAATTGATTTTTGGAGGTATATGCTAATTTAGTTTTTTATTTTTTATTATTATTTGGTATTGGTATTGGTAAACATGTTGGAAAGTTTTAACTTCATTGTAATGAACTCCAATTGTTTTGATTTGTTTTGGTCTGTTTCAACTAGCATGATTGTTGTTTAATATTACTTTATAATCTGGTTTGATATATTCCAAGTTTTTGGATTTGTTTTGGCAATTTTTCAACTAATCTGGCTGTTACAGTCCAAAATACCTATGTTTTATTATTTTGTAAATTTAAAGATTAATTTTATCAAAATCTCGTATATATGACATATATAAATAATGATTTTTCTGAAAAAAATGATATTGGATAGATATTTTGGATTCCACCAAACAAACCAATTTGATAATAGTTCATACTTCATATTGCATGAGTCTTTGGTTTTTTTTTTTTATTTAATTTTTATTGAAGAAACTGTTTTTGGCCTATATTGTTGTCTGGCTATAATTTGAGTTTTGATTGACAATTCTTGCACACGGTTACATGTTGAGGAGCTGAGTGACTTGAGCCTAGTGACCAGGGGATTAATGACAGCTATCAATTCATTACTTACCTTTGGCTGTCAAATTTGTACGATAATAAAAAGAGGAATTGAGAGCAAATTGACATTTTTCACGGTAGTTAAATTAACAAGTTTTTATTTTATCTTATTTAGATCTACTACTAACAATTTGTTATATCAGTAGTCGTGAAATTTTTTGTTTTTATAGATTTTCTCAATTGAATAGATGAGTAACCATTTCTATGTGAGATCAATACCTAACAATTTAGGTATTAATTTAGACCCCAAATTCCAAATTATACGACTTAATCACTTTTAATTTACACTAACCATTAACCAATTCAATATGCATGGACATTAAATATAAGCAACTAAAACATATAAAGCAATATGATAGAGCAGCAAAATAAAGCAAACCACAAGATTACATCAAATGTGTTATCAAAGAAGAATCCACTAGATGAATAGTTGTAGTACAGTATACACAATAAACCCTCCAAGTCTAATGCTATTCTAGTACTTAGGCCCTCTAATCTCCAGCTAGCAATTGATTATGTTGAATCCTTTCTCCATCTAATCACCAAATTATAAATAAGTTGAGTCATCAACTGCAAGCCACCAAGTCACCTTGGATTTGTGGTATTACTCCAATGATTCCCAACCCCAAACAACTCTCAACACTCAAGTATGGTGAAGATATTAAAGATAAAATCTTTTCTCATTGATATGATAATAGTGAGAGGGAAAGAGAAGGAAGAAAGGCTATGTGTATGACTATTTTAATGGGAATAGTTCTCTCTTGATAAAATGGGCAATCTGAATATTGCTCTCTCAAAACCCTTAGAGTTTTTCGTGGATAAGAAGTGAATAAATGAATTGGGATTGACTTGTCCAAAGAATAGAGCATGCAACAATTGTCTCTGCCTTGAGTATTTTTTGAGAACGAAATACTCTTCTCAACAACAGTGACTTCAACTCAAGCACATCTATCCAATTACAAATAACCCAGAAATTACAATAAATTAAAAGAATTACAAATAAAAATTTGTTCGAAATTAAGCCAACAGAAAATCAGGACTCAACATTGTGGCTAAATTAAAAGAAAACCCAGTGTTGAACTTGATGAATATGAGTAACAAGGTATATGTGTTGAGTTTTTTAATGTTCATTAAATGTTAGATCTTTCTGACTCTTAAAGCAACTTGGGGGTTTTGTGAAAACCCTCTAGCAAAAAGGGAAAATCTATTTTGGACATAGGATTTATTTGCCAAACAGCTTGAGCTTCTGGGTGGTGGGATTCATAAGAGATCGGTCTAGTTTATTTTGCACTTCAATCTAAACAATCTAGTTCAGTTCAGTTTGTGACTATAAAGAGAATTATGTATTTTGGAGCTACTAAATTTGTGGATAACAATCTATTCAGTTCAGTTTTTAACTATAAAGAGAATATTATGTATTTTGGAGCTACTAAATTTGTGGATTCATGATTTTTTTTTTTTTTTAGTTGCTAAATATGTGGATTCATGATTGTTAGCATTAATTGTGATGAAACTATTATTTCTTACAAATTTGAGATTATAATAATAAGTTTTCATTTAGCAAACATATAGACATAGTCTTCATTGTGTCATTGTTAAAAACTTCTCATTGAAATTTTAATAATAATAAGTTTAACCTTCTAAAATGTAGCTAACAACTTATGAATGCATCATGCCAACATTCAAACACCACTGTCTTCCCTTCAAAAGAACTTTCAAAAGTGTTATAATTAGGGGGTTATATAATTAGTTATAATTTGATAGTTGCAACAGGAGATAACACATTTAAATTCTAGATGTTTTGTTTGAAAATAATAAGATATGTCAATCAGCTGAGTTACAAGGCTCTTGGTCAATTATAATTAGTTCAATTTGATAAAATTTCTTATTGTCAAATTAAAATTATAAAGTCAAATCTTTACTATATTAAAAACAAGTTAAAAGTAATCATAATGAAATGTATGTAATAAATTCAAATACAATCATATCTGTTAAAATATATATATATATATATATATATATATATATATATATATATATATAAATAGTGATCCCAGACAGTTAAGTGGGCCATCATTAGGGGCGGACCTACACTAGGGCAGAGGGAGGCCATGCCCCCCTCCCCCCCTCCCAAAAAAAAAAAAACTAATATATGCATATAAGCTAATATATGCATACAAATTGGTATACAAAAAATTAAGATTTGCCCTTAAATATATATATATATATTGTCTCTCCTCATCTAAAATATTTAGATATTGACCTAAAAGAAAAGAAATAAATAAATAAAATTCATGCCCCTTTAACTACAAAAACAAAATAAATAAATAAATATGGACTAAACAAAAATCACGCACAAATTAAGAAACACTTATTTTGTATGTTATACTTTGTTGATGTGTTTTATAATATGAAATGTTTAAGAAATACTTATTTTGTACGTAGTATTTTGTTGAATATGAAATAGATGTTAGTTTTTATTTTCATAAATTTTTTTCTGGTTTTAAGCTTTGCCCCCCCCCCCCCCCCCCCAGGTACAAATCCTGGTTCCGTCCCTGGTCATCATGTTAAATAAAAGCCCTAGTCTAGTATGAAATTGGGCTCATTAGATGGATAACATACTTTTCACTTCCTACATATCTACTCCGTAAACATAGCATCTAGGCATTTCTAGTTTCTATTATATTATTATTATTATTAGGCGTAAATGCACTTTTAATCCCTACATTTTGGCTTTTTTCCATTTTGATCCCTACATTTTCATTTTATCACTTTTAGTCCCTAAACCAATTAACACGTGACATTTAAGTCCTTACCGTCACCCAACTAACAGAAAAAGCTGATGTGGTTGACGGTACATTAAAATAACAATTAAAAAATTTATTTTGGCATTAAAAAATGT
This sequence comes from Quercus tomentella, assembly GCA_028535165.1. NCBI lineage: Eukaryota > Viridiplantae > Streptophyta > Magnoliopsida > Fagales > Fagaceae > Quercus > Quercus tomentella. Next base: position 7,121,064 of record JAPQVY010000144.1, read on the forward strand.
CACATTAGCATCTAAATTAAAAAAAATTATTTATTAATTTTAACTAAATTAAAAAAATTAAAAACAAAAAATCACATGAATTGAGATCTAAGAGTGCCTTGAACAAGAACAATAAGAACACAAATCCAGATTTAAGAACAAGAACATTTTCCTTTATTTGAAATCAAAATAAAAAAAAACAAAATTTTTACTTTTTTTAGTTTTAAAGATTGAACATCTGTTCACCCAAAAAAATAAATAAATAATATTCACATCAGCAAATATGACCAAATACATTTTGGTCATTGCTCATCCACTAGATTCAACTTACTAAAGCTCTCTCTTGTCTAAAATGAAGCTCTCTTTCATCTAAAGCTCTCTCTCTCTCTCTCAGATCAAAATCTCTATCTCTATCCCTCTTTCGGCTTTCTCTTTGGATCTGGGTTTAGAGAAAGAGATGGTGGTGTTGGGTTTGCTGGGATCTAGGCTTTCTCTTCGGCTTTGATCGGTGATCGTTGGTGGGTTTAACTGGGTTTGATTGGATCTGGGTTTAGAGAAAGAGATGTTGGTGGGTGCTGGGTTCGACTGGGTTCGTTGGTTGGGATTGCAGGGTTTGTTGTTGTTGGTCTGATCGGTGATCATTTCTGGACATTTGGGGTTTGGGGTTTGCTGGAGATTTGGTTTTGGCGTTTGTTGGGAATTTCGCATTTTGAAATTTCTTTTTGTTTTTTAAGTTATTAACTTGTTGTGGTATTCAAAATTTCTTTGATTATGGTTTGGTTCGGGAGTTGATGAGTTGGGTGCTTTGCTGGGTTTCTATTCTTTGGATGGTTTGGTTTGGGTGTGGTTTCGTGTGGGTTTTCCTGTGTTTGCTCTTGTTCATGCTCTTTGATTTGGTGATGTTCATGTTTTTTTTTTTTTTCCTATAGGTTTGATGTTCATGTTCTTTTATTTTGGGTTTGCTCTTTGATTCTGGGTTTGATGTCGTTGCTGGGTTTATTTCTTGGATTTAAGAAGAACATTGAAGAACAAGTTCTTATGTTCTTAAAAAAAAAAAATGAAAGTAAAAATAATAATAATAATAAAAGTAAAAATTTTGTTTGTTTATTTTTTGTTTGGATTTAAGAAGAACATTGAAGAACAAGTTCTTATGCTCTGTGAATATTTTTTATTTATTTTTTTGGGTGAACAGATATTCAATCTTTAAAACTAAAAAAAGTAAAAAATTTGTTTGTTTTTTATTTGGATTTCAAATAAAGGAAAATGTTCTTATTCTTAAATCTGGATTTGTGTTCTTATTGTTCTTGTTCAAGGCACTCTTAGATCTCAATTCATGTGATTTTTTTTTGTTTATAATTTTTTTATTTAATTAAAATTAATAAATTAATTTTTTTTAATTTAGATGCTGATGTGGCATTTTTTAATGCCAAAATAGATTTTTTAATTATTATTTTAATGTGTTGTTAGCTATGTCAGCCTTTTCTGTTAGTTGGGTGACGGTAAGGACTTAAATGTCACGCATTAATTGGTTTAGGGACTAAAAGTGATAAAATGAAAATATAGGGACCAAAATGGAAAAAAGCCAAAATGGAGGGACTAAAAATGCATTTACGCCTTATTATTATTATTATTATTCATGCACTAAATTATGGGAGTACAAGGTTTTACATACCTTTCTTTCTAAACTATAGCCTTAATGGGTTGTATTTTTTTGGTAGAAAGGAAAAATCATTAAAAACTAAACTCTACTTAATTGATTTTTGGAGGTATATGCTAATTTAGTTTTTTATTTTTGATTATTTGGTATTGGTATTGGTAAACATGTTTGAAAGTTTTAACTTCATTGTAATGTACTACAATTTTTTATATTTGTTTTGGTCTGCTTCAATTAGCATGATTGTTGTTTAATATTACTTTATAATCTGGTTTGATATATTCCAAGTTTTTGGATTTGTTTTGGAAATTTTTCAACTAATATGGCTGTTACAGTCCAATATCCTTATGTTTTTATTATTTTGTAACATTTTATAGATTTAAAGATTAATTTCTTGTCGAAATCTCTTGAATATTACATATAAATAATGATTTTCCTGGAAAAATCATATTAGATAGATATTTTGGATTCCACCAAACAAACCAATTTGATAATAGTTCATACTTCAAATCATATGAGTTTTTGGTTTTATTCATTTTTTTAATTAAAGAAACTGCTTTTGGCCTTTATCGTTGTCTTGCTATAATTTGAGTTTTGATTGACTATTCTTGCACACGGGTACATGTTGAGTGACTTGAGTCTTAGTGACAAGGGGATTAAAGACAGCCATCAATCCATTCCTTACCTTTGCCTGTCAAATTTGTACGATAAGAAAAAGAGGAATAGGGAGGAAATTGACATTTTTCTCAAAGTTAACAAGTTTTTATTGGATCTTATTTGAATCTACTATTAAAAATCTATCGCATTGTGAATATTTTTGCTTCTATAGACTTTCTCAATTGAATATATGTGTAACCATTTCTATGTGAGAAATATACCTAACAATCTAGGTATTAATTTAGACTCCAAATTTCAAAATTTACGGCTTAATCACTTTTAAGCTACACTAACCATTAACCAATTCAATATGCATGGACATTAATATAAGCAACTAAAGTATACAGAGCAGCAAAAGGAAGCAAACCACAAGATGACATTGAATGTGTTATCAAAGAAGACTAGAAAACTAGAAAACTTGTATTAATAGTTTGAAGTAAAAGAAATATCGTAAGCTCAGTGACCAAAAAATTTACCATACTTAGCTAGGAGTTCTGTGGAATATCCTAAAAGGGCTAAAGGGTAGACCAGAAGCATTCGAATTCTTTATTGAGATTCTGCCTGTGTTAATGTTGCAGTCACTCTTGGTGTCAAAAACTGGCGATACCACTGTCAGTTGTTGCTACATGGATAAGTTCTTTTGCGGTTTGTCATGTTTAGCATGGCATTGTTAATCTTTGTTTTAGAGTGGTTAATAGTTGGATACTTTATGGCTCTTTTGGTGAGAACCCTTCCACCCTCTCTAGTCTCTCCCTTGATTACATAGATAATTTTAGGACAGATCTCTAGTTGTATCTCACCTCCTTTAAAATAAGTAGTTTCACATCAAAAGAAGCAAAAATTATGATAGTAGTTCTGTATGAACTTGTGAACATTTGGTAAGATGTTAAAGTATATTCACAATATTTGAACCTTTGGTTTTGTTAGTATTAGATTATGTGCAACGAAAATAGATGAGGTTTGTCTGGTGAAATAAGTAATGATGTCCATCTCTACGGAAAGAATTTGTCTTGTCATTCCACCTGAATGACATGTACTCTCCATGTCTGCTAAGTTGATGACACCAACCTGGAAATTACATATTCTTAGACAAAGACCCTCTTTAGAAAGAGAAAAGGGAAAAGAAGTAAGTCTTAATATGTTTGTTTGTGTGCCTGTAGATGTGAAACAATATGCAAACTTGATCAAAGCCTCTTTCCTTTCTTCTCAAAAGTTACAAGCCCAAGGATAACAAAGCAGTTCCACCGATGGATATTGAATCGAACGGTAGTACAGTAATAACAAATCCTGTGCTTATATGTAATAGAGAATGAAATTGATAATCTTGCTGATATTTTCATGCCTACTGGCAGCAGCAGGGATCAGGTTGCCCCGGCCAGCATTTTTAATGAGCTATTCTTCACTGGTTGTGCTGATGCTGGTCTTGAAGCCGAGGATATTGGATCCTGTGTGTATTGATTGCATCAAGCCTAGGCATACAGCTGTTTTGGAGACAATAAAAAGTTAGATTTAAAAGCTGATTCTCAGATGAGAAATTACAATTGAACTGAGTTGATAGAGGTCTAGATCAGTGCTGTAGTCCATTAACCAGAGAATCCTTCATCAGACTAGGCTAAGGCTGAAATTTGAACGCATATGTTTCTCCTGAGAATTTTAAAAAAAGAAAACAATTTTCCCCTCAATTATGCAAGTAGAAGATCCCATGGGAGTGTTTTTGCATTCCCTGAGCACAACAGGTAATATGTAGTGTTGTTACTCCTATTATCTTAGTTTCCTGAATGACCGTTATTTTTGTTAGAATTTTTCGGCTTCATTTTGTATGAACAACCTTGCCACTGTTTTTGCAAAGTTTAACCATCATTAAGGCCACATAAATCTTGTAATGTTTTCTTATGAGAGAGAGAGAGATAATTGTTGATGGGGATAAGAAACTGTCTGATGGCTAATAAGTTTTGTTTTTTGCCTTTTTTTTAAAAAAAAATTTTATGAATTAGAATTTTATTCAAACCAGATGAGACCTGCAAACAGAACACGAGACAAGGCAGCAAGCTGCACCCACTCAAACCAGCAACATAAAAACAACTCACAATGCTAAGAAAAAACACTCAACATAACATGGCAGTACTAGAAGAAAAATCAAAACACAGAATGGGGTACTTTTTCAAATCAGTCAATCTACACCTCAAGTAATTTGTTGAATGTGAGTAATCACATCAGACCAAGCAAGAGCAAATTTCCATGAGTCATTATGCAAAGTTCTTAAACTTTAGCACTACCACATCAAAGAGTACTCTTGTGCCAAAATTAATTGGGCTTATTTGTTCCAGGCCCATAAGGGAAAATAAGATTCGAGTGTCATAAAACGTGTATAAACAATTAAACAGGTAGGATTTGATTCAATTCTCATATCATACCATTAATAATTTCTTGTCTTTGCTCATGGTGGTGTTAGGCTGTTAGCTACTAGAGTAAGACGCACAAATTTATTGCCTAAGAGCACTTACATTAGTGTTTACTGTTTATATAATAGAAAAGGTATCGCATTTTAACCAATCAAGCCCAAAATTCATTCACATCAGGTCATCTAAAGTTGTATAAAAATATGTGTTTGCAATAGTAATCGTGTAAATTTACACTGACATTATTCATTTTGTATTTATTTATTTTTATGTGTGAAGAAAGAGGGAAAAAAATAAATAAATAAAAATCAAGAAAATTTGATATTTTAATGAAATGTAGTGTAAAATTGATAATCTGATATATGGTGTTTTGAAAAGTATGTAAAATAGAAAAAGTAGGTTTGTATGCTAAAATAAACCTAAATTTTTGCATGAGTTGATACAAATGTTCTTCACTGAGTGTAGATAGTAGATACAAAAAGAGAGAGACAAATAGCTTTTCTTCTCTCGCATATACACATGCACTCTCTTTACCCACTGGACACTCAAACCCTATTTATAGAATTTCACATTGGTAGTTACAAGAAGTTATGTATAGATTGGATCGGACTCGTTGTGGACATACTCATTAGGTTGTTTTGATCTCCAATTCAAAATTTCTTACAGTAATAGATAAGAAATTAAGAATCATTTAATAACTTCCAACCGATTATAAATTTGATCCAAGCCACCCATAAAGACCCAACCTTAGCAAAAGGTGCCATAGATGCCTCAAGATTGCTTCCTATTCCAATTAACTCCATTTCTAATGCCAAAAGGTCCAAAACCACCCCTTTCTTTGGGGAAACAAATTGCCCACCAAGCCACCTTAACATTAAGGAGTTGGTGCATATGTTGTGTTGTCTTGTCTTAGGGCTATATTTTGGGCAAATTACAAAGGTGGTCTCTGTCTTTTACACCATATGTCAATTTGGTCCCTAATTTTTTGATTGAGTCAATTTGGTCCATGACATTTTCAGTACCGTGTCAATTTAGTCTATACCGCTATATCCTTGATGTGTCAAACAGAATAATAAAAAACTAATTTTCATACCACATCAACTGCCAACTGTACTGCCACATCATTTAAAAAAAAAAAAAAACTCAAATTACCTAAACTTTTCAAATGTTAAGTTTCTTGTTTTGTTTGCCAATTACCATTTTCAGTTTTCTTTTCATATATCTTTCGAAAAGCAACTGAACTTTTTCTTGTGCAACATGCATGTAGTCATGTAGAGAACTACAGATTGACCAAAAAGTTGGCTTGAAGTATACTTAGAAAGTGAAAGATTGCCTATTTAGGAACTATGAACTTCTCGAACACACGACAAGATCAACCTGAATGAACTTTTATTAATTAAGTTCTGAACCACCAAGTACATCCTGTATGTTTTCATGAGCTTCAATAAATTGGCACATATCAACCATATCATAAGAATCTGTAGGTAATATCTACAGGTTCCAGAAGAAAGAAACATTAACACCCATAGCTTGCTGCAGGCAAAATTGTATGTATCATTGAGCCGTTTTTTCTGTTTATCTTCACACTTTTAAAATAAATAAATAAAAACCTTAGCCCCATACTAAAAGGAAATTTCACTGAATGAATTGGCTTATTCACATAAGAAACTTTAGGAAAGAAATATTAAAGGCTAAATAAATGGTCAAAACTAGCATTTGTAATAGGATTGAGAAGTTCAGTTACAGTGCGAGCATATAGAAACCTTAAAAAACATATTTATAAAGGCAAACTGCCAAACAGTTAAAAGTTATACAAGCTAGCTTTTCAAAATTAAGTCAAAGAAAATAAATATAGACTAAGAAGAGTTTATTCCTCAAATTGAAAATTATCTAACATACTGCGAATCAGTGACCAGTTATTTCTAATTTTCTCTTCAGTAAAAACTACTTCAATAGTCAGGTTCTTCATTTCTTCTTCAGATCTAGAAAGAGACTCGGACTGTCTTGACACTTCTTCATTCTGTTGGAGCAGTCCATCCACAAATGCCTTAGCCTCATTCTTTTTCTGAACACATCTATTGACTTTGGCTTGAGCCTTGCAAAGTTCTTGTTCTGCTTGCATCAATTCATTTGATGCAATGGTCAAATCTTGCAAAGCATCAGCTACTTGAATTTTGAATGCTGCTCTAGGATCTGGAGTGTGAGAGATGATATGATTAAGAGCTTCAATTCTGTCTCTTTTATCTCTGATCTGAGAAAGGTCTTTGACAGAGTTCTCATATTGGTCCATGAACATAGAAAGAATTGGACCTTCAATCCCATCTTCTTTATGCATGTAGGGGAGTATGGACTGACAGAGTTCATAGAATCGACCTTGAGCAACATCATCTAGGAGAACTTCATCTACAGAATTGACCAAATAAGAGCGAATGCACAGTAAGGTCTCATTCAGCTTGACGAAATCCATATTTGATGATGCTGAAGGTATGCTTGTTTCAAGATTCTCAAGTACAGCACGAGCCTTGGCAAATATGTCTTCATCATGCCCTTGTTCTTCAGCTTCTTGCACTCTTTTTCCTTCATCTTTTTCTGTCAGATTCATTGAAGCAAAATCCTGAAAAAGGAGAAAATTGATTAGAGAAAAATGTAAACTTGTGAGAAGATTTAATAATAGCTTGACAAAGAAGACATTCTGAGTTGGAACCAACAATTGGTATACTACATAAGGTATCTAGTTCAACATTTATGGAAGGATCCATTGTGGGTTCCTGAGATGTAACTCAACCCCATTAAAGGTATATTATTTCTGATAACATCAAAGAAAATATATCTGAAATGATCCTTAAACACTTGGGCCAGGTATCCAACAAGCCTTGAAGTGCTTCAGGGGTGTTGAAATAGGACAAGTAAATGTCCCACCATTCCTCAAATGGTTTAGAGGATTCAGACCACCTCCAGAACAACTTCAATTTAAAAGATTCTGTTTGAGCTTCATCTTTGGAGTTCAAAACATTGATCTCATCCATTTTTACAGTTGCTCTCTCATGCCAAGGCACATTGCCAGTGAAAATAGGTGGGAGAGGAATCAGTTGCACAAATCCAAGTTGGCGAGCAGCAAAAGAGGGATTATAAGCCTCCAATGAACCTTTAACTCCACTATTTACAACCAAATCACGAGCTCTCAGTATACTTGCCCAAATAGCACTGTTCTCTTTGTTGGCATAGTTATCATTCTTGAGATTCATGAAATCTTTTGAGCCATATAGTCTATACTTTTTTTTTTTTTTTTTTGTTAAACACATAATTCTACAGTTCTCCACCTTAAACCTCTTTCAAACCATGCTGCTACCACTGCAATGACCTCCACCACTGCTAACTCTATCATCACAGCCGTTATCGTTAATGTAACACTTCTCTTATTTACATATGGGCTGACCAACTATGATTTGTTTAATACATTGAAACAAAAGGAAAACAAATAAATATTTGAAGTTTAAAAAATAAATAAATAACCTTTCAAAAGGCTTAACTAATTGGTGCTTCACAGAATCTTACCTCTGTGTTCTGTGGTGAATGTGAGAACATGTTTTGTTCAGGTGATGATTTCATCTGGTGCAGCTTCAATGAAGGTGGGAAAGAGGCCTGAAAATGATTAAAAAAAACTCATTTTTGCAAGTCTTATTGCCTTCTTCAAATTAATATATAATCTCAGTTGCATGTTTTTGTATTATGATAGTCAGCTTAGGTTATTTTAATTTAAGCTTTACATCAGAATCCCTTTAAATATGTTAAATTTTTTTTTTTGGGCACTTTAACATTAATATATCATATCAAGATATATTTTCATAATAATTTATGTTATACTTTTCATCATTCCATTAAGACTAAATAAACAGTATTTAAAATTTTATTTAAATAAAAATCCCATGCATTGTATGGGGTTACAAGCTAGTTTATAGAATACCTGTTTGTCTTGAGCTTTAGGCTGATTTTTCTTGTTGTACTGACACTTTTCAGGAAGCAAAAGTTTAGTGCCTTCACGGTTCCTCCTATGCACCCTCTTATCCCTTTCAATTTTTTGTTGCTCTTCAATATCTTTCTTCTTCTTCTTTTCTTCTTCTTGTACGAGCCTGATCTGCTTAGCTCTCAACATTTCAAAACTGCTTCACAAATAAAAAAAAACTTAGGACCAAAATGCACAATGCGCTAAATTTGCATCACCTAAATTCCCAAGGGCTAAATAAACAACTTGTGTCAACCATACTAAGTCATCATGATACATAATAGAGTTCTTCTTATGAAAGTAAATGCACTGGTAATGTGAACAATGCCTGTAATAACTACTCATTAAAGGCTTCATTTTCTTGCTAATTGAACTGCTAAAATAAATATCTAGCTCATGTCCATTCATGAAACTACTAACATTTTAATACATGAGGCCTACTGATTTAAATCTAATCAAATTGCAATAAATTGAATATCCCTAACCAAATTTATATGTACAGAATTTTCTTGTGCTAGAGGCTTAATACTCAATATTTTTATAAATAAATGAGGCATCAAGTTACTCTTACAGGTATGGCAATGAGCCAATGAGTACAAGTAATTAACCAACAAGAAAATGTTTAACTGAGCATAACATAATATCAACTAACTCTTACAACCAGGTGTGTGCAAGTCAGAGACAAAATATAAGCAATTAACATAGAAAATATGGAGAAGTGACACAACAAAAAATAAGAGCCAAGTTGTCATATATCTATAATGATAAATTTTACCTAACCGCACCTATAAAATCTCTACCGCAAAGTCGTTACGAATTGAATGCTGTCACCCCTTCTTAGTTCTGTTCTGGTCATGCAGCAGCAAGCTTCTAATTCTTTTCTGGAACTGAGAGAGTTAGCCACCTCCATACTTGAGTGTGTTACTCAACCTGCATCAACAAGTTATTTATTTTCACTAGGCTTTCACAGAAATTTAAAATTTTTAATCATATATCACAAGTATTGCAGCTTGTGCTACTCTGGATTGAATTAGAGTCTGCCATAGAGTAGAGATGAAACAGAAAACAAACTTCATTCAAAGATTTTCGGGGGAAATAAACACTATCTTTCATTAAGTAATGAGATTTCTCTCTATCTTTCCACATAATATGAAATGGGTGCCACTGACAATTAGATCTTCTTATCCCAGCCCTTCCTTGCACCAGATTAATGTGAGAATTTCCCTTTTGCTCTTCATGACTGCCTTCATAATCCACCCAAGCCAACACTTTTCACCAATGATCTCCATCTCCATCACAGCAAACCACAATTTAAAATCATCTTTGCCACCACTTACCTCTAGCCACCTAGCACTGTCACTGCCAACCTTGTCCTAACTTCAGTCATCACCATTGATGACTCAATAAGTCAATAGAAATTGTAAACACATCACCATCAAGCTCACCAAACCATGCACAAAATCAACACTGAAACAAAGAAAAAGCCAATGATTGGAACCAACCCCCACCTTTTGAACTTGATTACTCATCAATATACAGCTCCATATCTAATAAAAAGCAAATCAAGAAAGCGAAGAAAGCCCAAACAGGTTCTGTTTCATAATTTCTGACAGTATTTTGTTGGCACTGGGTTTATTTGTTTAAAAATAAGTTGCATAAAAGTAAAGCTATATCTTAAAAAATGAGGCTTTAAAAATTTGTACCTAGCCAAATAAACAAAATAAGAAAAAACAAAAGAGACCCTTGAATTGCAGAACGACCCTGAAATAGTGCTTTTTACATAATTGCCAAATTGGTGCTTATGTTTTTTTTTTTATAGGTAAACAGAAATCTATTATAAATGAGGAAAAAGGAAAAGTACAAGTTGTTCATGATGATGAACAACAAGAAATAAAAGAACAAACAGCACAACAAAAAGAGAAATCATGAAACTAAGCTAAGGGAAGCCATAAACTCAGAGAGAGTAGAGCAATTCGTAAAACTCCAACAACGAGACCACTCAAATAGACTACGTTGGCATAACACCTTTAGCTCATCCAACGTCTTCTCATTATCCTCAAAGGAACGACGATTTCATTCCAACCACACAATCCACATTAAGCATCCTGGAACCAAATTCCAAATGTCCGAATTAAGATTCCCAAGCCACTGATGCCAACAAGATAACAAACCCGCCACTGATCCTGGCATAATCCAATGAATACCAAAAGCCTGAATCATAAAAGTCCATAGGGAATGAGTAACAGGACAATGAAGGAAGCACTTTTGTCTAATGAGGCCCAAAAGTGATTTTGGGAAAAGGTTACCAAATGCACGCTTGCACCGGCAGGTCTGTGCACTTAAGTGTGCTTGACACTTCTACCAACACTGGGATGAAGGTGGAAAGAGAAGCAAGCCAAGCAACTATGATAGGGGGATAAGGTGGAAAAAGAAAGGAGTCAAGAAACTATGGTAGTAAGAAATACTATATTTTCCTAAACCAACTTTTTACTTCCCTTTTTTTTGTGGATAGGTAACCTTTTTGCTCCCCTTCTGTCCTTCACCTTAACAAATTTAAAATTAAATCAGAAAAAGCGGGGAGAGATTGGGGGGGGGGGGGGGGGGTTTGAGGACCGCTTCCTTTCCTTCTCTTCTATCCTTGCCTTTCACCCTCTTTCAGTTTGCATTAACAAAACAGAGTGTAAACATAGCAATTATAGATCTCATTGCAACTTGGGGTTCTTCAATTTGTAGGATATACTACAAACTACCACAAAGACTAGCAAACAGTAGGCAGGTAAAAACAATGAACATAACTATCATTCTTGTTCTTGTCAAAGCAAATTTCCTAATTGCACTAAGCTTTCCATCTAAATTGTTCACCCAACTTTGAAAAGCCACCTACTGTGATTAGTTCTGGCCTTCCAATTATCATAGTTGGAGATGGAATTCAGACTAAGACATCACAAATTTAGGTGGACAACCAGCACAGTACTATAAGGGTCACGCATTTTATTACTTTATTATAGCCCAATCACCTCCATATAAGCATGGATTTAATGAAATATTCCTTTCAACTTTAAATCTTAAGGACATTTCATTACTAAAAGTACCCATCCTTCAAACCAATAGAAAACTAATACTACTGTCAATATCATATAACCTAGGGTCAGACTCATTGGAGGGATTTTAGGCAACTTATCTGATTCCCACTCATATTAGTCTCTGAAAAGCATTCCTACTCATATCAAAACAAGTGCACTAAACATGGACTGAAGTAAAAGAAAATGAAGTAGTTAATTTGTTCCCAGTAATAAGAGCCACAGAGGACTACTGCAGGCCTTGTATGATGCAAATATGTGAAAAATTGAAGTCTGACAAAGGAAGCAATAATTTGTGGTAACTTCTAGCCCACAAATATCCATTGTCCACAAGTTAGTTCCTGGAAATTCCGTCTATTTACAACTTAAATCTAAACTATTAAAGCTAAAAACTAATTATCCTCCACAAATCTCTTATTCTTTGTTTTCCTTTTAATATATTTTTTACTCTCTGGGTAATTTCCTCAAGCACTTGGCACACATACTCTATGTCTAGCCTTGCACAGACCGTTTAAAGGATAGTAAATGTTTTCCACTTCCAGTCAAGGAGACTAGCAATGAGAAATACATCAACTTAACGCAGCAGTTAGGAAATATCAATTTAAAAACATATGGCTTTATCAAAAGTTATTCTATAGTTGAGGAAGTGTTATCATTGACTTCCTCATCACATCATGATGGGTAAGTTATCTAAATCAGAGTTGCCTAATGCCTAACACTACTCCTCCTATGAGTAGTCTGCAATTAAAGGAGATAATCTGAAGCCAAAAATCAAAGTGAAGGTAAAAGGCATTTTGCATTTACATGAAGGAACATCAATGTTTACCTCAAGGAGTAAAAGTCCTATGACACCAAGTATAAGCCCTGCGCCTCCAACAAACCCAATGGACTCACCAAATATCAAAGATGCTAGTATAGCCACTGTTAAAGATTGAGAGTCAATTATCTGATCATCAAAACTCAATTTCCATGTTTAAACTAGCATTTCCATTGGTCAAGAAAGTCAACTTCAATGGCGGTAAATAACAATTCAGCCATTTTTGTGAAAAGTAAGAGTAATAATATTAACTAGTCGCTAACCCGTGCGATGCACGGGAAAGCTATTAATAACTTAATATGAAAAATATATATATATATATTTATATCATGGTATAAATTATATACCAAACCAATAAAATCTATCATTTACAAAGTAATAAAATCTATCACATATAATGAGATATCATGAGATCATATTTAGAAAATATATAACTGATATAAGTACACTCCAATACAATTAATTACACGAATATAGTTAATTCCATACTCATTCAATCAAATATCTTTCATAAATTACATTAATCGTTCTTGATATCCAAGATGTATCTAAATTCTAACATTGCCAGTAAACAAAGATGCTAGACTTCAATGGGATTAAAAAGGCAACATAATGCCAATTTACACAATTTCTGAAATCATTATTTCCACTATTGAGAGAGAGAGAGAGAAAGGTGACTGTTGTGTTGCATCTCTTAAGAAGAATCTACCCTGTACATTTTTTTTTATATGTAATTGACAAATAACAAAATAGATGTACCACATTTAGAGTATACACATTTTTGAGATTAAAAGTAAAGGAAAATAAGAAAATGAACCCACCTAAAGTTTTTTGCTCTCCCTCTTGATATTGACTTTTCCAACATCTTCCAAAATCAAATTTATGTACTCCTCCCTGTAAGGCATAAAAATTAATATTTGACCAAATTTACATGTATTTTAAAAACAGGTACATGGAAGCAAAACACAATTAGTGAAAACAGAAAATGCTCTAAACCACAAACTATATTTTTGAAACCGGTTTGAATTTCAAATAAGTAATTACAAAAGCATCAGTATGTAGCTTTTCAATTTTACCTTCATGACTCTTTTACAATTTTTTGCTATATATATAACCAAACTTAGTCATTTATAACATATCATTGATATACGGTTTACTAAATACTCTTCTTAATAGGAATTGTTAGTCATGTCATCTAGCTAAAACTTCCATTTAAATTATCATCTCCAATCACCCTTTGAAATCTCATGGTTGCCTTTGCTTCTTGCCTAGTAGGACAGCACAAATTTATTATCCCACCTGCATCCATATTAAAACACACAGTAAACAAAAGCAAACATACAAAACACATAATCTTTCATGTAGTTGTTTAATTTCTCTAAACAAATGCCAAGTTAATGTTAATGTCTCAAATTCAATTAGTAAACACTATGATACACACCTATTCCAAACTTAAACACGCAACCAATTCTACCAATACATGTAACCTTGCATAACTTAAGTTTGTGTCCATAACTCTCAACTTTCTTGACCCTAAAACCCATCCCAACAATTTGCATTAAACAATCACCGCCCAGAAAAATTATCTATTATTATTAGCAAAATTTTCCCATAATTTCTATCTAAAAAATGCTTCCACCATTACCATGTATTTCCAAATAAGTTCTCACGCAACTTGTAGGCTTATTAATCAGTAATTAGCTATCTGCATATATCATAGAATACTTTCAACCTAGCAACAATGATAACACAAATCGTAAGAAATCCTACCTAATTATGCTGTTATTTGAGGGAGTACAAATAAACATAGATCTTGTGTGACTTCCATGGAGAACTTCTCTGCTAGAGTGCTAGCATTCTTCAAAATGGGCTTCCAAATTCTTAGATGTGTCTGTAACATGAACATTACTCTAAATAGGTGAGTAAACAAAGCATCATAAACAATAAACTATACGCAAAGTACATATGATATAGAAAACTAACCAAATTATAGTCTAACTCATTTATCCTAAAATTTTCAAACACATGCTAACAAATAGATATTGATATAAAATATTCACCTTGTAACAAAACTTAATAAGTCTCAAACACACATCTTTAATAGCTTTAAATGAATTTGTCATAATTGTATTTAAGCTATGGCTCAAGCAATAAGAGGCAGCAAATATGATTCCATAAAAAACTATTTTCTTCTTGTCTAATAATGTTTAGGAGGGTTGTCGCCTTGAATTCAACTAAATTCTCTCAAATCATATTTAACAACCAAGAACGAAACCCTAAATCATATTTAACAACAAAAAACGAAACCCTAAATCATATTTAACATCCCAAATTATAGAACAAAATAAAAACTTACCGGTAATGTTTGCGGAGAGAATCTGGTCAGATGGTAAAGTCTCAAAATCAAAAACTTTCTGCCACTAAAGGAGTGGGTGGCTGGCGCCTGCGAACTATAGTTTAGGGGTTTGAAGGTAGAGAAGGGACAAAGATTGAAGGTAGAGAAGGGACAAAGATTGGACTATAGTTTACGCTTTGAGCTTTGTTTTTTAAGGGCTGAAATTTTTGGGTTTTTTTTTTTTTTCCTTTTTGATAATGCCGGTTGTCTCTACACCCAATCGTCCCCTAACAAATCCTTGGCTTCTGACCTGAAAACAGATATTAAAGAAGCACCAATATTCACAGGCAAGAAAATCATTCAAGATTTAAAAAAGAATTCTGATAATATGTACACGACATACCTGCGCATAGATCTGACCATATAATGAATATTATTCATGAGACATAAATGGGTCAAAGCAGGATCTTTATACTGCTTAGCTTTTCCATCCAAATTGGTTTGAAGAGCCTACATTATTCTTATTGTTATTGAGGCCAATTGCAAACCCGTTTCATCTTTGTTATCAAATTCTATAAAAAGCTGCTTCACGGTTGATTGATAGCTGTAAGCTTTGAGCTTTGTTTTTTAAGGGCTGAAATTTTTGGGTGTTTTTTTTTTCCTTTTTGATAATGCTGGTTTGAAAATTTTGGGTGTTTTTTTTTTTTTCCTTTTTGATAATGCCGGTTTGAAAATTTTGGGTGTTTTTTTTTTTTCCCTTTTGATAATGCCGGTATTTTTTTTAGTCTTAAAAAGTTTTTTTTTTTTTTTTTTCCTTTTTGATAATGCCGGTTTGAAATTTTTGGGTGTTTTTTTTTTTTTTTCCTTTTTGATAATGCCAGTTTTTTTTTTAGTCTTAAAAAGTTTTTTTTTTTTTTTAATACTGTGTTGACGTGGAAAATTGTGGGAACTTCAAAAGCTTCGGTTTTATATATATATATAGATAAACAATAATTCTAGATTTGCAGTTACAAAAATTTCAAAATCAAAATCAAAACGTTTATGCTATCTATGGAAAAACAAAGAAATACAAGATTGAAGGTTAGGTTTTCAAGGAGAATGTGAAATTGGATTCATAAATGTATAGAAGATACCTAATCAAAGGTTTGGATAGGGAAAAGTGTGAATATATACAAGATTTGGATGTAATTGTACCAACTTGGTGAATCTGAAGCAAAGCAAAATCAACCAAAGTCAAAAACTCTGTTTAGTTACCGAGAAAATAACAGAAAAACACATAAGGAAGGAAGAGAGAGAGAGAGAGAACCTGTGAGGAGCTGAGAACCTGTGTTTAGGACCTTAGGTTGAGAGAGATGTGAGCTAAGAAAGAGAGCGGGAGCGGGAGCGGGAGCGAGATACAAAATTTATTTTATTTTATTCAAATGTGCATGGAATGGGTTGGTTGGGTTATGGATATTTTTTGACCCAACCCATCCCCATCACGTAAGTCCAACTTAACCCAACTTATCATATAAGTTTAATTCAACTCGACTCAATCCGACCCTTAAATTATGTTGGGTTGAATCCATGAGATAGACAATTTTTTTTTATTACTATTATTATTAAATTGAGTAGAAAAAAATATATCACGTCTGTCACCTGAGTTGATAAACAAAATATAGATTAATATATGAACTAATATTTCAACTCAGTTATACATTAAAAAAAAATTTTAATTATATAATATATTTTAAATATATGTTAAATATATGGGTCAGGTCGGGTCAGGTTGGCGGGTTTGGAATTTTATGATCCGAACCCAACCCGACCTGCTATAAAAAAAAAAAAAAAATTGTAACCCGACCCAACCCAGTTGATTGGGTTGGGTCGGGTAAGTTTTGGCAGGTTGACTGCACACTCCTAGATAAAACTATTCCCTATTTAATCTTTTTTGACGCCCTTTTACCATGATGCCTGAAGAAAAAAAACTAAAAACCAACTATTTTTTAATACTTATTTCAACAGTTATGCCCACTGCGAAAATAAGTATATGAATTTCCTTATTTTTACTCTACAGTTGTACTCAATTGTAGAAAATTAAGCTTTTATTTACATTTTTTTAGTGACAATGAATAAAAATATGTTGAAAAAACTCAAGTTTATTGTAGTGTTTGGGCCCAACAAAAGGCTACATTTGGTTGGAGGTGAAATAGAAAAGATAGAAAAGAAATGAGAGAGAATAGGATTTTGGGTTGTTTGGTAAGGCGAGAAAAGTGGATGGATTTTGGTGAAGCTCAGTTATTTTCTACCTGCCCATCATAAATTGATGCAATTGGTGTTATTAATTATCCCCAATCAATGGGTTTTGGTTGGTTTATTTTTTATTTTTTAAAATTAATTGTGGCTTATTTTTATTTTCTTAAATAACAGTTTTTTTTTTTTTAATTAAATGGTGGTTTTCACTTTTAGTACAAAAATATATTGTACATGTAATATAATGAAAAAGTAAAATTTTTTATTATTTAATGATTAAAAAATATTTTTTCTAATATTATATAATAAGGACATAAGAGTAAATTTATATAAATTATATATTCTATCCCTCCACTTTTCTATTTTCCCAACCAAACATTATGAGAGAAAACTAAAATATTTTCTATCTCTCAACTTTTCTATTCCTTCCTTATTTTCGATCCTTTCACTTTTCTATTTTCCCAATCAAACAAACTCTAAAGAGACCCATGAGGATGAGTCTTTATCCTAGTCCAAGAAAGTCTAATAAAGGTAATGTAGAGACAAAGGGTTGCAGAGAATTAAGAATTTAATTACCAATGTCAATTATGAGGTAGGGGGCTCTAGAAGAAAAAACAAACACTAGTGGGAGGGCAAGTGCAAATAGAATTATGTCTTTGAAGCTTTTATACCAGAATGTAAGAGGGCTGAATGACACTTCCAATAGATTGAGAGTCAGTAATTTACTTTAAAAAAATAGAGGGCGGATTTTTTATATATGTTTACTCAACAGAATTGCAGAGCATAAGTAGAGGTTTATTGAGGAGTTTGTGGGGAAGTCATCATGTAGATTGGCTACTTGTGAGTTCTATAGGGGCCTCAAGGGCTATTTTGTTGATGCGGGATAAGAGGAAAGTGGAGAAAGTAGATGAAGCAGTAGGAGATTAATCTTTGTTTTGTCATTTGGTAATTCCAAAAGTATTAGATTGTGTGTTCAATTGGTGAGAAGTACTACCTTGGTGTGTGGGGGGAGATTTCAATGTGGTTCGCTTTCTTAATGAATGAATAGGGGAAAATTTGACCACCTTAGTAGGCGGGATGGTTTTGTTGAAAGGGTGAAAGGTTGATGGCATTTCTCTCTTATCTCTCTATCTCTCTCTTCAAATCATGAGGTTTCAAATTGGGAATACATGTCTTGATAGGTCACTTAAAATGGATTAGTAATGGGTAGATGGATTTTTTAATGAGTCAGATTTTGTGTTTTGATTTTTAATATTAAATTTGTTGCCACGTCACTTAAAAATTTGACATGTCATAGTTTTGTTAGCTATGTAAGCATTGGACTAATGGTTATTAATAGGATGATCAATTGCGCTCATTTTTTAAACTTAAGGGACCAATAGCGCTCACTTCAAATTTAAGATACTAATAGCACTCAGTAAGTAAACTTCAAGGACCAATAGTGTAGTTTCGCCTTTTAAAAACTGAAACAACAAACAATATTATTGATATTGATATTTTAGAATAAAAAACATGTTTAGTAAGCTAAAAAAAATCATCTAATGAAAATTTTTTTTGTTTTTTTTACAAAAGAGCCCTTGCGAACCTCACTAGAATAATTAGAGAGCTTTAGGGACAAAATGGGCTTCTGCCCTTTTTGGGCAAATTAATTAGCCTTTTACCATTCTTCCCAAACTAAATAGGAAAATGCCCCTCTTTTGAAAATCGAGTTTCTCAAAATCGAGTTAAAAAAAAAAAAATAAATCTAGAGCCCTATAGTGACGTTTTTAAGGACCTATAGTGACGTTTTAAAAACCTATAGTGACGTTTTATAACTTGATATCCATGAAATTGAGTTATAGGTAATAAAATTGCCTATAACTCGATTTCATGGATATCAAGTTACAAAACGTCACTATAGGTCTTTAAAAACGTCACTATAGGTCTTTGAAAACGTCACTATAGGGCTTAACTCGATTTTGAAAAACTCGATTTTTAAAAGAAGGGCATTTCCCTATTTAGTTTGAGAAGAAGGGCAAAAGGCTAATTAATTTGCTTGAAAAGGGCAGAAGCCCATTTTGTCTAGAGCTTTAAGCATAACTCACATAAATGCAGCTTTGAACCAGCTAAACTTGCAGTCGTATCAGGTAGGTACTTCATTTGGGATAATTCTTTTTGCATATTTTTTGTGCATACTACTCTTACATTATAATTGCAACCAATTATCATATCTACTAATTTTAATATTTCAGGTATGGTAGATGCTTTTTCACATATAATCATACTCTATATGCTTTTACATAAGTAGAGGTTTATTGAGTATTTCGTGGGAACAAAATACTCTTCTCAACAACAGTAACTTTAGCTCAAGCCTCAAGTATATCTACCCAATTACATATAACCCACAAATTACAATAAATTAAAATAATTACAAACAAATTGGCTCGAAATTAACCTAACAAAAAATCAGGACTTAACACTGTGACTAAATTAAAAGAATACCCATTGTTACCACCGTGCACCCTTGGCGCATTGGTCATTCTACAAGTATAAATGCTTGTGGGGTGTGGGGGGGCAAAGGTCAGAGTTTAAATCTCCAAGAGGGAGCTTCACACATATATACACTTAAATTAAGTTAGAATAAAATTTCTATCTTATATATAAAAAAAATAATAATAAAAAAACCCAATGTTGAACTTGATGAATATGAGAAACAAGGTATATGTGTTGAGTTTTTTAATGTTCATTAATGTTAGATCTTTCTAACTCTTATGGCAACTTGAGGGTGTTGTGAAAGCCCTCTAGCAAAAGGGGAAAGTCTATTTTGGACATAGAATTTATTTGCCAAACTTGAGCTTCTGGGTGGTGGGATCATGGGATTCATAGGAGATCGGTCTCAGTTTGATTTGCACTTGACATAGCAATCCAAACAATCTTTTTCTTTTTACAAAAGTTTCAATCTATGGTGTTCGCTTCTGATGATAGCAATTCATTATTAGACCAAGATACTAGTCTATTTTTTTGGTGTATGTGAGAATTGAATCCCATATTTTTTATTCAACTATCAAAGATTTTACAAGTTGAACTAACTAGAACCCCCAGCAATCCAAAAATTCTAGTTCAATTAGTTTGAAATTAACAGAGTAAAAGTTAGGACCACAATTAAAGCCATAACTTGTCCATATGTTGTGTTGTGATTGATAGAATAAAAGTGGTGGGTCTACAACTTCACCTTTCACGACTTATCATGTGGGCAAGTTATAAAAAAATTGTGACTTTAGTTGTATTCCTAGTATTACTGTTTTGGAACTACTAAATTTGCGGATTCATGATGGTTAACATAAATTGTGACGAAAATATTAGTTCTTATGAATTTGAGATTATAACCATAAGTTTTCATTTAATATGTACATAGTCTTCATTGTGTCATCTATCAAAAAAAAAAATCTTCATTGTGTCATACGTGTTTAAGTTTATGTATATCATTAGGTTCCAATTACTTCAATCGGTAAAATCATATTTCACCAAATAAAAAATTTGTGATTCAAACCCGATTATACCAAAATCCAAATGGGTCCCTCTCTATTTTTGATGACGTGGCAAATATGTTGGTGGGTGACCACAATATGCAACAGTGCACTCCTCCACACCCAACACGTGGAAATGACTAACATGCGCCTATGGCGATAAATACCACCCACTGGCCGCTCCCAAACTCTTCTCAAATTTTCTACACCCTCCCCCTTTCAGATCCTCTCAAATCTCAATTCTACCCTTCTCAATTTCCTCAAATTTCCAATCCCACCCCTCAGATTCAATTCCCATTTTAATTTTAATTTCAATTTCTAGGGTTTCGATAATCTCACCGGTGAGTGAATGCAAACAAAAATGGAGGACCTTCCTCTTCCAACACTGTTCGAACAAGCGCGTAAGATCCATTCAACCGCCACAGACTCCGGCGCCGATCAGGTACACTCAATTCTCTGAAAATTGCTTTCAATTTTAAGATTTTTTTTGTTTTGGGAATTTGGGGTTTTAGGGTTTTGAATTTTGTGGGAAATTTGGAAAAAATTGTAGGAGGTGGTGAAGAAGGGTTTGGAGGCTCTGGTGAAATGCGAGGACATGGTAAATAAGCTTGGGTTGTTCTCAACCAATGAGACCAAGGAAGATATCAGCACCACCAATCTCAAATATCTCCTGGTAATTTTTTGGTTTTTAGCTTTACTATATTGAATTTTAATTCGTGGAATGAATTGGGTTTTTCTCTTTTTCTTTGTAGAGTTCATAAAAGAATGAAATTTAGTGAAATGGGATATGGGATATGGGATATGGTTAATTTTCTTTTAGGGTGTTTTGGGAGTTTATAAAAGAAGGAATGGATTGGAGATAGAAAGATTTGAATTGGTATTATAACTGCTTAGCTCATCACGGGTGAAGGTCCCTTGGATTACCCGGCAACAGGTTTTGGCGTGTGGGGCCGGTTACCCGTGCTAGAGGCGAGTCCAAAGGGCTCTTCTTTCGAAACAGTCCTTGCATTATATATTTTATTAAAGGAATGATTGCTTCTCCCATTATTAGGAGGTCCTAATAGCCATTTAATATCCTTACTAGTGTTAAAAAAATCCCTTTCAATCTATTCTGTTGAATTCATTTCCTCACTCCCTATGCACTGTTAATGAAACGTTTGATTTATCAAAAAGAAAGGGTGGGTAAAAGGGAGAAGAGGAAGAAACTAGTGCTATATATTTGATTCATGAGAAAATGTGCAAGGAGAATTAATCGAGAGGGAAAAAGAAAGTGTACTGCTTTTAATTTGGAAAAAGATTTAATTGCACTCTTAATATTCTACTAGAAAGAAATGAAGCTAAAAAAAAAAAAAAAATAGCTTGGTTTTTTTCTTTTGATGAATAAGAGGAAAGAAAAAAGAAGTTGATAAAATGTGAAGCTTTCCTAAATCAGCCATTACAGGATTTTTTTTTTTTTTTTGTTTAATAAGCTCTCCACAGGGTACTGAGAACTTAAATTCATTTTTAGTTTGAACTGGATTTTTGAATTTTGCCAGTGGAACATTTATTTATGGAAAAATGTTGAGGGGCCGCACCCGCGTCGGACGCGGCGATGCGCGAGGATGCCGCTGCCGGCGCATCGGTGCCGCGTCTGCCACATGTTTTTTTTTTTTTTCAACGACTCGCGCCGATGCGGCTGAGACTAGGGCCAAATCAGGCTGATTCGTGCCGACTTGGGCCGTATCGGGCGAAATCGCCGATTCAGGCCGAAACGGGTCGTATCGGCCGGCGATCGAAACGGACCGAAATGGTCGAAACAGGCCGAAATCGAGGCAATCGAACGGCGCGGAGTAGCAGGTGGAGAAAGGAGGGGCGTTGATTGTGTTGGCGAAGGAGTGACGTAGGATTTGTTTGGAGCATGATGGGACTAGGAAATCGGACGGTAGGGGACGAGCGAGTCCGAGTTCTAAGTATTCTCTGGGTTTGTGATAGGAGGGTAGGGATTTGGTGTAACAGTCTGGGGAAGAGGATGGTGAGACTGGGGCGGTGAAGAAGAGAAGCAAGAGAGAGAGGAAGATGGACATTTTTGGGAGATATTTTTATTTTTGGACTCAAAAAAGCCTTTTAGGAAGCTTCGAGGATTTTAAGCGTGTATGCAGTTACTTGAATAGGTTTGGTTTCAATTGCTTAAAAAAGGGACTTGATGGTGATGTTATGTAACTGAATAATTGAAGGGTGAATGAATAGGATAATATAAAGCATGTAGTCATGTAGATTTCTGTGTGAAAAGTGAATACTGATTCCTTGCCTTCTTCTTTTTTTGTTTTGTGAATCAAACATAGTAATGTGTTTTTTAAGAATATTTTAATAGGAAAAATATATAGAAAATATAAATAAAAATAATTTTAATAATTTTTTAATCGCCGAGTCCCGCCGCACCCGCACCCACCTTTTTCAAAAATTGCCGAGTCCTGCACCCGCACCCGCACCCAAGTCCCGAAACGCACCCGTGCTTCATAGATGGTGACTCTGTTGTCATTAACACTGAATTTGGAGGAAAAATCATTTACAAAGAAGAAACATAATCGTTGTGGACTGGTTTTGCATTTGTAAGAAGGATGGGGAATAAGTTGATCATTTGCTTCTACACTGTGATACGCTCATAGAGTTATGGTCTTTAGTGTTATGTTTATTTGGGCTGCAGTGGGTCATGCTTACGGGTTTAATTGATATGTTGGCTTGTTGGAAGTGGCGATTAGCAAGACATTGAAATGGTGATATTTGGAATGTGATTCCTTTGTGCTTAATGTGGACTAGTTAGAAAGAATGAAATCAACTAATGATTGAAGGATTCAAACACACTACGATGGAGCTTAAGCTTTTTTTTTTTTTTTTTAACATACTTTCTTTGGTTTGATGACTACGTTAAGTGGCCATTCTTTCTCTAATTAACTCGAGTTCCTAGATTATTTCCCTTTTAGTCGAATTTTTTCCATTAAGTACGCATTCCATATATTCAGTTGTAATCTTTGGTCTAAATAAAAATATTACTTTCCTATCCAAGAAAAAATTCCATTGCATGATTGAATTGGCCATCTGCCAATTATTGGCATAAGTCTGAATATTATCATTTTGAAGGATCCTTAAGTGTTTCTATCATTGAAGTGGTCCTACGACAGATCTTGGCATAAATCCAAACATTGTCATTCTACCGGAACCTGCAAGTATTTCTATACCAGTGATTGAAATTATGGAACTGGTCATCCGCTGTGGCTTTATCCTTTTGTCTTTGAATATATAGAACCACAATCATTAATCATTTAGGAATGAGCAATGCCTTTATTTAGGAGATTTAGATACGATGAACCTTCTTAGATTTTTTTAGGTTCATTAGTCTAGGAGACACGAAAAAATAACTTTGCTTCTTGGTGCATGATTATGATCTGACTGACATGAATTTTTCTTTTCAAAAGTTGTAACTGAGAATGGGGAAAATGTTTTTATGGGTATAACTGGACTTCAGTGCATCTTTAGAAGGTCATCATCACAATGTTTATGGTTGTTATAATAGCTGAAGACAGTGTAGTTGCAAACTTGGTAGTTCTCAAGTTTGGTTTCATTCTTATTGGAAGCTCTCATGAATTTCTCGCCTTCAGGTGCCATTTTATCTTGCTGAGTTGACTGAAAAAGTTGCACAAGATGACAGGATACAGATTCTTAAGGCTTCCCAGGAAAAATTAAAGGTGAATGCTTTTCATCACCTGAAGAATAGTTCAAAGCTTTGTTAAATTAAAAGTTGTTATGTCACCGTTGACACTAGGCAACATTTTTTTTTTCAAGGAATTTATATCACTATGTGAGGCAATGGAACTTGTACCAAAGGAGGAATTAGAAGCATCTACGCAAGGAGTTCCAAATTCACCTGCTGATCAGAGGGCTCGCAAGGTAGGTTTAATTTCTTTTTTAAATTGTTCAATATATGAGAAGCACAAATTTTTATGTTATGACTCAAACCCCCAAAGTTTCAAAGCCTATGTGATTTTTCTGTTCTCCTTTTTGTAATCTCCCAAGACATGAATGTTGCATCTGCAGCATATTATGGTGGTTAAAAATGTGGAATGGAAGCTTCTTCTTGTAATATAGTACTTACTCTTCTTGTGCCTGTATCTAGATTGCTCGGTTCAAACGCCAAAAAGCTGCAGAAGCAAAATTGCTGGAAATAAAGGAGCGGAAGGAGCGGCGTGGACGTTCTACCAAAGCAGCTGCCTTATCCACTCCTGTTGAGGCAGGAGAGGAAGATGAGCTGGATGATGATGGAGAAGAAGAAAGAGAGGTTAGCTGATTGGTCATTTGTTTAGGGTGCTGCTATGTGTACTCCATTGTTATTTTTTGCTTCATATCGTGAGTGCTGGGATGTCCCTGAAATGCAGAAAGTCAACTCTAGGAAACTTTATTTTAAACTTTTATCAAAGTCGTTGTCTCCCCACGTTCAGGAGAAAAAAATGTTACTGATTTTAATTGTTTTTGAAGATTTCCTTTTGTGATTCTGCCTGATCAGGTCTTGTCCCAGAGTACGTTGACATCCCCTTACACCTCACTGGTGCAATCAATAAGATCTAAAAGGTTTTAAAATGCATTTACTGACATTTGACTGGATCTTTTGTGTACTGACAATTTTTGAGATTGCCATCAGCAAATATCATAAGCACCAATTTTTGGTTTTTACCCAACGAAATGCATTCCTTGGTCTTGCAAATGTGATCTAAATGTTCTGTTCTCTATTAATTATTAAGAATGATGGTTTTTTTTTTTCAATTTAAATCAAAATGGTTTCAGATTTTTTTCTTTTTCTTTTAGCAAAGAAAGTTACTTTGCTCTCTCTACTCTTAACAGTTTCAGGATAAATCTAATTATATGAGTAATCAATTAATCATGCATTGTGAAGGCTTAAAATTTTATTCAACTTATGCCATCAATTATGCCTGGTTTATTTTGTTAAAATGTCAAGTTACATTTTTTTTTTTTTGAAGCTATTGCAGTTTGACTGAAATCATATTATTCTCCTTGTGCAGGCCTGGCTTACCACCATCTCTTTGGCAATCTGTAAGGTTAGTTATGTCTTCAATATAACCTGCTAAGTTCAAGGTTTATTTTCTTAGTTTAAGATCTCATTAAATCTTCATGCCATGTGACTATTTTCAGACCTTTGATCTTCTGAAACTGCTGAAGGACGAGGAAGAAATTCTCTGTGCTGTAAAGGAAAAGAAATCGAAGGTACTAATATGGTTGGTGTGAGTTACCCAGTCTGTATTTATACATAAGCTTACTAAATGATTCTACTAGATAATTTGCTTTTCACTCAAGACTGTAAATTTGTTAGTGGTGTATATGTTGCATGCTGGTTCATGGTCTAGTCACATACACTTACACTTTAACACATATATATGGTTGTTTTTTTTCTTTTTATTTGTTGGTATTTTGTAGGAATAGTTGGTCAAATTGATAGATTATTAGCTTTATGCAGTTTATGGCTATGCATTTGTATGCGTCTGTTGAAATTTGTACATACAACTCTTCTAACTTGAACTCTGTATGATTCAGGAAGGGGACAAGGAGTTCTCTCGAGATGTTCTTGATAATCGCACAAAGACAGTAGAAGCTTGGCATCGTGATGCTGCAGTCCGAGCTCGGTATACTAAACCAGCACAACCTATCACATGCGCTGCATTTGCTCAAGATGTTCTAGAAGGTAGAGCAAAGGTCTCTGAAGTACATGACCACAAACACCAGCCAATGATATTTGGTCCAGCGAGTGTTGTGGGTGGAGGCTTTACAAGTGAAAGGGAAAGGATGGCAGCTCAGGTTTTTCAACCTACTCACAGGTATAATTTTATTGCCTAATAAATATATACATCTACAAGGAAAGGCAAGGCCCGATTTCTTGTTTTGCTACTCTTTGCTTTTGTTTAAATTAGGAAGGGTGGAATGAAAATGATTGCTAAGATCTCTCTCTTATGAAAATGAGAGAACTTGTGGAATAATAATCTTCTACTTAGAGGAAGCAGTTCTTCTGTTATTTAAAACACCCCATGTTTAGATGCTAAATCGAATATTTTGTTCAAGGTTGCCAACCATGAGCATAGAGGAAGCTGGTCTAAAAGAGATGGAGATAATGAACAAATGGCAAGAGCGGAATGTAAAATTGATGGAGGAAGCTAATCACTCATGGTACAAGGACAATCGAATGCCGAGGCCAGGTGAAGAGGACGATGAAGATGATGATGCTGTCGTAGAGAAGGCAAGAAGATGGGATGACTGGAAAGATGAGAATCCTCGGGGTGCTGGTAATAAGAAGCTAACCCCTTGTGGATAAATGTGGCACAGACCGATTATGTATTCTCATCACAGCTAATTAAATACCCTTTTTGTGTTCCTTTTTCTAAAATTTTGGCTGACTGATATTGGAATTACAAGTCTTGTAGTTGGTGTGGTCTCCCTGTATCTTGATAGCTGAACAGTTTTATGTATAATAGACAGATGATCATTAGAAAATAATTTTGCAAGTTTTTGTTGTTGGAGTGGCTTTGCTTGGCTGAGAAGTTTGTAAGACTTAATTAATGGATAATAGAATGAAGTCTGATCAATGATACACATACCAAGGAATTTATTAATCATATAAAAAAAAATCATACAAAACTATATGTTGGATGCTCTGCATGACAAATGCAAGAGACCGAGTGGTAAATGTGTATTGATAATGAAGTTTCCACGTCATTGAGCGCGGAAATTTTGAAAGAGACATTTTCCAAGTTGCTTTATCAATCTTCTCATCAACCAAAAAAAAAAAAAAGTGGCTTTATCAAATAATTTCTAGTTATGAGTTATGACCATCTTCCATTTCTTTCAGCTCTTAACCTCAAAATTCAAATTAATGTCTAGCAAATTATATTGCACTACCCCTACGTTATTTGCAAGTTTTGCTAATATTAAAATTTTTATTAGGAAAGACAATTAGAAAAATATAATGCTGGGCACAGAAAATGCTAAAATAAAAAGGAATCATTCTGTTTTATTTATTATTATTAAGAAAAAAATAATAATATAAACAAAATGAAATTATTCTTTTTATTTTTATTTTTTGGGTTAAGAAAATTTGTGAAGTAGGCTTCAGTTAGCTTAACCAATAATTCTTTTTTTTTGAATAAGAGGTTAGGGATTCGAACTTTGCCAACACCAAAAATTAATTAGTATCTTGGCAAAATGAAGTTAAGAGCAATCATCATGAAGTGGATGCTATAGATTGAAACTCTATCGATATTTATAAAAAACAAAAAATAGTGAAAATGAAAGTGCCCCAAATTGAAAGAAGAATGTGTTTTTTTTTTTCCTGGTTCTTGATTAAAAAAAAAAAAAAAAAAAATGATTGCTTCATATTTTGGCCTCCCTAGATCCGGCCCTAATTTATAAAATTATCTATAATCAAATTGGTATTATCTTTAACATTTTCCTTTCTTTCTTGTCATCTCTACTGATTTGTCTAATATCACTAAGCCACTGCATGTCCCTTAATCCTAATGCAGTTGCACTTGATTTTTCTCTCGTTGTTTGTATTCCAAATTCATTGTCTTCTATTTTTCTTTCAAACCATTTGGTTTTCCTTGCATCCAACTTATTAAACATAATTTGTGGTGTATTCAGTGGTGATTAGCTCATTAGTTTTCTTGCGCCCCTTTAATGAAACCGTGGACAAATTAACTGTTTATATATTGTTCATTTGTTTGAACTTTGAACAAGATTTTTCCTGTCTTGTAAGTTGTAAGCAAGTGGAAACATCTGAATCTCTGTCATGTAAGGTTTAAGGGGTTAACGGATATCATCTAAATTACACATACATGGTGGAACCAAATTCCTGATTTTTCTTTCGAAAGCAAAGTTATATTTAGCAAAATTGAGACTTTAAAAAGTTGTAAATAAATTAATAAGCCAATGGAAAAAAGCTAATCCAAACATACTTTCAGTAAAAAGTTTTCAGTTTTAACTAAATAAGTTGCACTTAATACAAAACCTCCTAGGTCCAAACCTCCAAAAGCACATTACCTCGCATATCTGATAAAATTTTCTAGTTCCTAATATTAGTTGTGTCTCCTTTTCTACAACCTAACTATGTATATCTATTATAAAGAAAGCAGCATTAGGCATCGTCCATGCATAACTGCATTTATATGGGATTCCCTGATCACTTTTCTTCACCTGTTATGACACTTTGCAAGCAGTTTTAGTCCACAAACCACTAAAATTGGAAAACTTTCCTCAGCACAATACATTTAACCATTAAATTTTGTGCACGTCACCTGAAGCTGCCAGCTTGTTTTAGACACATTTCCAGAAATAGGATATGCACAGCTAATTAAAGAAGATGGATCCAGTCAACAATAGTTAGCTATATTCAAGTTTGGTATACGTAAACTCTTATGCTTGGATGGCGTCGGGACAGATTAAATGAATCTAAATTGTAATCTACTATCAGATATAATCAAAGCTTTAATGTAATACCAAAAATTAGGTAAAAATTCTAGACTCCATTATGTGCTCTTCTAGCACCAATCAAGATGCCATGTTCTCCTTCCTAAAACGCAATTTCTTCATCTCCTTATTTGAATAGAGAGAGGGAAAAAAGTCTATCATCTTCCACCTCAAGAAATTATCTAAGCACAAACACCCATAAATACTAAGCGTGTCAATGTTTGGACACTCCTACATACATGCATCCAGATTAAAAAAAAAAAAAATCTTTATTTGATTTTATATATGTTTTTAAAGATTTTAACAGTTGTTATTTGTCTTGTAAACTTACAATAGACATAAAACATGCCTACAAATTAATATAATTAATTAATTCATACTAATTTTTCAAGAATTGTCATGTTTATGTCTTAGGATATTAATAAATTCAGCTAACAAGTGGAAAGTACATAATGAAAGACTAACAAGTGAAACAGACAGGGTGAAAGTGGGGGCAGTCATTAAGATTTCTAAAAAGCATGAAAATAAATATTTATAACTAATCCTATATGTAATTATGTACGCAATGGCATAAGACTTTTTTTTTGGTGGGGGAGATAAGAAACCAAAAGATTGAATAGAAAGGAAGCTTAAGCCAGCTCGAAATGTACTTGGCTTGTGTAACAATTTAAATATCAAAAGAAACCTCTCCTGCACAAGAGAGTGCCACCTATAAGCTTGGAATTAGCTTGTCTGTCATTTCTTCAGGTTACAAATACGCATCTGATTCTGACATACATAAAGAAGGCAATCTAGAAGATTCAATTGTACCAATGACACGGTTTCTACTCCTATCACCAGAAACCAACACTTAAAAGCAACCATCATAAAATAAAAGCAATTGAAAGAGATACCATGCAGAGGCTATTTGAAAAGATGAAACATAACTCTGATACCCTGTTAGAAAAGGCAAGACATATCGACGACAACATAACAAAGTGTATGAGAAAGAATGAAGAACAAAATAAAGAAGAGAATTGAGAGAGAACACGCCTTCATATCTTTAACAAAGGCAATGCCAGCACAAGTAGTATCTATACGTATACAAAATCTAATACATTACATAAGATCATTGCCATTGTGAACTGTATAACAAAAGCTAAATTACTTGTCTTGAAAATCATACAGAGATTTCACATGATAAACAAAGAAAAATAAGCAATCAACAAGACTTACATATGTGCCCCCATTGTACAGCAGTCACAAAGTGTAAGTCTTTGTCATAAAATTCTCATCCAACTCCAGAGTATAGCACCAAATATACCCTCTTCCCTTCCAAGGTACACAACAAAATACACCCTCAACTCAACTTTCAACGCACTTAAATCCCCTGCAAATGCACAACCATATCACAAACAAAACCGAGCACACAAACAAGTCCAGCAACAACACCACCCACACATGTTTCCTCCAAATTTGCTTCGACTTTTGCCGATCATTGGCAAAAACCTTTTGCACCGGCAATGAAAAATCCCTGCCATCAACATCATCAAAAACATCCACCTTTTTCTCCAATGTACCACTTTTACTGTCGCCATTTGCTATTGCACTACCTGGCCTCTTCTTCTTCTTCTGCAATCCTTTACACGGCTTGGACCCGAGCAAAGGTGTCATCACAACCTTCATCCCTTTCGTAGAGTCCATGCTCGGATTCCTACTATCCTTAGATTCACTACCTGAAGAATTCAGCACACTCAAATCCAATGCCATTGCTTCCAAAAAAATAGGATCACATTCCTTTTGAAGGCAATAGGGGCTAAAAATATGAACACCCTTTAAAGCCCCTGCTTCAATAACCTCCTCAAACGCGCATTTTATGCGGTTTAAGAACCAAATTTCCTGTGATTGTTCCATATTCTCATCGAATATTGCGAAATACACAAAAGGGTCTTTGATTAAGAACGTGTAGGTCCTTTTTCTAATGGTATGCGTGAACATGGAGTGCAAAGTTGGGGTCTTTTCAATGCATTTCAGAGCTACGGATTCGAGATCGGGTTCTCTGATGAATTGGGATAGAATTGTGGTTCCTTTGGCAATACAAACATATTGGATGAGTTCTGGATTGGTAATCATTGATTGGGTTTTTTTTCAAGGAGGGAAATCAATTGGGGTTTGAAAAAACTGAAACTTTTTAATGGGTTGGGGATGGGATTTGGGAATAGAATCGAATTTGGGGAAATGGGCATTGAAAATCTGAGCTTCTTATTGGGGCTCCTCTCAGAAAGTTGATTCCTTTATAAGAGGAATTCCCAATTCAACAACCAGAGACCAAAATCTTCAAAATTCACCTCTCAATGAAACTCTCTCTCTCTCTCTGGAACTTTCATAATTTTTTTCCTTATTTCCCAAAAATTTAATCTCACTCTCTCTCTCTCTCTCTCTCTAAAATTCTCTCTCTCTCTCTGGGGGAATTTCTAGGGTTTGGGATTAGGAGGAGCTGAAAAAAGAAGAAGAAAGAGCTGGATCCATTGGAAGGAAGAGAAGGGAAAGGAACAAAATAACGATTCCCTATGTGGAAGTGGAATGGGCGTTTTTGGACTAGTGATTTTAAAGCTGCAGGGTCAAATTTGGGTTTGCAGTTTGCAGCCTGGTTTTTTGTTTTTTGAGCCAATAAAGTGATGCCACGTGGGAGGAATATGGTGGGTCTTATTAGAGGCAATCAAATAATTTTTTTTTTTTTTTTTGAGAAACTGTTAAAGGCAATCATTGGTGGCAAGAAACTATAAAATATGTGGGGAGAGTTTAGGTGTGATATCTCTGACAAAACAAAATGATTGTCCTAGTTTAAGATGCTTTTAGCTTAGTTAGTTGTCAGAGAATCGATACAGAACATGTTCTTGGGATTGAGATGTATTGCATCTGAAGCGTTTCACCTACTTTCTTTTACAATTTTTTTTATCATATTTTTTATTTTTTAATTCTCTTTTAATATATTTTATTTAATGATTGAAATTGAAAGTTATTTTTTTAATTTTCAATCTCAATTATTAATTACAATTGCATCAATATTACACCTGATCTAAATCCATGTTCTTGTTAATGGGTGTAGCTTGTGTCCAGTGGCTAGTGCCACTGGATACATTACGATGCACACGTGTTTGTATAATAACATGTCTAATGGTCACTGGCCACTCGACACAAGCCATATCCCTTGTTAATTGATGCTATTTTGTTGGAAGCTTGAAAATAGATGGTGCAGGAATAATGACTCTACTAAGTTATTAATAATTTTATTTTATTACCCAAAATAAAATAAAATTCAATTCCTTTGTTGATTTGAAATGTGAATACTAATGTTATTGGGTCCTTTTCATTTGGCATTCAATTTGAAAACATTATTGCCATCTATGTCCAAAAAAAGAGTTCTATGGAACAAGGGTGATATGATATGATACCCACCCCTTGTGAAAGAGAGGAAATATATATATATGGTGCAGGGTATATTTTTTCCATGAGACTGTGGCCATTCATAGGGTCTAAGAGACCCTTAAGATAGAAGAGCTATTATAGGCAGACCCACATAAGGTAGTTACAATTAGATCACATAGCCATACCCGCATACCAACTAATCATGTATTGTAGTTCTTGTTATGCCCGTTCCTTTGGGAATGTCAAATATCAATTCATACCTGACATTGTTTAACCTTTTTGATGAAGAGGGGTGGACACAGTAGTTTTGAACTTTCAATAGTTATTTTGGTTTCTCTCAATAGTAAAGTCTCTGTAGATGGAAATTTCGGTTCTTGTTTCAAATGTGATGGAAAACAGATTGCAAAATTGTTTTGTCCAAATGACTCATGCAGAATCCTTTCTTTCTTGGCAAGTGACTAATGCAAAATCAGGTCAAAGAAACTCAACCAAAGTCTGATAAGTATATCTTCGAAAAAAACCCAATAAGCATGTGTTCTTAATTTCGGTCTAGTTGGAACCATTTGGAAGATCCAAAGAAATGGCTGCAAAAGTCATTTGCACTGAATTTCGTGTATTGATTCATAAAACCAATAGCAACGCATGAAACATAAAGTTGCCTGAGATAATATAAGTTCTCCGTGTATTTTCTCTATATATAAAAAGACATATTACAACATATACTATATGGAAGAATGAGTGCTAATTGTAATATTAGTTATATCTTCTAAACAAAAAGAATGACCAAAATTATGGTAAAAATTCATACCCGCAAGGGGGAAGAAAAAAAAAAGTTTCACTAGTGTGATCTCCAAGCTAATATGACACAGAACATGTCCCATATAAGTCTGAACTAATTAAAATGTCGAAGTTTTGTCATTTTTCTTCATTTCTTTCTTCTCTTTACACGCTCAGCTGACATAAGGTGGATCGAGAAAGGCCCATTCGAAAACCTGTTCATATTGGATAGCAGCATTTTCCCATGTGTAGTCCCTCTGCATACCTCTTTTCATCAATCCTTCCCAAGAAGACTTGTGCTCTCTATAAGTCCGAGTAGCATTTCTTAAAGCCTGCAATTTATCAATCAGTGACATTAAAAACAAGTGAGGATCTCCCCCCAACCCGCCCCTCCACCACCCCACCCCCACCCCCCCCCCCCCCCCCCCCCCCCACACACACAACACACACACTATCAATGTAGAAAACCCACAATAGATCCATTTGTATGATTTTTTGTAGCCATGTGAAGAATAAAAGTGCATGAAGAGTTTAAAACTCCGATTGAAGATCCATAAGCACCCCCCTTTGCTTGACATGGTAATGACTAGATGGGATCCACAGGAAATAACTAATGAAATCAAATTTAGCATTGTGTTGCTGACTTGTCAGGTCATAGAGTCGGATGCCAAAATCCAGAAAAGTCATCATCACTTGGATATATTCCATCAGACATATATTACACTTCTAGACTAACCATCAAGTTACTTTTACCCATATGTAAAATTATGAAGCTATAATGATTAGTTATTGTCGTACACAAAAACTTGTTTAAGTAAAAAAATAGAGTATGCAGGAAGTTTGTGCACAGTAAATTTAACTTACCGCTAACATACTCTCTTTTGTTAGTGGAGAAAAAGTCCACCTGCCAATGCATTCCACAACAACATTATAATTCAGCCTTAGGAAGCTAAACATTATTCATGACAAAGTCATAATGAGATTGTGAGGAATGGAAGCTTTATCGATAGCATTCATAATAAGATGCAGAGGAAATAAAGCATTACCCACAGTACTGTTGTAGTTCTTATACTAGTGAAATATTTTCCACAAAAAGAAATTGCTGAAAAGTAAGACTATCAAAATGAAATATTAACTAACACAACAAATAAAGAAAGGCTCATCACAAGCTTCCAGAGTTGCTATGTCATAAAGCACAATGGCAGCTTCTTTGATACTATGCTGTGTCACAATTAGCAATGCCAGATGCCAGTCTTAGTGACATCTATTTCTTGCCATCATAACAATTTCTCAAAAAGGTGAACATCTTTTCATAGACAAAATGATTTGCAAGCTGGAAGAAATCACCAGTTATTGTTTATTTTTAATTCTTCTCTGATCCATGTTACAAGCAAACTAGATATGCATTAATTTTGTGCAATATTGACATCCTTCTGCAAGGTTTATTTATGTTCCAGGCATACAAAGTTCTTTTCGGAAACAAGATGGTGATATTTTTTAACCTCTCCACACTATTGAATGCTTAGTTCTCTCTCTCTCTATCTTGACAAGTAAATGCTTAGTTCTCTCTTTTAATAGAAGATCTTCAAGAAGTGTCTTGCTTCAGGGATGCAGATCTGATATTTACAGTTATACACAGGTTAAAGGATCCATGGCCCATCATTATGCTGGTGTCACATCCCCTGAAGTAGAAGCAAGAAGCTGAGATTTTCTAAAAATTTATGAGAAATTACCGCTAATCCCAAAGGGGTAATAGGGTTTGAACTCAAGACCACATGCTCTAATACCATGATAAATTATCACTAGTCCAAAAAGCTTCAACTATTAAAAAATGATGAGTTTAATTATTTAACAATTATTCTAACCATATCTATGACATAATCATTCCTGAATTTTTTTCATTGATGAGGAGATGTTGATGAAAATATACCCAGACCAAGAGGTCAAGGAAGACTACATACCCTGTACCTTCACCATGGCCTTCCTGAACAAATGGATTGAAATTTTCTACTGTATCCTGACATACAAAGAACAAAAGGCATTAAATAGAAATAAGCCATATAATGAACAACTGCATTTGATTTCTTAAATCTTTAAACTTACTCTAAGTCCTCCAGTGTCATGAACCACTGGCACAGTTCCATATCTCATTGCATACAATTGATTTAGTCCGCAGGGCTCAAACCTTGAGGGCATCAACAGTATGTCACAGCTGATCATTCCAAAACAAAAGTAAGTTGGGGCCATCAATTTTTTTAGGAACATGTAAACCATGAAATACAAATTTTGAAATACCCTGCAGTTATCTTATGAGATATTGGAACATTAAATCCAACCCAACCCCGAAATTTGTCTTTATAAGCAGACTCTGTTGCTCTCATCCAGTCTTCAAATTCTGGATCCCCAGATCCAAGCATAACCTGAAACATATTTGATAGCTTTACTTATATAAAGGAAAATAATAACCTTAATGAGACACCCAGATAAAAGGGACAGAAAGACCACACTATAGCACTTGAATGTATTCCTTGATGTAGACTAGAGCTGATATCTTTCACACCCATACATTAAATACCTGTCTACTGTGGTCAGGTTTCAGGGAGCAAAGATTCTGAGCTAATTCTAATAAAACCATTAAAGATGCAACTAATTTTATCCATCTTATATTAATAGCAGTTCAGTCTAGATATATTCCTCACAATAGAAAACAGGATAGATATTTGGAAGCAATGTAAAGGAGCATGACAGCAAGCTGTAAAATGATTATTTGACATTCTTCACTAATAATTAGCTTACAAATTGTACTTCATCTTCCATTATTTCTGGAATTGCTGACCGGATCAGGTCAATGCCTTTCTGGTAGTCCAGTCTCCCAACAAATCCAATCTACGAAGTTTAACATGAACCAATAAGAGAAGGGAGCATAAAATTTTTCTACCAAACCTGTGTGTAAAAATACATTAACAACTTACCAATGGGCAATCAGGCCTAACGGGAAGACCCACTTCTTTCTGCAAAGCAATTTTGCATTGTGCCTTCACCATAAAGACAGTTGAGGTAAGAATGCTAGGGTTTTGCATAATAGCAATTTTAAAACAAAATAATTAGCCACCTTTCCATTAAGATTTTCAGCAGAATAATGGCAAGCAATATGCTCATCTGAAGATGGGTCCCATTCAGCAACATCAATGCCATTTGTGATCCCTGGTAATAAGTAAAAATAATTAGTTTGAAAGTTAAGTACCAAACTAAATAATTTAATTGAGCAACACTTTCTTCTATTTACCAATTTTTCTTTTTATTAGCTGACACAAACACATGTATAAGGCAGAGAAATGGAAATGATACATCATTAATGATGAAATTGGCAAATCCCTTCAAGCACATCCAAATCAAAGGCAACTCCAAAAAATTTCAAACTTTGTCAGCAGAAAATTTTAAAATCCCAATTATTTTTGAAGTTTGCTAAGATTATATGAGTTTTGAAGATAATATACATATAAACCACGTTTGGTAAGAAGAAACTAAACCACCTCACTCTTCAGCCAAACTAGTTTGACACAAAGAAAACATGTAAAGTTTCTCCCAAAAATAAGAAAAACACAGCTGGCGAAACAAATATTTTATAAGAAAGGTACTTAATTTCAATTGGTTTCAACCAGTCCACGTTGCTTAATGCAAATACATACAAAAACTTGATTTATATATCAAACAAAAAATCACTCTTTTAAATTCTTGAGTAAACTGTCACTTCCTAGATGTAAACAGACTCAAAAGTCAGTTAGATAATTGCTTAGCATTTAAAAAATTTTAAACTTTGAAAAATAAATCCAATAGAAAGATTGTTCAATTATGTGATTCGATCTGCTGAAGGGCTGATGTTTTAGTAATATTGCTTGGTTTAGATGGGAACTCTTCACTATAGATGGGAACACAGTGTATTAAAAATGTCTATATCAATTGTAAAAAATATATGACTTTGGGACAATATCTCAAAATATAAATTATATTTAAAACTTTCTCTGAAGCAGTGTAAAGTTCCATCAGAGGATAACAATTAGTTAAGATGTTAAGGTTTTTGAATTAGTTGAAAACATAAAATGGTGTCCAAAGATTTGAAAATTTGATAAAGATTATAAAAATGACAGGACATGAAAAAACATTCCACACCTCACCATCAATATGATACTCTTAACTCTCTTTATCAAGAATAATTCTCCTCTAGCGCAGAATTTGCAAAGGTATAATTTAAGCTAAATAGCTAACACATACCATTAAGAACACTCCTTCGACTGCTTAAAAGCCCATTTAGACCATATCCACCTTCAGCTGTTGTTATTTCCCAGGAATACCCCTACAATAAGAAGGTACTGCTTTAACATAAAAAGCACCATATCATGATAAAATATATGGCATTTATCTAAAAGAAACATCGTTACTATACCAATACTCTTAAAACACAACCGATCTAAGTGTTTATTCGTTTTGCTTTTTGAAATAATTTATCTCCTACATGAGGCCAATCAAATATGGTTTCTAATCCAAAATTTTCAATAACAAAAAATAATTCGTCATTTACCGATCACTGCATAAATGCTTGATATATCATTTAAAGAGATGCCTCACAATAGAAGTATGCCATATAGCATTTAAAACCTGGCTAACTGTCAGTAATCGATCAGCTGTCACAACTGCACCCTTCAGAAGATTGACTGCTTGACCTGTGTCTAGAGCATGTTTCCTTGCCCATGTTGGAAACACCCATTCCACGGCTCCATACCACTCTGGAGGTAGTCCCAAATTCATGTATGTTGTTGCTGGTTCCACTCCCTTGCATATGCAAGACATTAGTTTATTAGATTAGTGTTGACTTAATAGCCAAAAGACATATTTACAAGAAGTATACCAATCATCAAATTGTACTTATGAGTGAAGATTGAGTTGCTTATCACCTCTTAAAGGTGCATGCAATTCATGTAGGAACTCTCATAAATGGAAACACTTCATGTGTTAATATTCTCTACAGTTTCACAAGGCAACAACCTTATACCCATCAAGAGTGATCTAGTTACATAGAGGAATCCTTGGGGCATCTCAAGGGTGTTCTAGAATGCACAGGAACATCTTCCATGTGTTCAGAGCCCACTCGGACCATGGTTCCATGGGTCCATCCTTGTAAGGAAGATTAATTTGAGATGTTCTAGAAAAATACAAAATCTTAAAAAAGAATAATAGAGAGTAATTTATAAATCATGCCCCAAGAAGTGACAGTAATTTATAAATCATGCCCCAAGAAGTGACATACTTAGAATTTCTTTCTAAGTATAAGTATCAAAGAAAAAATGTAGTTTTTCATTCTATTTTCTCTAGCATTTTCACTATAACATATAAGGGTCACTTACAGATGGGCGTTCATGTCAACCAATTCTTTTTCGGAGTTCATGTCATGCTATGTTGGGTTAAACAGATGTAATCACAAGCCATTGGATATGCTAATGTTCTATTGTTTTCTTTGAAAAAACAATAAAATCAATTAAGAAAAAAGCATATACCTGATGTGACAGGTTATGTATTACAAGAATGCTTCGGGCATCTTTATAAACTCCATATGGACGATACTTGGCTGCCAAAAGTCTGCATCACAAGAATTCTAAAGATCAATCAACCCCCTACCAGTCTTGTTAACTTTTACTTAAGACAACTACTAGAATAAATCAAAGAAAGCTCCTAAATAATAATACTATGCCTGAATAAAGCATAATCTGGAGGGGGGGAAAATGTACAGCAATGAACTACCCAAATCATTATCATATGGCAAGAGCATTAGAGCCAACACAGTAGCAAGGAATATCCCATACATAATATTCACTGGCTGATTAGCAACTACTCCCACATCAGTAAGGAAATGAGTACTTAAGGGCAAAACAATTCTAGAAGAGTAATCTATAATGCCAGAACAGTAAGCGTTGGGGGAAAAAAGTGAGACAATAAAGCTGCAAATGCATAAACAGCAGAATCTAAATCTTAGGAAATATAGGGAATGAACAAAGTAAGCAAATTGTCAAACATAGCAAAGACCTCTTACACTGGCACAAGGCTTGCATGCCAGTCATTGACAAGGAACAGACATTTCTCCCCATAAGTGAACCCTCCCAGTGGAAGCACTAATGGAGCTTCACATGCTGCATGGCAAAGTAAAGTGAACCGGAACTGTTAACCAAATAAGAAAAAGTTGTCATTAGTTGCAAGTAAAAGAACGTAGAACTCTATCAATCCAACCTTATAAATTTAAAAATTTAGAAACATGCCTGATTATCACCAAAAGCACCATATATATCCCCATATGGATTTCCAGGTCTATGGTATGAGGGGTGGTCAACAAATACCTAAATGAGAACAGAAAGAGCTATCATTATCATAAAGATTCTCCCACTGTTGTGCTATATTGACTACCGAATGAAATAAGAGTTCTTGGCTAACATAACTATTCAATAAAGGCACTTGGGTTTAAGAGTATAAATGATTCAAACACCCCAAAGACTAATAAATAACTGAGAAGCATGCAGAATTTCTTACCCAATCAACACCATCCCTATACTCATGGAAGAAGCCAACTTCCTGAACCCCTCCAAAGCAATATACTTTGATGAGGCAATCTAAATCAACAGCATTAGCAAATTTCTTATCTGCAGGTGTACCGTTGATATATCTAGGAGAGACGACCATAACACGGTGTCCACGAGCTGCTAATGCTATAGGCAAAGAACCACAAACATCTCCTAAGCCACCTGTCTTTGAATATGGTGCTGCTTCAGAAGTGACAAAAACAATATTGTGGGTTACTCTTGTCTTGGCATTCTTTTCTCTTCCTATGTCCTCAGAATCTTCCAGGCCATTGGTAGTTGTTTCTTTGGAAGAGTCGTTGACCCCATTGAATTCAACTTTGCCTTTGGTTCAAGAACATAACATTGGCAGCCAACTCTTAGAAATCTTGATAATCAGTATAAATTTAGAAGTTGATGAATTGAGAATGTGGGAGTTACTCAGAATCAAAATGATTGATAACCAAATTATTTAGTATAAAAAAAATAACGAATATCATCCTTGTAAGTTGTAAGGCAAAGGAGAATGGCAAAATAAGCCCAAACTTAAAAAGAAATCAACAAGAAAGTCAAGATGAACTGAGGAAGTCTATGCATTACTTTAATAAATAAATAAACCGGAAGAAGGGAAGAATTTTAATTTATGATTGCTTATCACAGTTAATACATCATACGAGATTAATTGCGACTGTATCTTCCTAGTGCAAAAAAAAATGTTACATGTTCACTAATTAATCCAATGGTAACAGAGTAAAGTATAGTTTTTCAGACGATCTTTCCTCAAATATACAGGTCATAAATTAGCCAGGCAACTGATAATCAACAAATATTCCAGCATATACTTTTGAACAAGATTCGGATCCAGTTTTCTATAGACATGTCACTAAGGTCCAGAGCACCTTGCACTTGAATTATATGTCCACATAGATATGGAAAATGAATCCAAAGGGAACTTTTATCAGGACCCATCAATCAAATACCAGTCTCCAGTAGAAGTTGTACACCTCAGAATTAGTGTGGTCTAAAATATCATCTGAAAAGTTGACATTTTCTCCCAAATCCCACTCGACCGTCCACTTGATAATATCTCTTTCTCAAATGGCCAGGATAATCTCTAAGGGCTAAATTTAGAAATACAACAGAATCTAAGAGTAAAATTGATTATAACAGCACCCCTTGATCTTAGATCATCTTTTTCATAATTAGAAATGATTGTATAAAAATAATAATTTAAATAAAATAATAATTAAAAAAAAGTATAAAACAATCATTAAAAATTTAAAACAACATAATACAAAACTACTTATCAACAATTGTAAAATAAACCCAGATTCCAAAATACAAAACTAAACCAAATACATAAGTAATACAAAGATACATACCAGATTGAGGAATCAAGTTAAAGCCAACAACAGAGCCAGAGCCATCCATCTCTGTGCCCAAAAGAAGTCCCTTTTTTTCCTCCTTTTCTTCATCTTCAACAGCAGAATTCCCATCTTGTGAACTGCTACCACGCCCACCACCACCACCTGAAACTGATGCTCTAATCCTCAAACACCTACTTCCACTTCTTCCACTCCAAAAAGGAGCATAACCCACTTGCCCAACTACTGTAAAGTTGCTAAATTTAGCTTGCACTGGATTTCTAGAAGATGGTATGCATGAAGA
The DNA here is from genome assembly GCA_028535165.1 of Quercus tomentella. NCBI lineage: Eukaryota > Viridiplantae > Streptophyta > Magnoliopsida > Fagales > Fagaceae > Quercus > Quercus tomentella. The sequence continues at coordinate 7,162,683 of JAPQVY010000144.1, forward strand.
AACCTTGGTGGTCATTTGGAGATACTCCATCTCTCATACTTGAGAGAGAAGTCCAATGTAAGACGAAAAGGATCGTGAGTTGTGGTTGAGAACCATAAAAAAAAGACGGAAAGAAAAAGAGAGAGAGAGGTGACAAAAAGAGCAAAGTACACCCGTTGTTTTTGAGAGAGAGAGAGAGAGATTGTGTGTGTGTGTGTTGTGTATCAGATCCAGCAAAAGCGCGAAACTCGAAAATGGATCCTCTGTGAAGTTTCATGTATCTGTAAAGAAATGGGATCCAATGATAAACTGCCACGTAATGGTTTAGTTTTACATTGGAAGTGATTTGATGTGACTTCATTCGAGTTTACTGAGGTGGCGCTGTCCCAATGTGCCATTTTGAAAGTTTGTGAAATAGATAAAGGGCGAGGGACGTAGCATCACATTTAATACAAAACTATGACCCGTGAAATACATAAGAAAAGTTTTAACATAATAGTACTAATAATAGGCATTTATTATGTATATGTATATGATTTTTTTTTGTATATTTATAAGAGAGACTTTTCAAAACTTGGATGTGGATAAGTATTGTAAACCTGAGATAGCAGAAGAATCCAAATCAGTGAGTTAAGGCAATAAGGTTGGCCAAGCAAGAAGGCTTTACAGCACGTAATTATTGAGAATGACTCAAAAGTTATGCATGAAGAAGCCTCTTGAGTCTTGAGTTCCTAGGTAAACAGCTTTTGGTGTGAATTTGATACGTTGCTAGAGAACATTAGGTGTGACTGGATGACAGGATTTTTGTACATAGATTAGATTTGGATTTAGGTGATTAAAATCCAAAAATATTGTTTGAATAATTTAAAAATGGTTAAGGATTTGAATTTGATAAATTCATTTAGGATTTTAAACCTTAAAATTCTTGAATTTAAAATAACTTCTAAACCCATAGAATTTTAGAAATACATAAAACAATACTTCAATATTTATAGATTTGGAAATAAGGCATTTAAAATTCAAATCTAAATTAAAGTATCCAAACGCAGCCCAAAAGTATTACTGCAGAGAATTATATCAGTGCTCATTTTGTTAGGTAAATAGAAATTCTGATTGTGTAGCTCATGACCTATTGTTTGATGGGCCAAAACGAAGTATTTGATCGGTTTTGTTCCTTTTATTGATTTCCCTCCCAGTTTGTTACAAGTGAATTGGTGCTAATAATTTTCTAAATTATTCAATGCGTGTTGGCATGAGGTTTGCAAAACTCAAACAAGGAGCAGCCACACAAGATTCAAGATTTTAACAACAAAGGGTGGAAAACCCAGAATAAAAAATTTATATATGTTTACTGTGCCTTTCAAGTTTTTCAAGTTTCTGATTAGCAGTGCTTTGCTCCTATCTTTGTATTTCTGCAATGTAAAGTTTCTGTCTGCAGGAAAACCTGTTATCAAATGAATGTATTTTTTAACAAGGGCACATCAAGAGTAATGTAACTCGGTGAGTAATGTGACTCGGTGATATTTTCCATCCCTATTGTTGATTATAAACCATTAAAAAAATGCACTACGAAATATGTATGGGTGGTAAGAAATAAGTATGATTTGTAGTGTTAACTACTTAATACAATATATAGCTTAAACATTTTTTGGTTTCTGGTACGCACTCTTGTTAGGGGTGTAAATTGTAGTAACAAAGTTGAACATATTCACCACCAACCTTGCAAGTAACACCTAATTTTAGCCGCTAGAAACATAAAATGTTGACATCACTAATTAATCTGTAGTCTTCTGTGCCTCTCTGAAACATAAAATTTTGAGAAATAATATGTTCACAACATTTTCACAACATTTTTACAATAAATCATAAGTGATAGCTTATTACTGGTTGTTATTGTTAGGGCAAAAAAGTAATCTTAGTGTTAGGTTCAAATTTGAACCAATAACAACTAACTACCTATAATTTGTTGTGAAAATGTTGTGGACGTAGCATCTCTCTAAAATTTTATTTAACCCAAAAAAAAAAAAAACCTTATATTCAGAATCTCAGGGTATAGTGGGGAAACAGATTAAAAAAAGAAAACCAGATCCAATCGCAACTGCATTCAGGTCAAACAATTGCTAATTGGCCTAAAAGTATGGTATACATATATGTAAAAGGCACTCCAACACAGCCACTTAATAATAATATGTTGATTTTCCAATACACAATACAATACAACTTAAAAACTCTTTTTTGGGGGGGAGGAAGGGGAGATAAAAATACACGACTTAAAACTTGTCACGCCTTCAAATAATCCAAGCACGAAAGCAGAAACAAATTTAGTTTCAACACCATTTGAGTTCCATCACTGGTTTGGTAACTTCATGAGAGCTCACCATATCCCGCTCTGGCATTTCTGAAGAATTCAAAAAAAATTTGACTTTAAGCAACTGAACCATCTCATTATGCAGAGTTTTACGCAATAGTCTCCTCTGGCAAAATACGAAATAGCATCAACCAAATAAACAGCAAAAAATTGATCCAACATTACCAATAAACAATACCAAAGCCAACTCTCATCATAATACATGGTAAACCAGACAATGAAACATTCATATGAAAATAATTAGATTAAACATGCTGTAGCCTGTGTGTAAATTTCCATGTAACTTATTCCGTGTAATTTTCAATGTCAAAAGGTATTTTCTTCACAGTGTTAATTGCCCAATACTAATAATTCCAAATCCAAAAGAAGCTCATCATTAATCAACCTTTGGATCCATTGGACCTTCAAACTACTTTACAGCCAAACATACAGCAATTCTTTTTACAAAAAAACCGCCCAGGCATGTAGCCTTTGCCTTTTAAATGATGGCAGCACATAAAACATCTTTAAAAAAAATGCCACACAAAGCGAACGTAGCAGTGAAGGCTGAAGAGGCGGCATGGTGATGTCTGAGAAAAATGCAAATATTGGTGGCTATGGTAGCAAACACATTATTGGTAGCCGCTTAATACTTAGATTCACCAGTCTAAATTTAAACCAAAGAAAATATACATAAAATATTAGGCCTATATCTGCACTCCAATTTTTCTCCCCTGCATGGTTGTCAAAATCCCGATCTGGATCCTACGATCCTACGATTTTACGATCCCACCTACGCAAAACAATTTAGATCTTTCAAGGATCTTTGTGATCGTTCAGGATCGTACGATTCTGACGATCCTAAACGACCTTGGTTTCTTGTAATCTTCTTTAACTTGATAGAAGGCTTCGTTGGGCCTAAATGAAAAATAAAATCCCAATAGACCAAGTTTTTCCATTCTAATGTAGAGAGAGTGTCTGTTGGATCTAAATAAAAAATATCCCAATAGAGTGTCACATTTTGAGGTTTTTGGCTTCTTTAAATAATGCTTACAAATGGATATAATGATGTATGATAATTATATCAATGAATGTATAATTTATATGATTATTTAACATATCAATATGTATTTTTTGTTTTTTTCTCAAATAATGTAGGATCTTACAATTCACGATCCGATCTTACGATCCACGATCTCACCTACCTCCCACGATCCTACATAGGATCCCGATTTTAACAACCTTGCTCCCCTGTATGAGGACCAAAACGTTTTTATTTCATTCCATCTTTTTGGATTTTATTTTGTTTTATAATTCGAAAATATAATAAAGTTTGATTCCCAACCAATCTCAGCATTCTTAGATAAAATTTCAAGAACCTACAATTACATCACATAAATCCTTGAAAATATTTATTTATAAACAATACATTGGATAACAAGTACTAACTTTCCATGAGAATTATATTGGTCATGACTAATATGCTTTGCACAACACGTAGAAAATTTAATTTTAGAGGAGAACACTGACTTAAACCGTGCCCTTGTATGCTTTCCCCAGTTTCAAGATTCCAGAAGAAGTGTGCAGGAAGCTAGACTCTGTTATGAATCCCGTTTTGTGAGTACATGATATGGGGCAAGGAAACTCCATATGATAGGCTGGGATACACTGTGTCTACACAGATTGCACTAATGTGCAAGAATTTGTTTGACAAGTTTAGCAAGGATAATGATGATAGTGCACAACCAAGAGCTGCTCTAACAGGAAACCAAAGATACCATGGATTGGCAAGTCATACTACTAGTTGAAGGAATTGGGAAGCGAGGAGACAAATGGGGTGCGGGAGGCTTTGTAATGAGATCAAGACAAGTCCAAAGACATTTTGAAAGTAATGATCTTATGTAAATCTATATAGAAACCATGTAAGATCCCCCCCCCCCCCCCCCAAGCCCCACCTCTCTCTCTGTGTTTATGTAAAAATTTATCAGAGGAGAAAAGAACACCAAAATTATAAAAGCACAAAGACTAGTTAGGCCAATTCAAGCTCTTTGTTAGCAAACAAGAAATCATCCTTTTATCTTGCGATCCAAAAGACCCAATTTTTAAACCAAAGTTTCAGCAACAAATTGACAGCAATAGCAGAGGTACATATATCTCATACAACCATTTCATAGCATATTGCAAAAATTGTAAAAGAAACTCAAAAAAGTACCAAGTTTAATACCTTTCCAAAATAAACTCTAATAATCCTCATCATGACGGCGTTTCCTGCTCTTCGTTTCAGATCGCTTCTTGCCCCTACCAACCCATGAATCATCTGAGCCACTTGCATCAGAATCAGATGGTGAGGAGGGCCTTCTGCTCTTGCGAGTTCGCTCTCTGCGAGAATCATCAGATGCATCAGAATCAGTATCGTCAGAGTGTCGGTGGCTTCTCCTCCTCCTCTTCTCCTTCCTACTCTTCCTATGCCGCCGCTCACGCTCATAATCATCATCTGATGACTCATCCCTCTTTCTCCGCCTCTCCTTTCTCTTCTTCTTGCCTCCATCTGAGTCATCTGATTCACTACTTCCTCTCTTCCCACTCCTCTTCTTAGACCTCCCTCTCTTCTTCCTCTCCCTAGAATCTCTATGCCCATCTTTATCCGAATCCTTCTTGCTCAACGACCTCCCCTTAGTACCAAGTTTTTTTCCACTTCTTTCAGCAATAATCCTCTCAATCTCTGAATCTGCATCAGAATCTGAATCCTCGCTGTCATCCTCTTCATCACTCTCCTCTGAGCTCCCAACTGCATTTTTTCTACTTTTCCCATTCAACTTACCTACATTCCCCTTCAACTTATCCAACTCAGCCAAAGCTGCAGCCTCAATTGCCTCTGGGTCTTTATCCTTATCATCCTTCACACTCAAAAAGTTCCTGCACTGAAATGTGAGGTGTCCAACACGACCACACTTCTTGCATGCCCCACGAGCCTCATTGGCATTGGACCCAGTTATACGGGCAAGTGCAAGGAGGCCTTGGAAACTTGCATACGCATTCTCAGCATCTGGTTCAGAGTTTGCCGACGCATTTGGCTTTGCAGAGTTCTTGCCATCTTCCTTGTTGGGCGCATATGGGTCATACCCAATCGCACTCTGCCAGATCCCATGGGTTTGGAGGGCTGCACTACTGTGAACTCTATTGTTCGCAGGCATGCGAACCCTCCCCGCTGTAGCCGGCATCTTGAAATCCTGATATCAAGCTCTGCAACAAACAAAATTTTAGTAACACTTTCCAAACCTTCAATTCGATAACCCACAACATAAAAAGGTAAACAACATGAACAAATGTAAACCACCCAAATATTCAACATGCTTCTGTAAGTGCCATATAGTTGCTTATTTCTTTACTTCTGAGATATTTACCTTGAGAATTAATATAATCTCATATCTACAACTAATTTGCAGCTACTATTATCATACCACCTCAATTTTGTATACCATTAGTTGATCTGTCTGTCTCATGTCTAGCATTGAATGCGTGATGGTACTTTACCCAATATCTCGTAGAAACTTCAATGGTGATTATCTTAACAAACCCATATGTAATAACAAACCCATACGCACTCAGAAACTTTCCTTCCATGAATATGGTATTTCTATCCAAACAAACAAACAAACAAATATATATATATATATATATATATATATATATATATATATCAAAGATTAAATTTTTTATTTATAAAAAAAGTAAATTTAATGTCTATAACAGATTGGAGACCCAAGTTCTAAAAGATTTAACTAAAATCACTTCTTCAATTACAAACAAAAAATCACGGGTTTCAATTCAAGAAAATCAAGTTAATTTCACAATTTGAAGCCAAAATCTAAATCCAAATCAAACCCATCACTAAATCAAACTCCAAACCCCAAAATCAATTCGAATCCTAGACTTTTTACGAATAGAAAGGTTTAGAATTCAAAATTCTAGGGTTTGAAGCAAAACCCTAAATTATGAACGAAAAAATTGAAAAATCAAAAATCAAACTCGCGAGAGAAAATAGTTACCAGATACGAGTTGAAGCGAAACCTGTAGAAGAGCAGAGCGAGACCGAGACGCAAAGCCAATGAATGAAGAAAGCAATTACAGACAGAGAGAGAGAGAGAGAGAGAGAGAAATTAATTTTGGGGATTTTGGTTTCTTTTATAGGAGAACAAAGTCAGTTTGCTCAGATCAAATAAACAAAAGAGGGACACGAAGCATTTAATATATTAAAAAAAAAAAAATATATATATATATATATATAGTGTCTTTATTATCTTTTCTATTTTAGTAATGTTTGTGCACAAAATTTTTGAAAATATATTTTATGCACTACTAATTTTAGTAACAATTTGTCATTTAAAATTTCTTTGTAAAATTATTGTAAATGAAGCATTATTATTTTTGTTTTTTACGCTTTTGCTCTTCAAATGTACCCATTAGTTCTTTTGTTGGGTGAATAGAAAGAATAATACAATGTCCACAATATTTTAGTAATTTTTAACAACAAATCTTATATGACAAGTCATTACTGATTATAATATGAGTTTATTGTCAAAATTATTTTTTTCTGACAATAACAACTTGTTACCTAAAATTTATTGTAAAATTGTTGTGAAAATATTGTAGACCTAGCATTTCTTGAATAGAAATGCAAATTAGTAATTGTGTACCTCATGACCTGTTGTGTTGATGTGCCAAAATAGACTACAATTGTTTGATGTGCCAAAATAGACGACAATTGTATTGGTTAGTTTGTTTTGGATAAAGTTTTTTCTATACGAAGGGGACATCAACAAAAAAAAAAACAAAAAAAAAACAATAATGTTAGAAATTGAAGGGTTTTTCCAAACTTATACGTAAAAACCAACCAAGTAGGTGGGCTTTGCGTATATATTTTATGCCTTATTAAAAAATGGGCTTTAATAAAATATTTAAATACTTTTTTTTAATAAATTATTTACAATTCATAGAATATGCTTAAGTTATATTTCAATTTTTTTGAAAACAAAATTTTAAAATAACAAAATCATTCAAACTAACAAAATTTAAAATAAGGTTAATAAAATAATTTTATGTTTGTGGTGGGTCAAGTTAGGTTAGATGGGTTTAAAAGACTATTAACTCAAACTCAACCCAACTCATGAAAACTAATCCGAAATATTAGTTTGGATTGGGTTTGATTAATTTCATCATGTTGGTGGGTTTGATGCATACCCTAGTTACTCTATCTCAACTCCTCATGTTTCATCACCTATGGATGAATACACAACAAAACCTTAGCCCCAACATTTTTTAGGTTAACTACAGATTCTCTACAAATACACACACACATATATTTATATTTCACTATTATATTATGTCCAAAGTTATACTTTTTGTTAGTTTCTTAATTAATATATCATTTTTTCACCATTTCTACTGGTATTATTTTTTATCTTCCTCTATCTTTTTTTCATATTCTCAACTTTTTTTTTAATGAGAGTTTCAATCTATGGCGTTCGCTTCTAATAATAACTCTTTATCATCAGACCAAGATATCAATCAGTTTTTGATATAGGTAGAAATTGAACCCCAGATCTCTTATTCAACCATCAAAGACTTTACCAATTAAGTTAACTGGAACCCACTTTATATCCTCAACTTGAATCAACTTACTTTTGATGATTGGTGCCTTCCTAAAATTAAAATGTACCTTTAACACGTGCAAACTTGATGCAAATAATTACCAATACTTTACTATTCATAGTGGTGCTAGACAAATTTCAATATCCCAATGATAATATTTTTTGTTTCAATACAAATTCATTAATCCTTCACCTATCACAGTGTAGCAAAATCCTATCACATCTCTTGAATTAGCTAGGGTAAGAATCTCTTCTCATACACAACATTCTTCTCATACATAAATCGATGGATCCCAAATTGAAACACATATAAAAAGAATTACAAAATATATGTTATCACATAGCCCTGAAGGAATATTGTTTATAGCATCATTCAGATAAATAAGTAAAAATCATTGACAACATATTCACAAAACAAGTTCTACCCCACATTATATGGAATAAATATTCAACATCATCAACCAAAACCTATAATTTTTTTTTTTTTTTTTTTGGTGTGGATTTTTTGGGATGTGAGAAGCATCAACCAAAATCATGTCTCCAAGCAGGACCACCTAGTGGCCAATCATCCATGCCATTAGGATTTGGACTACAGCTCGAGGCCCGCCTAGAATTTAATCGGGCCCCATTGCTCTTTGGGCTTGGGCTCCTTGGGGCATGAAAGGTTGTTCCTCCACCTGAACTTGAGGAATCACAACCTGACTCAACAGCCAAGCCTCTCCTTGTTGATGGGTTCCATTGAGGCCCATATGGCCCACGCTGTTTGACTGTGCCTTGACTCCTCACCTTGGCCTTTGCAGACTGAGTTGGGGCCATGTAGCTAGGTCCATCATTTGAGCCCATTTGTCTTTGCTTAGTTGAGTATGGGCTTGATTCGATTGAGTCCCGATTTACTAGGCCCATGTTGATGTTACTCAAGCCCGAGTGCGCAATGATATCCATTTCTACTGTTTTCTCGGACATTTCATCGGTGGTGTTGGTGGTGGTGGTAGGAAGTGTCATATAAGAGTTTTCTTTGTGGCCCATTTGACGGGCTTGATGTGGTTGTGACGACATCCAACGCTCAAGCCAATTCCATCCCCATTGGGCCTTTTCACGCTCATCAACATGTGGCCCAATTTCATTATTGTTGACATCTGGTTGAAAGTGTTGTTGCTCTTGCTATTGCATTGAAAAAGGTATAGTTAGGACAATGTCATTGGAACTTAATAGGAACATGTTTTAGTTAGGTACACATCTTGTTTTTCATTAGACAAAATGATAATCAAAAGCTATTCAAATAAGCAAGAGATGTAATAGTGTCTCACACTAACCTGGTAGCTAAAAGCATAAGCAAGAGCTCTCTCCCTTTTCATCACAGCATCATGTCTCCTTGAAGCATTTTCCTTGATTCTCTCAGAACTCTGATGCCTATTATCCCAAGCTCCAATATCATTGCTTTTAAGAGGGCTCTTGGGCTTTTGATCGACCTCTTCTACTTTCTTTTGAAGCTTATCATGAGTCAATTGGAGTCGGCGTGCTCGTACTCTTGCTTGTACCCGTACTAATGCTTGCATGCAACGCATTGTCATTTGTGCTTGCTTGCGTACATTATGACCCCTCACTAGTGCTTGCAGCCTCACTAATCCCTTCAAAGCTCGCAGAGCCCTTCTAGCCTACACAATAAGGCACACAATAGTTAGTAAAATAGTAAAATTTTGGCAAAGTTTTCAATGATAGCATAGCATATTGCAATATTGTGATGACAATGATGTACCAAAGAAAAATGGTGCATTCAAACACACTGTATAACACCCCTTAGCATTGATTATGACCGCTAGACTTGGTGCAATCAGGCTCCACAGAGTCAATATCTAGTTCAGTATTAATTGGAATGTGGACCTAAATAAGATGCCTGGTAGACCTGAGTTGGGACCTGCAAGAAGTTGAGCAATGGGCCAAACAATGAATGTCCTCTACTTTTCATTCATCACCTTCAATAAAAGCCATTGCTCATTGCCTGTCGTTCATTTCTGAACAATCTTTGTACTACAACTGCAAACTTTTTTTTTTTAATGAAAAGTACTATGACTGCAAATATTTCAATTGTATGCCTATAATTTATAGTCCTTTTTTTGGGTAGAAATAATTTATAGTCCTTATTGTATGCCTAATAAATTATAATCCTTACCTGTCCAATAGGCAATGGCTACTGGGGCTTTCTTAAGTTTAAATAAATTGGTTTATATGACTTAGAAAACCCATATCAACCATATAAGTTGACTTGGGTAAATTGTAGTTTCCGTCCTCAAATTTGGGGCATGCATGATTCTGGTCCAAATTTCAAAAGTATAATAATTTAGTCTTCCTGTCAATTTTCCATCCAAAATTTACTAATATGCCTAACAGTAAGTTGATTTGGATGCATACAAATTTTGATAGAAAGTTGATGCCTTGACTAAATTGTTACACTCTTGAAAATTGAGTGATTAAAATCACCCATGTTCCAAATTCAAGAAACAAACATGCAATTTAGGCTTGACTTTTATAAGGCTTCATCTTGAAACATAAGAAGCAGAAAGTTCAAATCACTTTCAGTATGTGAGAGCAAAAGAAAATCTTACCAGGTAACCCCTATAGTATGCTTGAATGAGGGTTGCAGCCCTTTCTTCCTTAGAGTGGCGTCCATAACCAGCCAATCGAACAACTTTGGCCGCGGCTTGAGCAGCTGCAACAGCAGCTTCCGCAGCTGCAGCAGTTGCCACTGCAACAGCAATCGCATGGTTTCTATCTACATTCACAGGACTTGATGCAGTGCTCTCATCATTTGTGATGTCGGCTGAACTTTCTGTGGGGAAATGTTCAAATGACACAACCTCTGGAGCATCATATTGCCATTTCTCCCCATTGTCCTTCTGCAAAATTATGTAATTGCTTAGCATTAACACCTAGAAATGATACTTGTACACTGACTTGTGAAGAGATAGCAAGTAGCAATTATCATTCATCTTAAAGTGATTTGAGATTAGTTTGCAATGTCCACTAATGACCATACAAATATAGTGTCAAAATAAATTAGTATGTACTGATATATCAAAATTAATAGATGAATTGTTACTAATTTGCAATGTCACTCCCAGTTAGCTCACTAATTTATTAATTGTAACAGTGATTTTTTAATGGATTACAAATTTAGCTTGAATTAAGATGTTAATTGTAAAAAATTTATGGTTTTGGATGAATATTGTAAATCACACATAATTTAGATGGACAATTATAATTAACCTAAGTTTTCAATCTTATTCAAGATGTAGTAATACATTTTGATAAGAAGAGAAGCTAGGGATCCAAACACTCTCTCAAGTCTCACTTGTGATACTCTTCTCCCTGAAAGCTTAACCAAAAAGAAAAAGAGACAAGAATCAATTAGGTGTTTGGCAACATAGGGATCTAAGGTAGCAGGCACATGTTGATGAAGATGGATGATGTGACAGCATAGGTGGCATGATAATTATAGGTCATAAGCCTTGTAACATTATTTGGTTATGCTGTTAGGGGACCATATGCACCTATATCATGTCACTCCCCAAGCCAAAAATAATAGAACCATAGAACTGATCACCATAAGAATGGTCATGATGATCAGATTAGGCAAAATTCACATATCAACAAAAGAATTAAAGAGAAAACTAATTATTATTCAAATGTGAATTTTTATATTGTTTAATGGTCAAATCCATTTATAAATCAAACCAAACCCATTGGATAGTTTAGTTGCTTTCATGTCTCTCTCACATTAATGTTTCTTAATAAGAAAGCATTGTTTGTTTTGATTTGATCTAGTCATTGTATTTCTTTGTTGCAAATCAATAGAGAAGAAAAACTCAGACATGTTGTTATCATGGAGTAATCAATTCATTTATTCATTAGGAAACCCAGTAAGCATCAACAAATTCAAATTATAATAAAATTTAAATTTATAAAAGCATAATTATCACTTATTTAATTGCCTTAAATCCTTGATTACTCTCATTTATATAGCTGTTACCTAGCTAGTGTAAATGCTAGGCAATTACTGTCAATTAAGTATGCATCATATCACCATGTAAGGTTAAAAATGAATGATTGTGATACCATCATTTTTGGATCATGTGTATGAAGTATTAACTTTAATTTAGGTGTACCATAAAAATCAAACTTAGTAAGAAAAAGAAAAATTGGAAAAAGTAAACAATAAAAATCACTAAAAAGGACCACTGAAATAATTGTCAATGACTTAAAATTACCTTTTTGTCCTGCAAATCCTTAGGAGATGGTTTGAAAACTTTCTTCACTGATGAGAACCAGCTGCTTCCTTTCTTTCCCATCTCCGGCCAAAAGATTGGTTTCTTATCACAGTCATATATTAACAAAATAAGCCATATCTGAAAGTGGAATTTACACAGTTAATTCAGCCATCCAAGAAAACAAGAAAAGAACATCATGAACATAGCTTTTAGCTACCAAAAAGCAAAATCCAATAGTATATGAAAACACAGAATTAGGCCCATGTACAAAATCCTAGAGATCTAAAACAAAGAAATAAAAATAACACACATATATGCAACCCATGATGAAAAAATATTATCTTTACAATCTTAGCCATATAAATAAATCAAAATGTACAATCTTTAACTGTATGGTCATCTTCAACCTCAAGTACAGCAAGTTAAGGTTGTGATTACACACACAAACACTGAAACACCCACATGCATATATATATATATATATATATATATATATATATATGTAAAAATATATGCATGAATGAATGGATCAAGACCCATGAAATGGTAACCAAACCTGAGTTTACAATGGGAATTTGGATGATCACTTGGGTTGAGCTTAATTTCCCATCTTCTTCTTTTCATTTTACATGCATCTCAAACAAAAACTCTTTGGTTATGAAAGCTTCTTCAATTCTTAGCTAGCAACAAAATAGAGCTGAGACTGAGATATAGAGACACAGAGAGAGAGAGAGAGAGAGGAACAAGGTGTGTGAAACTTTATAGTATTAACTGCAAGCCCGCGAGTTTGCCGTTGGTATTTATCAAATTCACGGGGGTGCTACCTCGTAATACTTAATACAGTTGGCTCTTGGTCCAATATATTTATGACACGTCACCTATACCCTTTCTTCTTTAAGAAAATAATTTACAGGTTTTCTTTTTGGTTGGGCTGTAAATTCTTACACCTCCACCTCCACCTCCACCTCCCACCTCCACCTCGTCCTCTCTACCATGTGGAAAAATTGTACTTATTCTTTTTTTTTTTTTAGTTTAAGACCACTAAATTTTTCACAATTTTTTACCACAATTCTAACGTGATAGAGTCTAATTGATAAAAAAAAAAATGACGGGTTTGTGTGTAAGTGATGGTTAACTACTCATAGTCTATCATGTTAGAATTTTGGTAAAAAATTGTGATATGACTTGTGATCTTAAAAACTACTTTTTATTTTATTAAGACATAATCAATTTTAATTTGAGCCACTTTTTCAAGGGGGTTTGAAAATGGTTTTTGTCACTAGGGGAATTAATGGGCCGTTGGATTAGTCAAGATTTAATTACAAATTGAATGCTGTGGAAAATGTTAGAATAAACTTTTGAATCTTTAGGAGTAATAATGTTTATGATTATAAAGTTAATTAGTGGCTATTAGTTAATAATGAGGTGTAAGGTTTGAAATTTGAATGCTTATTCTCTATAATAACTCTATTAGTTATGTAACATAATAACATAATTAAAGTGTTCTTTCACGAAGGTGTGACTTGCCCCACCAAAAAGATGAGTGTATATGACCAAAGAAGTGTAAGCATGAACAATCACAAGAATGACATGTTGATGGTCCCATGCTTTATATACTTGTCAAAATTATAAGCAATTGTTAAATTAAAAATTTCTACTAGTTTTAAATATAAAATATGATTTTTTTTTTTTATATTATTGGTTGTCCCTTTAATTTCCCAAATCCCGTTTATTTTTAATCTTAGATAAAAATCCTACTCTAACTTAATCTAAGTATAGATGTGTGAAGTTCTTTTCTGGAGACTTGAACTTCATCCATTGCCCCCCACTTCACAAGAACTTGTATTTATAGAGTGACTATCACGCTAAGGGTACGCAGTGATTCAAAATCTCATTCACAACTACAAACTAATATGAGAGAAGCATTATGAGATTTGAAAAATAAATACTAAACTCCAATGCAATAAATTCGAATAAGAAATTTACTCACAATTTCTTTATTTTTGGTTATAAAAAATGGTGAAAATGTATATTAAGCTTCAAATTTTCTATCTTTAATTTGATAGTTTGGAGAGCTGCGATTTGAACCCTAAATATCTATATTAGAAATATCATATAATTAAGGCGCCAACCAGTTGAGCTTAGCATTAAAATGAATGATAGATTTGAATCTAAGCTTCACATTTTGTTAAGTCCATTTTTTTCATTAATGAGTGTAGTTTTAATGAGAGTGAATTGCTTATCAAAAATTTATTAATAACAAGATTATAGTTTAGGTATCTCTTCATCTAATCATCTCTATCTCATTCCACCCTCCTAACATGAAGTATAATTTAATTAACTAATGTTTTAGTGAAGAGAATTAATGTTGCTTCACGTGTTTGCTTTACAAAACAAATTCAAAAGTGTGCATGTTGGCCCGTCTTTTTGTGTCTTCCACTGGTCCCACATTTTGATCAGCCTCACCATCAAAGCAGTAATTATCACCTTATGGTTGCACCTCACCTACTTAATGCAAAATTACACTTGTATCACTACCTTTTCTTATTATTATTATATATTTTTTATAAAATAAAAAAACATTGTATGACAAAAGAGAGCTTTGCAATAAGAATTCCTTTGTTTACTGAATAAGGCAATGGTGATAGCATTTTCATTATCTTGTTCAAATATACTAGCACAAAATAAATGTGAATGATATTAAACATAAATTGAATCCTAAAAATACTTGTATTTTACTATATGGTCTGCTTAAACTTAACAATAATATTAAACATAATGTTAAGGGGGGCGTTTAGTTCGCTGTGCTGTATTCTTAATGTGATGCACATTACGATAATGTGATATTAAAGTTTTTGGTTTATTTTATTTTTTCTAACATTACTATAATTTAAAATTTCAAAATATATTATATCATCTTAATCTCATTACCTTTCTAAACAATGTAATGTTGTATATTTGTATTGAGATTACATTAATGTAAGATTATAATAACGTAATATTATGGCGTAATGTAACATCACAGCAAACCAAACACACCTTAAGGGTTTTGTAGCTGAATTGACACATTCTCATATACAAAGTACTTGAAATCTAGGGGGAAAGAGTTCGAACTGCAGGATTATCAACGTATTATAATTATCTATAAAAATAAATATTAAACATTATCAAAGAATTCAAGGCTGAAAAAATCAATGACACGTGAAAAGCTATTTTCAATGAGTTTCTATAAAAAAAAATAAAAAATAAAAAAAAAAAAAAAAAAAAAAAAAAGCTATTTTCAATACAAGTTGGAGCCTTTTCCATTCATGGTTTTGCCTTTTTCCTTTTGGCGTTTGGTATTTGAGCTTATGTTCAAGTTGGGGGATATTTGTTCTCTTCTTTTTTCTTTTTTTTCTTTTTTTTTAAGTTGGGGGATATTTCATAGTTGTAAAAATAAATGTTATGAAGACAAAATTTCTTACAATCTTTTTACAACCGTTGATATTGCAAGTTATAATTTATATACATATATGTCATTTTTCACACGTAAATCTATTACTAATACCATTTTTATTAGCACTTATTTACAACTTACTATCTTCGTTGAGACTTGAGACTCGTCAATTATGAAAAAAAATTATGAAAAATTTGTTTCTAAACTTATTGATTTGTAGTCAAAAGCCTTATAACCCAACTGACATTTCTAGTGTTTCCAGCCCTCCAGTGTTTAAATCATCCCTCCCCATTATAATAATAGAATTATTTTAAAAAAAATTAAAAAATTAATAATTTGTAAATGCAAATTTGCGTTGTTCTTGTGACTCTTGTCTGTTTCTATATATGGAGCCTGTTTGGTGGCAATGGGAAATACCTGCATGTCATTACTCATTGTCTATTCCATGCTCAAATCATCAAAACCTGTCACCACCTACTCAAAACAAGCCTCTGAAGCTTACACATGCATCTCACCCATTTTACACAGCATAAATATCTCACATGCTAGAGAGAACTATAGAGTATAGAGTACAGACAAACATCTCAGATTCTCACCCTTTTTTCTTCATGGTTATTGACTTCATTGTCATTCTATTTGCAATTTTCTTTAGTCTAGAGGATAAGCCTATTTCAATTAAAGGACTCAAATTGAATACTGTTCCGTTACCTCCCATCAAATTAATAAATACATTACTTGCTTGATGAGCCGTGAAGCTCTTTATTTCACCCACATTTTGCAGACCCAATTACCCTCTACATACGGTTGAGCATTAAAAAAAAAGAAAACAAGAGGTTTAGCCAAGGTAGACTATGTCTATTGCTTGCATTTAAAGGGAAACTGAAGCAAGATAAAAGAAAGCATTAGGAAGGAGCGGAGTCTTAGTTGTGTGCCTCCTTTTGATGGGTTTAATTTGGTTTGGTGAAATGCCCCTTTCAAAGTATTTATGTTATCGTGTTACGGCTTTTTGTTTTATTGGATAGGTATGGTGTATTCGTGTTAGAGGCTTTATTGTAAGCCCTACGCATACACACACATTTATAGGGGTAGTGGCAGAGCCAAGATTTGACTTAAGGAGGGGTAAAAATTACATTTGACATCACATTTATGCACGTGCAAGCGAACACACACACACACACACACACATATATATAGTATTTGAGAACAATTTGCAAAATAATCATTCGTGTGTATATTAAGCAATATTTGAATGCAAGAAAATTCAAAATAAAACAACATATTCATTATATTATTTATCTATTAGGGGGTTTATTTACATAAAAAAATCATTTTGAAATTGTAATTATAAAAATGGTATATTAGGAGGGTTTTGGTTTTGGTTTAAAAAACCATCCTATTTATTAACCATTTATGTATTATATAATATAATAGAAGAAATATTAATAGATTTTTTAGGTGGGGCCAGGGGGGGCAAGTGCCCCCCCTCGACCCCCCTGGCTCTGCCCTTGCCCAGGGGGGGGGGGGGTGTTCCTTATTCTGTACGAATATTAACAAAAATCTTTGTGAAATTGGTTATTCCTATGGGTTTCATCGGTGACACTCTAACGACAAAGTTAGGTTAGGTTTAGCTCAACAAATTAAAGACAATTGTGGGAGGTGGAATCCTTTGAAGTGGAAAGGTAATGGCCCTCAAAAGTCAGTCAGTTTTAATTTGCATAATTACTAATAAAGGTTTTATTTAATAGAGTAAAAGAACTATTGTTTGGGTCTCAAAAATCATACCTCTCTACGATATTGGGAAGGCTATTTAAAGGTGTTGATTGTTCCATTTTCCCTGCTCGAACATATCCCACCAATCTTGCTTTGAGATGATATTACAACTATCACTCTGACATACCAAAATCTGTAGGGTACACCTAGGCAACTAGATTACCAGATTGTTAGAAACTAAAAGAACATGGACAGACACCCAATGTGAGCATGTCCCTCTATTTGCCTCATATTGTAACATCTAGGAGTTATGGAGTAATGGTATTGGACCGTTACACTACCCCACTAAGTCCACTATCCCACTCAATATTAATGGAGTGGCGTGTATATAAACACAAAGAATGGTACCCATTGAAGTGTGAACGAATTCTACATTTCTCATAGTGTTTACAAAGTGTTGTGAGGCTCTTAGGTTGTAGGTTATATTTGCATCACTTTAGTAGTGTGCAACACCGTCAGAGAAACGTTTTTGGTTTGTGGATCATACAAACTGGAATTTAGAACGTGTTTGAATAGTTGGTCTGCGTGGAGGTTGGCTCTAGACATCATAGAACAATCTCAAAGCTCCTGTGTGATCATCGGTTTAGGACAAGAGAGATATGCCGAAAAACCGATTACTTATATTCCGCTGCAAGTTTCTATTTCTTACATAAATGAACATCTTGCATCACATTAAATACGATGTAAGGTAGTTGTGACGTAATAAATGCAAAAATGATTGCATCTGAGTTGAGCTCATCGGCATGATGTTGGAGATCCATGAAGTTGTCATTTTATGCTTCTCTAGTTCGGTTTTCTATTGTTTTGCCTTGGTTTTGGTTTAACACCCCCCCCCCCCCCCCCAAAAAAAAAGGTTTATCATTGATAAAGCTATCCATCATTGCTTAAGAGTACCAAAATTTGGTTCATATTACTCAATTGATTTATGGAAAAAGTCTGGCTCCAAGTCTATTTGGAGTTATATTTTTCCAATCCATTATATAATGTTTGAAGAGATTGTTTATGCGTAGTTATAGTCATATGACTTTTTTTAATAAATCATGATAAGCTAGAAAAAAAAAAGTTCAAAATTAATTTGGAGTCAAAATTTTGTCATTGATTTATTCAGGAAATAAAATAGTTTACCGTTGAATATAGATACATACATGTCACTTTGAATTTGTGATTACGGAAGAATTTGCCAGGACAACAATGATGATGATACTATTAAATTATTAATTTGACTTTCCCTTTAGCAAAATAATAAAAATAATAATAATAATAATAAGTACTCTCGTGAAGGGCTAAAAAAATCTCCCTTCTTTTGTTGTTGTTTTTTTTCCTTTTGTTTTTAAATGTATTGATAGAAAAGCTATGAATTGTTAAATGACCGGAATGCCTTATAAAGACAAGGACATAGTCACTTTAACCTTAGCTATTACAAATGTGGATCATAAGCAACACATGTGACCACCCCATCTATCTATGATCTAACCTCTATTATTAGCAAAGAAAGGAATAGAGATTATGATTTTTGGTTCAATCAAGCTACCTAAAATGAGAGATCTCAACCACTTATAATTGTAATCATGAGACATAAACATTCCTTTACATTTTGTTCAGGTTTGGTACAACCAATCTAATATGCCACATTGCCACTGTTTTTTTTTTTTTAATACTAATAATAATATTATTGTTATTGTTATTGTTATTTCCTCAGATTAAATTACTAGGATAATTTGATGTATGATAGAATATAAAGTTTAATTTTTGTTGTTTATTATTATTTTTTTTTAGAAACTTCTAAAATTGATCTTTATTTCCTTGTTTAAAAGCGTCTTCGTAAAAATTGGATCATTATATAAAAAGGGAATTTTTATGTTCTATTTGAGACTTAAAAAAAAAAAATTATAATTGCACCTCTTTTTTTAATTCTAATATAGTCCTTTCCATAAATTTGGGTTTTATATGGTTCACAAGCCACCCTAGGAGGCTAGGACTTCTTTCTATAAAATGGTTGTTGTAATCCCTATATGTTTAGGCTTTTTGATTAATAAAATTGTAATAAGGTTTTCTCTTATTCTTTCTTAGATGGATTCCAAAACCATCTTTGTGAATTTCAAGAATCTCTTTTAAGATTTAGGCTTCATTCTTAAGACAAATATTTTTTGTTAATTGTGACTATCCACTAAATCAATTAGTATCCGAGTCTTGTCATTCTCCTATTTTAATAGCTAACAAAACTAAATGGTAGTAGTTTTGGCGGTAGAGATCTCAAAGGTTTTAACATGACACCCAATGAGTCATATATGATGCATCAATCACACACCAATCTCTTTACAAGGAAGACAACATAGAGGTAGGCAAGAACCATGACAACAACAGTCAGCCAATTCATAGGTGCATTCCTAAATACAACAAAACCTCGTTTTTTTAATTGGATTATGCATGCGCAAGTGGAATTTCATTAATTGCATTAATTATTTGAAGGATTATTTTAATTTTTGGGAGATCCATGATGAAGAAAATGTAATGCTTATGTCTAATAAAGAGAAATTTATTGGGTACTCCGAGAGTATACTCCCTCCTTCTCACATGTGGGTGGGCCCTATGATGGGTGAGACTAACCTTTATGTAAGAGGAAGAGAGTATACTCCCGGAGTACCCAATTATAACCCCTAATAAAATATAGAGTGATGTGACTGAACAGTGTGGGACGACATACAAGATGATAGCGTGTGATGTTACCTAATGTTTTCTTCCTAACAAAGAGATTGATGAATACTCAATTTCATGTCGACTTATTCGTGTCACATTGAAACTGAAGGAATTTATCTCTCACAAAGAACTTTTTCTTAGAGAGCTCCTTTAGGGAAACTACTGCTACCTTAGCCATCATACATGCATGGGTGCATGTATTATTGAGAATCTATCAAAATAGCTTAAGATTGCAATAAAGAAGTTAACTTTAATTGAATTTTGAAAGCAATAATACTCTCCTTTCTGTTGGTAGAATAAAAACACTCTTTTAGATCTCACATTTTAGATTTAGTAGATTATTGTTTTAAAGACCAAGTCTAGTGCAACTTTCTAGCTAGGAACAAAATAATTCTACAAATAGAAAAATAAAAGTACTTATAAGTATGAAAAATAAATAAAGAAGAAGATTGAACCCAGAAAAAATCACATGACATCCGAGTACATAAAACATATATGGATTTTACTAATGTGTGCCCTTAGGGCACACATTAATTTCCATTTTTGGAAAAAAATTTCTCTAGAATTGAAAAAGTAATAACAACTTTTTCAATTCCCAAGAAAATGTTTCTAAAAATAGAAAGTTTAATGTGTGTTCTAAGGGCACACATTAACCGAACCCAACATATATATATTTTTACCAAATGGAACAGAAACCACATGCGCAAATGGATAGTCTCAAATCATTTCTCGCTTTTTTTTTCCCTGAGAATTAATGAGACGTGGCTTTTTGTTATAAAATAGGCTGGTAGGGTGTTAATGAGTTGGGTATGGGTGTGTATGACAATGGCGGAGCCAGGATTTCAGTTTAGGAAGGGCAAGATTAAAAAAAATTTTAAAAATAGTGCCTAAAATTATTAATCGATATTAATAATAAAATTATAAACAACAATAATTGTCATACAAAATCTATTAAAATTTAAATAATTGTAAAATAACTAAACAATTGTAAAACATTCCTAACGATCAATCATCAAAGTAAGAAATTAATCTATATACATCAAGTTTAGACATTTAATTCGATTCCTCAAAATAAATTGAGAAAATAAATTTCAACTTTTCTTTCTCTATTCTTCTAATTAGTTAAAATTTGGATTTATGATAAAAATCAAATTTTGAAACTATGAAAATGCAAGAAATGAAGGAGAAATAAATAATGGATGTTTTACTGCTTTAGTGCCATACAAGATATTATTATTATTATTATTATTATTATGTGTAAATTTTGAGTTCCACGTGGTTAAATTGAAATGAAAGGAAAGAAATTTGGATAAGTAAAAAGAAAAAGGATTGAAATTGCGAAATTGGTCAAAAGTCTAAACAGGTTTGGTGGCAGTGGCTTATTTTGTGTCGGGCTCATTGTTTAAAGTGGAAGAAGTTGTTTGAGTAATACCACAAAACCTCACAATATTTTGACAATAAATTAAAATATCAGTATATCATTGGTCAAAATAAAAATAAAATATATCTATTATGAGATGCATCTCAACTAAAAATAAGAGTGTTGTGAAAATATTGTGAAAATTTATTACATTTTAAAACTTTCTCAAATAAAAATGTGTATTTTATTTATTTATTTATTCCATGTTAGGGGTATGGTTTGTTTTAATGAACGGTTCGAAGTCTAGGGTACATGGTACCCCAAGCATCAGCTAAAAACTATCACAAAATACAGAAAGGAGGATTTGAATACAAAACAAAGAGATCACTAATAGAGTTTCCTTCGTTGGTCAAAAGATTCGCGCTATGATTCCCTTCAGATATGAGCTTCATCAAAAGGTTGGAGGGGCCTGCAATCATAAATTTAAGCACTACAAAGGGTGAGTTGCTTCAGTCTTGGGGCAATGTGATGTTAATCTGCCAACAACTGATTATGCATCTATATCTCTATAATTAGCTTTCAAATTAATATTGAGGCTGCTTGCGAGGGTACGTAAGACCATCATGTAGACGGCAAAGTTCAGCTACCCTGTCCTCTTAGTTTTTTTCAACAAAAAATGTCTATTCCAAGCACCCCATTGAAGCAAAACATAGCCATCCCAAAAATTCAAATCTCTCTCTCAAACTGTCTCAAATTTTGTGAGAGGGTTCTCACTTCTCACTTCTCAGGTTGTGAGTTATGAATATGTGTTCT